>OX465046.1:4093105-4475605 GCA_949841015.1 Aplysina aerophoba
GGGCATCAGTGTGGAGTTGGACGTGGCTGTCAGCAGCTCAAAGGTGAGGGGTGCAGTTCACGCATGCCCAGTGTACCAGACTGGACAGTGCCATTCTTTCTGCTGTATTCTGTTGTTCCAAAGGGAGTCAGCAAATAGTAGCTTATCTTCTCGACAGTTTATGCTTATGAACCATCAATCCCGCCATTGCATGTGAATCCCTCTCAATGCTTTTCTCTACCTCCATGTTCTCCTGAGGTAATGAGGTGAAACACACTATGTGTGTGAACTACGTAAACTGATGTGCTGTTTGTAATCACCATGGTAACCCTTTATCACCATGGCAACTATTCATTCATGCTTTGCCTCTGTACTAAGCTGCAGAGGCAGTCAGCTGTGTGTCCCTCAACTAGTAGTAGACATAGCTCCCAACCAATTTGTGAAGCCCAACCCACCGGGGCCTGACCTTATCAAAGGTCTCAGAAATTCATTGCCCTTTACTGCAAATTGTTGACGCAGGGAAATCCTGTATACATACTTTGGCATTGCCCCCTTTTTTCTAGTCTGCCCTCCAGCCTGCAGTGTAGTGGTATGGACCATTTGAGGTTATGCTCTACTTCTTCAGGGAATCCACACTGAACTCAGGGGCGATGCTGTGAATCCATGTTCTACATCTTCTGGGTCCTGATGTACACGTTAGTTCTCTTTGTTATCTTCGTTCCTCTCCCTCAACTTGCTTGAACTGTCCACCACGTGTGACTTATGACTTATACTTCATCATGTCCTGTTCCTCTCTCTTGTGTTGCAGCTTGGAAGGGAATCATTGGAATATGGATCTTGAGATGTCTTTGTTTGCAAGAGCAGTTCCATTTATTTTGTTAAAACATGCTATAGATAATGCTATACTTTACACTCCTACTTACATATAAGAATATAGGAGATAGCCCATCTGAACTGTGTATTCATAATTTCAAACAGTACCTATATACATGGTGCTAGTGATCTGATGTTTCGCATTGATTATATATAGTAGTAAGTAGTTAAGCATCCAACATCGAAGATCAAACCATGTTTGGCTTAGTGATATATATAATGATGAAAGTTGGACTTTTACCATACAATATATATATAGCATAGTAAGGGTTCAACCTGACACTCGAAGCTAAACATTCTTAGGTCCTCAAATCTGGACGTTTCCACAAATAGCTACTACAAATGCTAAAACAGTCAACAACAGTGCCTAATGTGAATAGCTAGCTATCTCCCATCTTTCTACTCCACTCGTGTAATATGTCACGATATGCTCCACATTGAGATGCATCAGTGCCAAATTTGGCCGAGTTGAGAGCGAGGGTTAATATTAATATAGGGTTAAGTGCAACAAGCTGACGTGACCGGAATTGTCCGGGCTAAAGGCAAGGCGTATCCGGCGAACCGTGTTTTTTCCAAGAACTCCCGCTGAATTCTGAGTACCGTGTGACCGGTTGTTGGACGAGCTAGCGTTTGTTGGCGTCTTTTCGTTGCTTAAATCTATATCGGTTCAGTCCCCTTCGTGCGACCCCTTAAGATACCAGAGGGTAATCTGCCAGACACTGCACGCCGTCGCAATGGCGGAGCGCGTCATTGATCCAGGAGGAGGAGGAGGAGATGAATCAGGCAAGGAGCAAGATGGCAACTTCCGCAGAAGTGGGCTTTCACACAGTGATCAGGTGTGTCATGTGTACGAGGGCACACCAAAGCGAAACTGCTCACCCGCAGTAGCACTTTATGATTTGTGCGCACAGAAGCTACTGTTCAGAAACTGTATTGGTGCTACTAACGTTGCGAATGTCTACAGGTCAAGGGAACAGTGCGTGTGTGTGTGTACAAAAACCAAGACAGTAATAATGTGTTTTCTTATGTCACTACATCTGTACATGCCACAGCTGGCAGCCCTTGTCATTGCTGATGTATCAGTGTGCTTAGGGGATTTCTATCCCATCTTGAATTCTATGTACTTAGGAAAGCGAGGAAGGAACTCAGCCTCCCATTGTTGATACCATCACTGTACCAGGAGTATCAGTCAAGAAAGGAGGTATGATTTCAACTGTGTCCAACTGTCGCAACAGTCTTATAATATAGTACTAGTAATAATAATAGTAATAATATATTAATAATAATAATATTTATTATTAGTAGTACATTATAAGAACAACGATAATAATAACAATAGTAACCAGTTATGAAGAAAAACACTGTAACAACACTAATACATAAGACCTGACAGAAACTAACTAAACAAAGATATGACCACACACTAATATTTATTATGAAGCAAAGCTATATTACGTAAGTACATAAAATCATGCGACCTAACTAATCAGCTGCGGCTCCCCCTGCTTCCCTCAACAATGCATGTATTCGAAAGCCACAGAAAGTGTCCACGCATGTAGCATCCCACATGAGAAATTTCCCTTCCATCTATGGAATGAGAGTAACACCATCTGGGTGCTTCCCATCGGCTCTGTAAAGCCCAGATGGTTCTAATCTGCTGGGGCTGTTGGCTGAGGCTAGGGAGTGATTGATGTTCTTCTGGATCTGGTGGCAAGGAAATCTCCCTTGGCTCGACCTGCAGCTCAAACCATGTAGGTCAGTTTTGTCAACCGACCCTACACAGGAGATGCAGGTGTGGGGCAAGCCGATGGGGGCACCCACTCTGAGACCAATAGCTATTCTGATGGTGTCATTGGGCGAACAAAGACCCAGTGAGGAGATAGGCGGGAGGTTCAATCATGCTCCAGACTCAAATGAGCCAGCACCTAGCATCCAGCACCTTGAGATCTCATCTGTACAGTGGTCCAGTAGGATGTCGAACATGTGCTGGACTACTAGCTGGTCCCAAGATTTCTGTCGATTTGTGGCAGAAGGGGTGGGCGTGTCTTCAGGCAGCGCATATTTCCACATACACAGAGCTAGGTCCCTGTCAGGGTATGGGGCTGATGACAGGTGGTCAAGGAGGAGTTGCTATCTTAGGTCTGAGGCCCCATCAACCGATGCCAAATCGGCAGATGGTGCAAGGGTGGAAGCACTTCAGAACCCAAGGCCACCTCATCTCACAGGGAGGGTTTCCTGGAGCCATGAGTCTCCTTGGTCAAAATTGATGTTGGTGATCCTAGAAATGATGGACTTCAAGAGATAGTCTGAGGACTGCAAGGAGGGTGACGAATAGGCAGGTCATGTTCGTAGGATGTGCAAAGAATTTCGTAATGGAAAGAGAGTGCCACAGGATGGTAATGGCATCGTGCATTTGGAGGTGGCAAAACCGTTCCCCCATCACTTTCAGCTCTTGAGATTGTTCCAAGCTTGCAGTGCCTCCCTCCCCAAAGGAGAAACCAAGAAGACGGCATGGGAAGCATGAACATACTGTAGGCCTGGAATGCTGATAGAACAGGGTTAACTGAGGACTCACTGTGAGACACCATTTCAGACTTGTCCACATTTAGGAACAACCCTAGCGCTTTCCCCTGGTCCACAATTTGCTGTATGTTCGTTTCAATGCCTGCGATACTTCTGCCAATTGTACCGTCATCACGATAGATCCCTGTGAACTCAGATGACAGGCTTGCTACCAGGTTATAGGTGCCTAGACAAAACAGCATTGAACGCAGTGAATCCCCCTGCTGTATGCTCTCAGCAGATAGCACTTGAGCACCATTACGTAAAAGAATGGATGGAGAGGTTCATGCCGAGTGGACAAAAGGTAGTAGATGTGGTATCTCGACAACCCTTTGACTCTTACACAGGAACACATTTCCACAGTTATCCTTTGATGCAATTCCGCGGATTCCTTTGACAATTGTGATGATTGCCTAATGCCCTTCATGACATAGGTGTAGCAGTGCATTTTCCATTGGTCAGGCTGACTATGGCATAATGGCATAATGCAGTGAGTGGTAGTGAAGGGCACTGGCAAAAGTGACACACATGCAATAAGTGCAATGTGCAGATGTAAAATTTTAAAAGACTCACTGTCACTCCAGTCAGTAATAATAGACATTACATCACAACAATAATTTAATTATATGGCATGCAGAATACAATCAATACACAGGAAACTTTGATTTACGATAGTCTAACTTAGACACAAATTCATTGCTTAATCGTTGAAGATCGGGAGCATCCGTGGACTCTTTATGTACATGTAAAACCATGGTAGCATTCAAACGCTCCTGCAACATTGTCGATCTCAAGTATGTTTTAGTGCGTCTCATAGCAGAGACTGAACATTCACTTATTGTGTTGGTATCACCAGTACTAACTTAACCAGTGTGACAACCTGAGACATCAAATCCTTCTCAGCAGCTGAGAAACCCTGCACCAAAGCGATAACATCATGAATTGATCCATTTGCTGATGGAAGGGAATAGTTAGAGTGAAAAATTTGCAACTGAGATATTAAGTAGATCTTGTGAAAAATCATCTTTGTACAAGGATAGAATTTCGTCCACAGCACCAATAGAAAGATCCTTCTGTAACAAAATGCTCTCCAGTTTACTGTACATGCTGTATCCTTCTTGGTCAAATCGTTCTGTAACTGATGCCATCACTGTGTCCAAAGTTCCAAAGTAGATGGACCTGTAGTGATCTACAGGCAAAGATGCTTGATGACCTTCACCACTTTCCACTTCATGATCTCTTGGAGGCTTTCGTTTGCGAGGTAGTACAGGACCGTCAATTTCCAATTTCTCAGCGCCAGAACAACGAATAGCTGCTGTCACTCCTGATCTTTGGTTAGCGTCAATCTAGCAATGTGTTGGCCTTCAGCTGCACTCATCTTGGTACTTTGCAACGTTCTACTGAGGTTGTCAGCATGCACTAGTACAGTGTGCAATAGTTTCAGTCCAAAATAATAGTGGAATGTTTTCATCTGGCTGTTAAGACCATGCACTCGAGCTCTCGTTTCTGAGTCTATGCGATCCTCAAGAATTTCTTCCCAAAACACCAAAAAAGCTTCGTAGTTGCTCATTATGCTGCAGATAGTTTCATGGCGTACTGTCCACCGAGTTGGACAAAGAACTCTAATTCCCGGAGTATCAGGAGAGATTTCCTCTTGAAGATGCTTGAACAAGTGTGAACGCTTAGGAGAATACTGTAGCAACTTGCTTATTTCATGCACTGTGTCCATGGTTGACCTCAGAAGTGGTATCATCTTAATTGCATCACAAATACTCAAACTCAAAGCGTGACCATAGCAATGCATGTACAACGCATGTGGTTCCTTTGCCAATAACTGTGTCTTCACTCCGCTTCTGCTACCCGCCATGTTACTACCTCCATCATAACACTGACCTCTGCAGTTTGACAGCTTGAGATCAAGCCAAACATCACATCTTCTAAGGTTTTTAAAATTGTTTCTGATTTGATGTTGTCACACATGTATAAGCCCATGAACTCTTCATGCACAGCCAAAGTCTCATCAATGAACTGGAAGCAAACCACTAGCTGCTCGTTATTTGAAATATCAACACATTCATCAGCCATTATAGTGAAATACTTGGCCTGGCGGATGTGTGTGACAATATCCCTCAACACTATGTGTGACATCAGCATCAAAATTTCATTTTGAATCTCAGGGCTTGTGTACTTGTCAGCTTTCTTGGAAAGCCATTCATGAATCTGAGGATTGTCATTTGCTCGTAGCTTCATCAAACGAATGAAATTGCTCTCTTCACTGATATGGCCTCGCAAAGGAAGACCCTGCCTACCTAAAAACTGTATAATCTGGAAAATTATCAGTAGCATGCTCCCATTGACCTTCTTCTCTTGACTGTGGCCACGAGACAACCTCCCTGCAACGTCCATTCTTGGTGTTGCCATGACCTTTACAGCATCGACATGATACTGGCTCTGTTCATGGGCCTTAAAAGATGTTGTGGCATCTTTCCAATTCGTGAATCCTGTGGTTAAGTAGGCATTCTCTCGTTTCTTGTACAGAGCGTCAGTAAGTAACTTGTTGTCAAATGCATGTGAGCAGTAAATGCAGATAACCAAATCTGATGCTTCTCTGTAGTCGAGCCAGGACCACTTTTGAAACCAAGACGGTTGAAACGATCGCTTCACTTGATTTGGTTTGCGTAGCGTAGGAGTCGAAGAAGACGAAGCCATTGCTCAGGACTGCAGACAAATTTAACACGTGTTCTGGATAGACTTTTATCACCACGTGACTTCGAACACCATCAACACGGAGACGTTGGGCGCCTTGCATAATCGAGCGCTATTCTGCCTCCATTTTTTATGCCGAGCGATGACGTCAGCATAAAAATATGGAGACAGAATAATGGGCGGCTATATACGCGAGACTAGAACCCCCGGGATCGATTCTTACCCCTGTTTTGTCTTCTTCAGTCTTGGAGTTTGAGGATTGAGGATTTCAAGTTGAAGATGACCATTAGGTAATAATTATAGTAAATATGTGTCTTTACACCAATGTATAAACCATCACAAGTAAAGACTTGATCATTTTGGGATATTTTAAATTTTGGTTTTGACAAATTATTGGTCCGGTAATGGCCGGTCGGCCAGACCTTGTCCTACGCCTATGAATGAATTTACGGATGCTATTTGACGATTCAACAAATACCTTTCGACAATTTCAAGGATATCCTTTGACAATTCTGAGGATGACCAACACAGTGAATCCGCAGATACTGTTTCTTGTGACAAGTACTGTATAACAGCAAAAGCAAGTACAACATGCAAGTAAAGTTGCTAGCTATAGTGCTATTGTGTATGAAGAGTTGTACTGTGCCTGCTTGAGCAAAGGGAGGAGAAGTACGGTAGGCGCGGAAAATATGTTTCCATTTCGAAGCGAACTTTGCTGGAAAACTTCGTTCGAAGTTCGGCATTACTTCGTTCGAAGTTCGGTGTTACTTCGTTCGAAGTTCGGCATTACTTCGTACGAATGAGTAAACATCGCAGCGTTAATCCAAAGAATTTCCCACCTGGAAGTGCAACGTCTCCATGATTTAGGGAAGAGCAGTGAAGGAAGAGCGAGTATGTCCACTCAGCGAGCAACTCCGTGGCACGTCTTAGTGTATTGGGAAGAATAAGGCTTGACCTCAAATGTGAAGGCTTCCCAGGTTGTAGAGCCTTTACCAGAGAAAGGCTCCAAGGCCAATGTGAAGTGGGGCAGAAGAGTTTTACCTGCCACAATTTTAGCAATTGGCAACAAAGCTGAAGTGAAGAGGAAGCAAGAGGAGTTCCATAAGAATGGCTGTGATGCAGAAGTGCTTAAGGACGGTGGTGACACACCACCAAAGAAAAGACAACGTGCTGAGACAACTGCAAGTAAATAAGGAAAGAAGGGAAAAAAGGGAGTGAACATCCTTTGCATCGTACAGCCACCAGAGCAAGAGTCAGAAGGACACAATCCATCCTCAGGCATCACCCCCAACGAACCCACAACAGCAGGCATCACCACCAATGGACCTACAACAGCAAGCATCACTCCCGACGGACCTACAACAGGAAGCATTGCCCCGATGCGTGCGATTGACCAACAACAGCAGGCATCACCCCTAATGGACCTACATCAGCAAGCATCACTCCCGCCGGACCTATAACAGGAAGCATCGCCACCGATGGACCAACAACAGCAGGCATCACCCCTAATGGACCTACAACAATTCTCATATCTCAGCTCACTTTGACTCTGCAAAGGATATCTGATGAGGTACAGACACAACGGCGTACTTTGCAAAGCATTGAAGCTTACATGCAGCAGCACTTCATGGAGATTCAAGTATTGCAAGATTTACAAGCAGCAAAGATCCTAGAGTTGCAAGCTAAGCTGGAGAACCAGGAAAGTCAGCCAGATTTTACTGATACTGATACTGGGCCTGAGCAATTCCTCCTTGAAAGTGAACTGTCACCAGCTGTTGTTCAGATGTGCCATAGGGAGGCCTTTCGTGATGTTGAGAATTTGCCCCACCTCCCCTCTACTCCAACCTCAGCTTTGCCCCAGATCTGCAGCAATCCAGCTTCAACTTGCAATCCGCCTGAACTAATACCAGCTGCTGATGTGATTGGCAACAACCAGAAGCTACTTCAGTCTACAAGCAAGGCTGGACGCCTGGCTGTGAAGTTAGCTAGAGAGAGCTACTTTGGTGCATAGGTAATGAAAGTAAGCACAGTGTCAAGTCTGCCAAGAGAAAAACTCAAAGAGATAAAGGCAAGGTTGTATGAAGAGTATCGCTTTAACAACCAAGTGGAGTTCGAGCCATTGTGGCAGAAGTGTCTTATTTCTATAGGCAAAGCATGTCAGAGACTGAGACTGAAAGACAATCTCTAGCTCTACTGTGTATAGCTATATGCATTTCGCTTATGTGCATTGTACTGATGTACAGTATGTTGTATTGTGTCAATTATTCATATTCCATCACTGAATTGTCAGGAGGATTGTGAAAAGAATGCAGCGCATACAAACAGTATGTTTTTATGCATTTGTAAGAGTACATACGAGATAAGAGTGCGCAACCGCCTATCCTTCCGTGGTACATCTGTTTTCTAAAATGATGCAGTAACACGTCACGTGTCAGCATGGCAGCCATATTAATATTTTCTTACATTTGTACCACATATGGATAGGCGGTTGCGTACTCTTATCTCTTATAATCCCTTGCCCATTCCAATCTCTTTTCTTTGTTTACATCACGGATCATTTGGCAGTAAGCACTACCGCGATGTGTCCATTCAAGCTCTGTGCGACATTTCAATGCAGTCCTTTCCGATATGTGATGGCCATGCTCTGACAACATCTTCTGCAACTCTTTTGCTGTGGTCTCATCGTCATCTATCATCTTATCATCCACCAGTCTTCTTACTTCAGCACTTATCTTTGTCTTTCGACCTGCACCTTCTCGTCTGCCAATAGTACCACACTCTTCATACTTCTTCAGGAATTTCTGGATTCCCTGTCTCGTAGCTGGAAGATTTTCCTTCGCTAAAAACTTAGCAATTGTTGGTGCCTTGTAACTGTTGCGCTAAAGAGAAACAATCCAAAGCCATTTGTACTCGCTGAATGAAGCCATAACTCGCGATAGATAGCCGACTGTCCACTTAAACTGAAGCTCGATCGATCTGCGCGTATAACACTTTACCCTCTTGGTGCGATGGTATTAAATTCCTGACAATTCTCGGCCAACTTCGAATGAACTTCGAGTCCACTTTGTACGAACTTCGAGCCAACTTCGAACGAACTTTGTCTCAACTTCGAACGAACTTCGAGCCAACTTCGAACGAACTTCGCCTCAACTTTGAACGAACTTCGGCCCAACTTCGAACGAACTTCGAGCCAACTTCGTACGAACTTCGAGCCAACTTCGTACTAACTTCGAGCCAACTTCGTTCGAAGTTCGCGAAGTACGAACTTCGCATGGAAACATAATTTCTGCGGCTACTGTATATCATTGCAAGAGTGACCAAAATCCTGGTGATGAATGCACGCAGGCATATCACATCCACTAAATACACAACATCTTGTTCATGTTAGCAATGTGGAGTACAATTTTGGAAGGCTGATGGCTACAAATGGCGCTATAATGGCATAGGAAATCTGTCTGAAACAAAGCTCATCTGAATTGAACACAGGGCTCTGTCAACAGTCTCACCAGATTCCTTAAGCACTTTTACAAGGTGCCCATGGCAAACCTAACAAGTCTGATTCCATCTTTATTGTTCATCAAGTTGGCATGAAAGTAGTCTGTTACTCCTCAGCTTTTGTGGTGGGAGACAGTGTGCTATATAAGTTCAGAAACAAAGGCTGTACCTTCACCAGATCGGCACTCCTTCCTTCCCTTTTACCACATATGCCTCCAGTATAAAATGTACAGATATGTACAGAAAATGGTGGACCAGAAACGGTACTTTGACTGTCTTACTTCCCACACCTACAACCTACTGTTTCACAATCTATCTTTTAGGAATTAAATGGGTCCTCTTCTGTGCTGTAAACAAGCGGAAAACCCAAATGGGAGGGGGGGGGGAGGGAGCAGACAGACAAACCAATCTACAAACCAAACGCGTAGCCCCACCCCACACTCCGCTGCACACACACACACGGGGTAAAGGATGAGAGGTATATACCCTTGACACTGTTTTTATCTTACATTACAGACATGAAGGAGGGACAGAAGGAATATCAAGGTGGAAGTTGTGCACTTGATCAGACTACTTCACAACAGAGTGCAATGAAGCCACAGCCAGTACTAGATTCGACAGTGCCAGTTCCAGTTAGCAGAGGGAAGGTGCAGGTAGAGATGAGCATGCACTCTTTATTTTGTTTATTTAGATAAAGCGCAGATTGGTTATCTCTCTTTCCTGCAAGAGCATGAGGGAAGAGCAAACTGCTTCTGTTACGCGAGTAAAGAATCAGATATCAATTATTTAATCAATCAGTGAATCAATCAATCACTCAAAAAGCATATGCAGGAGACACGTACATAGCTCAAATACATACTGTACTGCACTGTATGGACAGCTACTGGTAATTGTCTTCTACATACATACTTAAATATTAGGAGTGGAATCTCTGCGCACAGGACACCATTGAAACCCAACTTGCCGTCTGTATAGTTTATTTATTTTATTAACCTAATGAAGTGATTGCTGTGTTCTAAGCTCAATAATCTTGCGTCCATTTACCTCACACCGCAATGCACCCCTACCAAATCACCTTTATTACTATCTCTTCCTCAATCTTCTCACCCTTTGCTGAAACATTTGATACACCACTTTGTCCTGTTCAACTTAGAGGAGCCAACGTCTTCGATTACAAAGCTATAAATGGAAATTCTGGTTTAGGGCAGATTAGACTCTGAATCTAATTGCCAAAGTTGTGACAAGATGGATCAGTATCAAGTGCCGATCAACCAAGTCCATTAGGCTGATTACAGCTGACCAAGATGACGTGTTCATTGCTGCCATGCATGGAATGGTACCCACTGTACATGCAGAACAATCTGGTTTGTGACGATCTCTATCAATGATTCACCTGTTGAATTCATGAACAATACCAGGGCCAATATTAGTGTCATGTATGATAGCACCTTCAGAGCACCTGCCAGGAAGCCATCCCTGAGGATGGAAAAGAAATCCCCTACTGGAGCCCAGATGCCTACCTCTAGATGTCTATGGTCAGCTCACTGGCACTCTTGAACAAGGAGCCTGCACATTGGATGAAAAGATACTTGCCATGAACAACCCACTTCTGCAGTGCCCAGCCATTGAATTGCTGGAATTACTCTCTCAAGTGTCAGCACAGTGGCAGACTAGTAATAAAACTACACACTCACGCATCCAGACTTTGTTTGAAGGCTCGACAAGATTGCAGAAAAGTATTAAATCTAACTGAAGGATGGTGCCAAACCAATTGCACTCTCCACCCCAAGACAGTACTTCCCTTGCAGCCTTGCAGCAGTGAAGGTGGAGCTGCCGGATGGAACATCTGGGAGCCGTATCTAGAGTTGATGACACCACAAAGTGGTGTGTGGGGGCAGTGATGGAAATGAAAGTGCATGTAGGGAGAAGCACAATCATCTGTTGACTATACACTCACTACACTCAGGATAAATCTCATGTACGTAACCTCTCTTCTCTGTTACTGACGTTTCATGTAGCCCAAGTGAATCATATTGACTCAAGACACCACTGACTCCTCCTCTAAATCTGTCTTTCGCCTCTTTCACTGTGGTTTATGTACTCATTAATGGACCATGGTGACTGTATCTACCCCACACCCTGCTCCAATGGGAACTAGTTCAAAATGTCTCCTTGTTCTCTCACACACTCTCAAATCACTAAGACAATTGCCAGCTTCCTTTAATGCCATGCTCTTCCAGCACTTTTCCCATTATCTCCCTGTTAACATTGTATAATAGCCTTTTTCCAAAGCATGCCTATAATCCTTTTGTTCTTTTCAATTATCTGTTTAGCTAGCATTCTAACAGTAATTTAAAGTACTGCTCTGTACAGCCTCTTCTTATGTACTTAGTTATATACTTGTGCTTGCCACTTTTTGCAGGTCATGAGTGATGGGACTGTAGGTACTTCAAAGCAGAAAGGCAATGGAACTGCTGGTATTTCAAAGGGTAATAAGGATGAGACTGATGATAGTTTGAAATATGCAGAAGCTGCTGGTGATTCAAAGATAGCAAAAGGTGTTGGAGTTGCTGGTAATTCAAGGAACACTTCAAATGATGGAGCTGCTAGTGATTCAGGGAAGATGGGAGACAATGGAGCTGCTGGTAGTTCAAAGAAGACAGGAGATGGTGGAGCTATTGGTGATGTAAAGACGACAGTAGAAGATGAAGCTGTTGGTGATCCTAAGAAGACAGGAGATGGTGGAGCTGTTGGTGATGCAAAGAAGACAGGAGATGGTGGAGCTGTTGGTGATCCAAGGAAGACAGAAGATGGTGGAGCTGTTGGTGATGCAAAGACAGGAGATGGTGGAGCTGTTGGTGATGCAAAGACAGGAGATGGTGGAGCTGTTAGTGATCCAAGGAAGACAGGAGATGGTGGAGCTGTTGGTGATGCAAAGAAGACAGGAGATGGTGGAGCTGTTGGTGATCCAAGGAAGACAGGAGATGGTGGAGCTGTTGGTGATGCAAAGAAGACAGGAGATGGTGAAGCTGTTGATGATACAAAGAAGACAGGAGATGGTGGAGCTGTTGGTGATGCAAAGACAAAAGATGGTGGAGCTGTTGGTGATGCAAAGACAAAAGATGGTGGAGCTGTCGGTGATGCAAAGACAGGTGATGGTGGAGCTGTTGGTGATGCAAAGACAGGAGATGGTGGAGCTGTTGGTGATGTAAAGACAGGTGATGGTGGAGCTGTTGGTGATCCAAAGAAGACAGGAGATGGTGGAGCTGTTAGTGATCCAAGGAAGACAGGAGATGGTGGAGCTGTTGGTGATGCAAAGAAGGCAGGAGATGATGAAGCTGTTGGTGATACAAAGAAGACAGGAGATGGTGGAGCTGTTAGTGATGCAAAGACAAAAGATGGTGGAGCTGTTGGTGATCCAAAGAATACAGGAGATGGTGGAGCTGTTGGTGATGTAAAGACAGGAGATGGTGGAGCTGTTGGTGATCCAAAGAAGACAGGAGATGGTGAAGATGTTGGTGATCCAAAGAAGACAGGAGATGGTGGAGCTGTTGGTGATGTAAAGAAGACAGGAGACGGTGGAGCTGTTGATGATCCAAAGAAGACAGGAGATGGTGGAGCTGTTGGTGATCCAAAGAAGACAGGAGATGGTGAAGATGTTGGTGATCCAAAGAAGACAGGACATGGTGAAGCTGTTGGTGGTACAAAGAAGACAGGAGATGGTGGAGCTGTTGGTGATGGAAAGAAGACAGTAGTTGGTGGAGCTGCTGGTGATGCAAAGAAGACACAAAGTGGTGCAGCTGCTTATTATTCCAAGAAAACAGGAGATGGCGTGAATTCTGGTGTTTCAAAGAAGACAGGAACTGGTGAAGATGCCGGTGCTTCAAAGACGACAGGAGTTGGTGGAGCTGTAGGTAATTCAAAGAGGACAAGAGGCAGTGGAGCTACTGGTGATTCACAGGAGAAAGGTGGTAGTTCAAAGCTGAGCACTCACAAAACAAAACCTGAAGAGTTCATAGTGGTGAACCTTCATGCTTTCATACAACCTGGAGCTTGGGGTATTGATGCAAAAGATCAGGTTACTGTAGAACTTCGATCAGAGTTGAATTGGGATGTGAATTGTGCTGAAGTCAGGCTTACGTGAGTGGAATCCATGCATTAACGTTTGATTTATAATTACTAGGCAGCTGTTGTGACATGTGACAATATAGGTAGAGTGTTTGCATGATTTACTGCAAGCAACCCCACATGTATAGTATTGGCTGCTTCAAAATAGTGCCTTGCTTCCAGCTTGATAGACGTACTTCAAGCATGAGCCATGATTGTGCCTGCACCTGCTTCTCTGGTTGCTGAGGTGTCTAGAGCTAAAGAGACAAATGTGTGCTGACAGATAATGTCCATTAACAGGAATATAATGTTAACAGTTCATCATAATGGAAATTTAAAGCACTGAACTTCTAATATGAAGATAGCGGTAGATACCAAGACAATATCATTGAAGTAACTCAAGTAGGAGGCCACTGTGCACGACACAGTTATTCCATACAGTTTAGGTTTTTGTGACAGTATGGTGATCAATTAATTAACGGTCATTGCTGCAGGAAATGTGATGAGTCAACATGGGCAGTGGACACTCTACTTAAGCTCCCCAAAAGGTTTTGGAACAGCAACCTCCAATACAAGTTTTATGTCCATGCAGGAAAGGACTACAGTAAGAACTATGAACACATTACTTGCAGGTCAGGGGATGATGGGAACAGGTGCTTGATTCCACACAAAAGTTACAGTTATGACCCAAGAGGTGAGCATTTTCCACAGCAGTCACGACTATGTCCTGCTCTGTGCAGCAGTGGTGTACATTGTATCCTGATTGTATAACATGTAGATCAATGCTACCATCATTATGATGACTTCATTGTTCCCAAGAGTGGTTGGATGATGACCAAATGGAAGAGTTTTAGGGGCGAAAAGGGTGAATTGAAAGCCATAAGCATGAAGCAGTACCTTCATTGCTATTTGGATGCTGTTGGCAGCCCTCCTACCCTCAGAAGAATGCTTTCCAAGGATGTTCTCGCGACAATTGAGGACATCAGTTGTAAATTTACTCACTTAAAGGATGGATATACATGTCCAGTGTATAGTTATGGATACAATCGTCCAGAGCCATTGAATGAGAGCAGCTGTTCTAAGTTGAAAACTGTGAGTACCCATTTTTGTGTTGTGTTGTTATTCCTTGTGCTCCAATTTACATGACTATGGGTTAACTCAATGTGTGTAGGAATTGCAAGTATGGATGGCAACTGTGGTTAACAGTCTTCATGCCTTGGCTGGGAAATCATCTAGTACAACAGAAGTAGCTGAACTTCAGCTAGCTGGATGTGTACTAGTTACAGTACTTTCAAGTACAGGAATGTTGGAATCTAGAGGAGTGCAGGATGTTCTGACTAAACTCATGCATCTTCTTAAACTTCCAAGCACCAATCCAGCATTTGTCCAGGAATGGTGTACAAAATTTCGAATGTGTTTCACAACAAATAGGTGTGTTTACCATTATTTGAGTATGTATAATTTTCATGTTTCCAATATTGGTTAGAGAAGTCTGTTGACTGCTTCAACTCAGGTCCTCTATGGTGTTTGAAGGTTTGCGGCAGTTTTGGTATCACACTGCAAGGAAAGACAGAATGCATTTTGATGTCCTCTTGTTACTTTGTCAAATAACTGAGAGCCCATCATTTGAGATGTTTGAATTGATTGGATGGAAGAGGAGCACATTATCAAATTATGTCACCAAGTCAGCGTGAGTTATGTAATTTGCATACACTTGCAAATGTGTGCACATTTCACAGGATCATGTAGTAGTTATTACCAACTTCCAAGAACTCTAGCCAGCATAATAGAATGATCAAGGCTGTGGCTGAGTAATTGTTTATTAATGGAATTCTGAGAGGGTGAGTGGTAATTATTCTGTACCCTTCCCATGGCGGCAGTACAAAATCTCACTTGTACAAGCGCAAGTGGCAATTGGAGAAAAAGAACCAAGACCTAGCGCCTGAACTTGTGGCCTACGCTCTTAACGCAGAGATACAACCATGCGAGCCACCAATGCGGCCATGATTCTTCTCCTCCAATGCCGTAGATATGGTCACGGGCGGGCAGCAATACTGCGACCACTTAGGACCCTGCACCTTAAGGATCTGTGCGATGGTACACTCAGCAGGCAGCTAGCATGTGCATGAGCCTGAAGTGCATGATGGGCACCGTTGGTATCACTCTATACATTGTCAGTAAGTGTTATGCAAGCTGGTGTGTAACCTGTACAAGCGCTAACTACACAGCTTGAGGAAGTGGCAATTGGAAAAAAAAAGAACCACCCAGCGCCCAAACTCGTGGCCTACACTCTCACGTGGAGTTTCAGCCATGCGTGCAAGAAACACAAGCAAGTATGTCTATGCTTTATGGCCCAACTCAAAATATGTGCAAAACCTACAAATACAAAGTCTGCAAAGATAGCCAACCAAATCTTTCAAGGATGATGGGGGGTTTGAGAGTTTTCAGGCTTGCAGCACTATACATTTCATAATGTCTCATGTCACCTGATTGAAATTCAATGGTGCTTCCAGTTTTTTTTTCCATAGCTACGTTGTGTTGTGTTCTCACTGGTTTTGTTTGAGTACTTTTAGGAAAAAATACCTACATAGTCTTCTTGCTTTACCAACACGTCACATCCATGATTGCTTTTTGTGTATCTTGATATACACATTTTCAAGGTTTTCTGTTCTCTTTGGCATTACATTTTACAACTGGATACGCAGTATGTGTATTCTTCTCGCAGGCGCATGTGGGACATGTCCAATTGCAGCAATATGGCTTCTGCGCGCGGCTGATTTTTACCTTCGTATTTTTGCTTGTTTCTCCTGCAACCTTCATTGAATCAGAGCAAGACTAGTACCAAACAGAAGACAAAGAAAGCCTCTGTAACCCGGCATATGATTTGTGGTAATAATAATTATTTCTGTCGAGAAATGTCGGCGCAGATGAAGCAAGTAAAATAGTAGTAAATGCCCGTGTGGTAATTTTCGGAATGGCTCAGACAGACAAGGATGGCATCAATCACTGCGAAATCAGAGTACCTAACTTTTCCATGTGTCATAAGTTATTACAGAACTCCTTGAGAAGTTACAGCAAGAAAACTACTAGTACTGATTGTTAATGCAAATTCGGGGACGAATAACTCTTGATAGGAATACTGCATAATATTATGACACATTGAAAGGCTAGTGACATCCCTTACCAAACTATTTAAGAGCTCAACCTGCCTGGAAACCCTCTCGAAAATTACCACGCAGCGCTTTTGTAAATGCACCTCCATTTAGCTCTTCGCTGGGAGATCACATGACGTTCTCGTGACATGGCCATGTTTTGAACAAAATGGCCGCCATGTGCTCCGGGAAACACTTGTGCTTCCCTCCTGTACGCAGTGCGAGGATGTTTTGCTTTGTCTGGGAAGGATTATCGGCTCGAATAGTATGGATTTTCGAGTTGAGTGCTTCATTATGACACCATTTGGGGTTGTCGAGTGACGCGTACATCACGCACAGTCATGTGCATTTCCACGGAAACACGAAAGAATGTGACAAACCACAGAGGTCAGTTCCAAATAAACAGTCTGGCTTCGAACGGACATGTCCCACATGCGGGGAATATAATTTATGACGATGTATGCTGTCCAATGCCACGGCAATGGGGTAAACGTCAATCTGCACATGGCACATATCTGCACACACTGTGGTGGCACACTGCTATCTTCATGTTTGTTATGTAGGTTCTAACCGTGTACTATGTTCACCCTTTTGTTTAGACGTATATACAACTCGGCATGCTGGTGCCTACATTGATATTAATAGTCTCTGCTTTGTTCCTAGACCATGCTTTGAGTCAGCATTCACATACTACCACTGCAACTGCAGTGTGTGGTGGTAGTACAGTGGAACGTCACTTATTCGAAGGTCATTTATCCAAATAGTCGATTATCCGAGCAAGTCACGAGTTGCTGACTCAGCAAAAAAGGATACCAGCAAAAGAAGAGAAGTGTTCTCAGTATAGACCAGAAGCTGGAATTTGCAAATGACTGAAGAAGGGGCTTCCATTACTTCACTTTTAAAGTAGCTAGGTCTTGGGAAATCTACGATTTGTGATATCAAGTGAAATAAGTTGGTCATATTTGTCGAGAAGCGCGATAGTGCTGAAGCTTTGATGACGCAAAAAATGATGAAAGCAGCCAAGATAAGAAATTGGATGAAGCTGTGGCCATGAGGTTTATGCAAGAACATTTAGAAGGGGTTCCTATATCTGGACCAATTCAAATGACCAAGGCTTTGCAATTTCACACGAAACTATACCCAGACGGTGGTAAAGGATTTAAAGCAAGCACTGGCTGGCTCAAGAGTTTTCAGCATCAATATATATGGGATCCGTCAGTTTGCAATACAAGGTGAGACGCTGAGTGCTAAAGCAGATTTAGTACAGCCCTTCAAGGATAACTTGTACAGAATCATTGAAGAAGAAGGCTTAATGATGAACCAGGTGTACAACTGTGATGAAACAGGCCTCTTTTGGAAGGCCCTCCCAAGCAAGATGCTAGCTTCACGCAAGGAAAGTAAGGCACCTGGATATAAGGTTAGCAAGGAAAGAGTCACTATTTTAGCTTGTGCAAATGCCACAGGTGAGCATAAGCTACAACTAACAATTGTTGGTAAGGCCAAGTACCCATGTGCCCTGAAGAATGTGTGTTTCGCAGTGTGCTACCAGTGAGATACACCAACCAGACCAATGCCTGCATGGATATGAAGTTGTTTGAAGAATGGTTCTTCCAAGAATTTATCCCATCAGTCAGAAACTACTTACAAGAAATTAAATTACCAAAGAAGGCTCTTCTATTGATTGATATACGGTACGTGACACGAAAAACTTACCTTTTTCCGCAGACACGCCGCATTGGTTTTCCGAGGGCTGCCGCGCGGCAATACGCGGATCGTCAGCGCGGCAATGCGCGGACGCTCCGCGGATCTATACAATACGGAATCCGCAGATGAGCGCGAAAGCTTACGCACTCGATCGAAGACGGGTATTGGCTGCTGAAGCAGTATCCTTGCAGTCACCCTACCACCGAGGGCTCTCTCCACTGGTCAGCCATTTTGTCATTCGCAAAATCACTGCATATATATATACGTGCTAGCTTGCGGTTATCTTGATGTTTGTTATAAACAAGCGCATTATTTGTTATAAACAAGCGCAGTATTTGATATAAACTAGCGCAATATTTGGTTAAGCATTGAAAGGTCATGCCCAAATAGTTGTTAGATCAGTAAAAATACAAGACAGGCAATTTGTAAGAAGTTCAGTGTTCAGAAGGAGCTCCATTTGCCGCGATTACATTTCAGGTCATTTGACGCCGCTTGTGAAGGAAGTGTGTTGCGAGTACATACGTACGTACCTGCTGGGTTTCGCCATTTTCCGCACGAATCCACGCGGAATTCCTGCCTAGATTCTTCCACGTGGAATCTTGCGGAAAACCACAGCGGAATCGTGCGGAAAATCCGAGCACGTCCGCGTGGATATCCGCGTCCGTCCGCACCGGAAAATTGAGGAATTCCTCGGAAAAATGTAAGTTATCCGTGTCAAGTACCGTAGTACCAGTTCACCCGTCCACAGGTGTATTGCAGTTAGAAGGTGCCACCTAATACCATGTCTTTAGTACAACCAATGGTGTGCTTGAAAACCTGAAATGAAGATACAGGAAGGAACTCCTGAAGTTGCTCTTAGCTGGTGAGTCTAGTGGCGACTCATTTGAAGTAAGCCTTATTGATTTTGGAACAGTTTGACCATCAAAGATGTCATGTACATGGTATCTGACGCATGAAATGACATCACCAATGCAAATATCAGAGCCAGTTGAAAGAAGCTTCTGAGTGGAGATCTGCTAACTATTGGCACAGGTAATTCTGAAAGGCAGTCACTTGAGGAGGAAAATCTAGTGCGAGAGATGTTGCAAGCATTGGCCTGCTTAGAAGAGTGCACTGACTGTGATGAAGCTAATGTAGAGGAATGGTTATGAATTGATGCTTCTGATCCCGGATATGTTATTCTGAGCGATGATGAGGTTGTGCAACCCTAAGATAGTGGAAACAAATGATAGTGATTCTCTTGAGCTTCATGATGTGCAGCCAATACCATCACATGCCAAAGCATGTGACATGTTGAAGGAATGCATTCTTTGGGCAGAGCAACGTACAGCCTGAGACAACAATTACGCAACCTTATGGGCATTTCTGCTCAGAAGCAAATGAGCAACCTGAAGCAAACTAAAATAACTTCTTTTTTCTCATAATAAGTGTATTGTACCGTTGTAGTTAGTGAAGTTTTTGAGTTACAGTGTCTACTGTATATACATTCATTTATATTTGCATGATTTAATGCTGTTTGATTATGCGTACAATTTGATTTTACAAACAGGCCAATCCCCAATTAGTTTGGATAATCGACTTTCCACTGTGGTGGTGGTAGTTGTATGCATGTAATGCATGTACATGTACTAGTGACTACAGCTTTTGTGGGGCGTAGAATGTTTGTTTACTGGCTGATGTCCAAGGGCTAGAAACACCTTAGGATGAGGTTAGTAAACACGTTACACACCACAAAACCTATTGTAACTGGCATATCACCAAGAGGCACCCTACAGTGGAGCGTTGGTGCATGAGCAAAGAACAGATTTAAAAGTGAACAGTAGAAACAAGGATTTTACGGTGAAGAAAGGCTGACAACATTCAGAAGTGTTTGATACTGTGTAGTTTAGATGATGGTTTAACCAGTGGGAGGGCAAAGGGAATGCCATGTTTCCAACTGCATTCTCAAAGCTGCAATTGAACAAGGCTGTGTGTATGATGGTAATAAAGTGTTGTGTTAGGTGTTTTGTACCATTATTAAATCAGTTTACATGATCTTTGATAAAAATAGGGCTCTTATGAAATCACTGGTCTGACATAATATACAATATGAAACCGGGCAAGGCAGCTCCTTTGTACGACATCATCAGGTGATAAGTGGTAGTATGTGCACTAGTGGCTGGAAGGAAGCATCACCAGCACAAGCCACAGTAGTCTGGCTAGCTGGACAATCCTGTCTAATCGCTAGGTGCTTAGGGATGAAAGGGACAGTCTAGCTGCAGTAACGATTATTTCGCACTTATATGACCAAAAAGATGTTTGGCAGGAATTCCTGATAATAGTATTGATTGGTTATGAGAGCTTTAGTTATATTATTATTATTATTATTATTATTATTATTATATATTTGAGTGCACACGTGCAGCGTGCAAAACAAGCACTAGGGATTGCTCCCCATGAGGCACTGTTCAAGAAAAACACACACACACAACACACACACACACACACACACACACACAAAATGTTTACTGAGACACTACAAAGAATTGTTGACCGTCACACAAATCTCTTCTTCCACATCTTTCTGATTGCCATCCCCACTCCTCTTTCCTTGCACGCGCCATCCAAGATCATTGCCAACTTCCCATCATCATCCGCTGCTTCAAATTCCCCCCCTCTCTGTGTGCCCTTGACTCTTCCTATCAGTTTTTCTCTCTCATCCTGCCATCTTGCACACTTTAGAAGGAAGTGCTTTGCATCCTCCACTTCTTGCCCACTGCATCCTTTACATTTTCTCTCTTCTCTACCTTCCCCTTTCCATCTTCCGGTTTTAATGCGCAGGTGTGCTGTCCCTCCTCTTAGCTTAGTGACCATCCTCCTTACTTCCTTGCTCTCAATTTGTACACTCCTCCCCTTGCAGTCCTTGTCCACAATCATCCTTAGCGCTTCCAGCTTCGGCTTCTCACTATTCTCCTGCTCCCAAGATGCCCTGCCCTCACTTCTCTCCATGCACAGCTCTTCAACATCTCCTTCAGTTGGAAGTTGCTCAGCTTCTCAACATCCTCCAGCTTAACCTCCCCCCATCCCATCTTTCCTATGCTTTGCCTTAGGTCTTCATCCACTTGATCTCTCTCTGCTTCCAAGCTTCCACTGCCACATACTTCACCAGTCTTTCATCCCCTAGTTTCATTACCCTATACCTAAATTCCACACACTTCAGTTTTGCTACCCACTCTATTGGTAACATCTCCATTTCCACCAGTAGCGACACTTTGGGGTGCAGCCTTCCAACTCCCAGGAAGATTCGCATGGCCCGCAACTGCACTTGCTCTACCTCCACAAGCTGTCTGCATCATCCCCAGACCTCTGCTCCATACATCACCACTGACTCAACCACATCTCCAATAGTTTCCCAAATGTTCCTCTTCTCAACTCTCCCACACACGCCCTACACCTTTGCAGCCATGCATACAGTGCCTTCATCCCAGCCTTTGCCCTTGCTTCGATCATGCTCTTATACCCCACATACTCGTCCACCACACATCCTAGGTACGTGTACTCTTGTACCATTCTTATTGCTTCCTACCCAACATTGAACGATGCTTTACTCCTCTCTTCTCCTTTCCTTCTGAAGTGGATTACCCCACACTTGCTACCATTCACCCTTAATGACCAGTCCACACACCATTCTTGCAACACCTTCAAGCTTTCTACCATCCCCTTATCATCCTTTGCCAAAAGCACCATATCGTCTGCATACAGCAGAGCTGGTATCAGCCTGTTCCCACATGTCACCCCCATCCCTCTCTGCCTCAGCCTTGTTGTAATCTCATCAATGTACAACGAGAATAGAATAGGTGACAACACACACCCTTGCCGCAGCCCTGCTCTTACTTCAAATGCCTCCGACATAGTTTCTCCGACCCTGACCTCACACTTCACGTCCTTGTATGCTGCTTCCATGAATGTTATCAGCCTTCCTCCTAGCCCCATGTTCTGCAGATGCGCCCATAGCTTTGCTTGGTCGATGGTGTCATATGCCTTCTTCAGGTCAATGAAGGCCCCAAACATTCCCTTCTTCTTAGCTGTCATCTTCATCTTTGCCAGTAACATTAGAGTCAGCAGCTGATCTCTGCATCCTCTCCCCTTCCTGAATCCACATTGCTCCTCTGACACCAGCCCCTTTTCCTCTGCCACTTTCACCACTCGCTCCTTTATGACAGTACACATAGCTTTGTAGACCACAGAAGTAAGTGCGATCCCTTTAAAATCATCTGGGATGCAGGGACCTGTCCTAGGCTTCTTTGGTACAGGGACTACCACACTCTCCGTCCACGCCTTTGGGACTACTCCTGTTTTCCAACATCCAACATTCCTTAGTATGTCCCTATCCACCATCTCTGCTGTCAGGCCATCTTTCCCGGGTGCTGCTTTCCTCTTTATCTTCCCCATTGCTGCTGCCACTTCCTCAGCTGTGATCTCATTGTCCAACTGCTAATTTCTGATGTCATCATCTACTACTGTTTCCCTCTGGCCCCCAACATCTGCTGCCCCCTCATTTAGTAGCTGCTCAAAATGGGCCTTCCATACCTTCCTTGCCCCGGCTCACTCTCTTATCTTCCCCTCTCCATCTATAACTCTGCTCATGTCTACCTGTGCTACTTTCTTGCTGGTAACCGTTTTCTTACTCAGGAGCCGCCACCACTTCATTGGGTCCCGCAGGGTTGCCTCCAGTTTGTCACTTTCCTTTTCCTCATGCTCTCTCGCTCTTCTCACTGCTTTGTTATACGACCTTCTGATCTTCAGGTAGGTCTCCCTGCGTGCTTTCCTCTGTTCCTCATTCCTACTTTCCAGCCACTGCTTATCCGCCTTATTGAATGCTTTCCTCAATTTCTGTAACCCTCTGTGAAACCAAACCTGACCCTGCCTCTTCTCTGCCCCTCTCCTCTGAACTATCTCTTTCAGGTTCCTTTTCATCATGTCCACAATGTCCTGATAGATGTAGTCCATCTCCTCCTGGCTGATGTGTACCCCCTGCAGTCTCTTGCTCAGAAGATCGATGTTATCCACCTCCTCTATTAAATAATTCTCTGGGATCTCATACCTCAGCCTTGGCACTTCTCTGTCTTCTGATCTGTTCTCCTCACTTTGCAAATTCTCATTCACAACAGTCTTGATTTCCCACATTAGACATGAGTGGTCAGGTATCCGTCTTGGTTATATATGCTTTAGTGTGCTACTGTGCCTTTTGCTAGCAATGGAAGGTTTCGAAGAGCTGTGAGATTCACCCATTAGGGTCAAGAGTGGAAGGGAGCATGTTCTAAAGCCCCATACCAATGCTCACAAGGTACACATTTGGGCTGCCATATCACGGAAAGGAGCTGTACAGGTTTGATCAGACAATTGATGGCCTAATATATGTCAGCATTTTAATGGACTTTCTTTTGTTTGAGTTTGTTTTGCTCTTCTTGATGGTGATGCTTCCTGAAGGTGATTATTGGTTTATGCAAAAGTTTCCTGAATTAAGGTCGTTCATTTTATAGATTTTATTTGTGCGACGTTCATTGGAATTAAGTGGTGGCCAACAAGGACAAGCAATGCGGTCTTCAACACTATAGAGTGAGTATGGAGGGAGCTGCTAGAAATGCTACACCATTGAGCAAGAAAGAACTGAAGGAATTTGTCTGTTTTGACATCAGAGGTTAGGAAGACACCTGAGAAGTGCTGCAAGTACTTGGACCACACCTTCAAGGTTTTGCCCCTGATTGTGGCCAAAGATCAAGGCGAGAGTGATCTCCATATTTGCATAAATTGTACTGAATGTTACACAGGTGCTTTGTCCTCATTTTATACTCCTTATGTCTTCATATGGTACAATGTCTTAATTTTTATTTCATAATAGCAGGAGCGCATACTGAGTAATAAACGGTAGGGGTAGGAGTGGGAAGCGCCTAGGCAAATATTTGCATTTGGAATATTTTCCCACACTAGGCGTGTTATTGTTTAGAACCCCCTACTTCCAGACCTAGCTGTTCAGCAGATCTGTTTGCAGGGAAATGATGGAATCGTCTCCTGACATTGAATTTATCATGTTTGACATGCGTCTCCAAGTGATAGCTACATACGTACCAGATTACAGCCGCTGTACAGTACAGTCCCTGAGGACCCGGCAATTCTACTTCTACCTTTTTAGAACTGGTTTTACGCCACCAGTATGATGATTCTGCTGTATATGCAGCCTTTCCACGGCGATTTACACTTGAGACAACAAGTTTATAAGTCCCCCAAGACATTATTGACATTCTCGACTCCAACCATTCCACTGCAATTTTGCTTCTTCTCCAAGCAATTTGTACAAACCTTCACACAATGCTAGATTTTGAAAGTAACGGGTTGGTACGCTTTTCATTCATTCATTTCATTCATCCACATGGATGTTTCGCCAAGTACTGGAGGTCATCCCTACATACATATATATGTAATAGGAGCCAAAAGGAAGTTCTGTGGTGACCACATAAAGTTACTGATTATAAGTACAATGTATATATGATTATTTAAAATTGTCAGTCCATCTCAATCTCGGTCTTCCTCTGGGCCTTTTCCCTCCCATCTCTCCTTCAAAAATCTTCCTAGTTGTCCTCTCCCCACTCATCTCCTCCATTCTGACCCTCCACCTCTCCTGTCTGCTCTTCACCATATCTAACACGCCTTCCTGCCGTAGCTTCTCCCTAATGTCTACATTCCTTACCCTATCTAATCTGCTCAACCCTTCAATCCGCCTCAGAACATTCATTTGTGTTGCCTGTATTCTTGATTGCTGCTTCTTTGACAGGCTCCACGTCTCACTTCCGTACAATAATGTGGGCATCATTGTGGCATTCATTACCTTTAGTTTGGTGTTCCTGCTCAGTTCCTTCCTCCTCAGTACCATTTCACTCAAACCTCCGATCACTTGTGTTGCACTACCAATCCTTGCCTCCACTTCCTTCTCCATACTCCCATCACTAATAATCATCACCCCCAAATACTTCATTGCATCTACCTGTTCTATTGTCTCCTCTCCGATTTTAACTTCACATTCCTCACTCTTTCTTGCCACCCTCATCATCTTAGTCTTCCTCCAATTCACTTTCAGCTCCCACCTGTTCAACACATCACTCAACACCTGCAAATTACTCTGAAGCCCCTCTACCGATTCTGCCATTACTACCATGTCATCCGCAAAGAGAAGTACGCCTACATCACCAGTTGACAGCTTCACTTCACTCCTAAAGTGTCTTCTTGCCTCCCTTGTCACCCTATCAATGAACACATTAAAAAGCCATGGAGATAAGGTACATCCCTGTCTCACTCCTCTGTGCACACCAAACAGTTCTGATTCCAACCCTCCAACTTTCACCCTTGCCTTACCATCCTTGTACAGTGCCTGAATTGCCCTCAGCAGCTTCCCTTTCACCCCATACTCATCCAATACTTTCCATAACTTCTCCCTACTCACATTGTCATATGCCTTCTCTAGATCCACAAATGCCATGTACACCTTCTTGTCCTTCTCGATGGTCTTCTCCACAATTTGCCTGACTGCAAAAATTTGATCAATGCATCCCCTTCCTGATCTGAAACCTCCTTGCTCATCCATCACTTTGTCACCTGTCAATACCTTCACCCTCTCATTCAATACCCTTGCAAACACCTTACCAACAATACTCATTAAGCTGATTCCCCTGTAGTTCGTGCAATCAAGCCTGCTGCCCTTCTTGTATACCGGTACTATCACTGCATTTCTCCAGCCGCCTGGAGCCACCCCCTCTCTCCATACCATATTGAACACCTTTGTCATCCATACTACTACCACTTCACTCCCTGCTTTTAACATCTCTGGCACAATCCCACATATTCCGGGTGCCTTTCCTGTCTTCAGCCTCCTCACATCTCTTCTCACCTCCTCCTTAGTTATCTCCAGATCATCAACTACTGCTACCCCTCTCCCTGGCATAATCTGGTAAGGCGCATCTGTTTCCTGGAACAATCCTTCAAAGTGCTCTTTCCACCTCCCAATGACCTCTGTCTCCTCCGACAGTACCTCACCATTCTTATCATGAATATGTGCCATTCTCTCCTTTGGTCTCCTGCTTTCATTTATCCTAGCCCAAAATTTTCTCTGGTTTCCCCGAGCATCCTTCTCCAGTTCCTTACCCTACTGTGTCCACTCTTCATTCTTAGCATTTCTGACCACTTTCTTTACCTCCAGCTTCGCATCTTTGTACAATTGCTTAGCCTCTTCTGTGCCGGTGTCCAGTAGTCTTCTATACATCATTTTCTTCTTCCTCACTGCACACTTTACCTCCTCATTCCACCACCTCGTTCTTTTTGCCTCTCCTCTTCTTCTAGTAGTCCCACACACCTTCATCGCTGCATCGGTACGCATTTCAATTTACGCAATAATCCATACAGTACGCTTTTTAATGTTACTTGCGTAATTTAATCAGCACAGTAACTTATTGTTGATATTGTTGCCACTACCTTCTTTGTTGCATACTGTGATGTCAGAATTATGTTTGTGATACATTTCTTCACACAAGTAACTGTATGGACTTGTATCTGTGGTATACATCATCTTACTGGATGTCATACTTAGTTTTACCTTCCCCTTGTAGTGCCTCTTTCAAAGAGTCAATTGCAGAATTTTCCAAACTATTTCAGAGTTTCCCCGCATTTGGAACTTTTGTACTTCAGTTGTTGCCTTTGAAACAGTGGCATGTATTGGACATTGCAGACCACATTCCTGTTGATCAGTGCCTAACGGCACTATCTTCCAAATTGAAAGATGTGTCAGATGCAGAGCAGGTTGGTAGTGCTTATAATTGGTTTCTATAGTGCTATTGAACTGAAGCTTGTATGTGTAAACCTCTGTTTACAGGTAGAAGCTATTGGTCAGTTTTCTCGTTCACTGCTTCTCAAGACGGAAGGCCTTCAATCATGGTATGCTAGTTATTACTTTGTGTACTTCTGTTAATTTAAGCCATACCAGTTTGCAAAATATAGAAATAGCTTCAGTTTTGAAATAGTGTCTCACAAACATGGACAGATGCAGAGATACATGTTGCATAATTTTAACTGTCCTAGTTTTGTGAACAGCTTTAGTTTTCTGTGTTTGTGTATCCAATGCAATGGCTGACACAGCAGAAACATAGCAAAACAGAATTGTACGGCTGCTTTTAACTGTGTGACTGGATTTGCAAAAAGGGACCATTTTTGGGCTATATAAACATGCTAGTACAGCGATAAACTCGTGCGAAACTGCCAATTCACACAATCATTTATTATTATTGCATCATTGGAGCCTAGAGTGTATCCCCTATTTCCGGCCAAATTTAAAACCGGTACTGCTTTCCTGTTTCTCACATTATGAACGCAGTCAATTTTACTGCTGCAGTCACTTTGAGCATGTACGAAGTATACCAGAAGGGGTATATGGGGAAGACCTGGCTTTAAGTATATTCATAGCCATTATGCATAATTAATTGTGCTAAGAAAGAGGGTGTGGACTGAGCCTCAAACCCTTTCTGCATTGTTGTATTCCCCTTCACAAGCACCGAATCATCTTCGTACGAACAATTTTGATAGGTACAGCCCCTGAATGTAGCCTTTCAAGATGTCGTATGTGGCAAAAGCCACAGATACAGAGTGGGAATTTAACGAAGATGTTTGGCAGGCTCTTCTGGAAATCATGATTGACTGTTAACTTCAACTGAAGATGTCAGAGACTCAAACATCGACGAGGACGACACTGCCAACGTGTCAAGTATGTGTCTGATTGGAGCTAGAATATCCCAGTGTTCTGTGAGTCCGTGCAGCTCCGCACCATTTGTTTGCATTAGTTTCGGACAATTACTCCGGCTTTGGAAGTCTTTCAGAGAGTCCGATAGCCTGTAAAGCTAACTAGGTGTTCCGTGACACGAAAGAATGTGGAATGTAGGGAGGGAGGGAGGGAGGGAGGGAGGGAGGGAGGGAGAGAGAGAGAACTACATGCAAACTGCACTGTCTGCAATCAATCCATTTATTCAGTTCATTGGCAGAAGACCAAATAAAGGCACTCCTGACATCTTGGATTTCTTTTGCTGGCACTGCTTTGAGAAAGTCCTCAGTAGCTTTGGATGTGAAAGTTGATGTAATGAATATGTGTTTTTGCCTGATTGGAATCACAAAGATCTCACAAGTTCAAATTGAAATGAAACTCAGTTCATTGTGTGACCAGGTGGAAGTTGGAATCCATAATGAAATTCTGTCACTCACACCTACATCGAAAACTTCAGCACATGTACTTGGTCATGGAGTCCATGTTAAGGAGGAACTAAAAGTAAGCTTTGGTTGAAGTGCATAGTGCATATTTCCAAATCAATGGATATATTCATATACTTATCCTCTCACTATTTAATGTAGGTGTGGAATTCCATGATTTCTGAAAGTATGTTTGTGACTGCAAAAGTGTGTCAGGGTACATGGACTAACATATGTTGCCAGAAAATAACACAGAGAGTAGATCAAGTAAGGGATGTAGAGAATGTATATATACTATCACTCTACTGTAAGAAACACACTTGCAGTAGTTGACCAGTCTACACATTCTCACTGATTGAAACTAATTGACATATGATGTTATACTCTGTACTGTAGCTCCAATTGAAAGGCAAGCTTGACAGTTTAGTAAAGCTTCAGGAAATTCCAAATCATTTGGAGTTACTGGAAAAGATGTTATTGGACAGTGCAATGAAAACTTTTTCCACTGGTTTGAAGGTAATCTGGGAACAATTGAGTACTTACAATATGTCATAAGTTGATGCTGTAGAGGCTCATTGTTGCGTCGACATATGAACGAAAGTCAATTATATGAGCAAAAATACGCAACAGGAAGAGTAAAAACCCGGGACGTTTCGACCTCGAAGGTCGTCAGCCGAGGAGACTGAAGATGAGGGCGAAAGTGGTCCAATAAATACTTAGCAGAAACAGATGACATCATGGCAGAAGGTGAGAGTGGCGGGAAATTG
This sequence comes from Aplysina aerophoba, assembly GCA_949841015.1. Taxonomy (NCBI): domain Eukaryota; kingdom Metazoa; phylum Porifera; class Demospongiae; order Verongiida; family Aplysinidae; genus Aplysina; species Aplysina aerophoba. The sequence continues at coordinate 4,122,711 of OX465046.1, forward strand.
GTGAATAAATTTGTAAAGGGAGGGCAGGAAACAGTTATGGAGGAAGAGGGAGCTGCAGTTTGTCAAGGATGGGGTTCCATACTGTTGGGAGCTGAAGTCCACAGTCCAAATTCATGGTAGGACTTCGCTTCCGAATGAGGATGGCTTCTGCAGTCCTCCTCTTCCAGTAGTCGGGGATCACCTGTTCCACCTGGGCACTTTCCCAATCAATGTGGTGGTCAAACTTCTGTACATGTACGGCGATGCCATTCCTGTCACCACCTCGCCTTACAGCCTGTCTGTGCTCAGTGAGTCGGGTCTTCAGGTTCCTTTGTCTCACCTATGTACACCTGGTCACAACCTTTGCAGGGGACCTGGTATACTACAGATCTCTTCTTCTCCTGTGGTACCTTCTTCTTCACGTGGATCAAAGACCGCCTCATGGTGTTGGTTGGCTTGAAGACAGCCTTGATCCCAAGAGGTGCACAAACCTTCTCTATCTTCTCGCTCAGCTGGCAGACATAAGGTAGGCAGAGTACCCCTTGCATCGCTGTACATGTACAGAAGTTTGACCACCACATTGATGGGGAAAGTGCCCAGGTGGAACAAGTGATCCCCGACTACTGGAAGAGGAGGACTGCAGAAGCCATCCTCATTCGGAAGCGAAGTCCCACCATGAATTTGGACTGTGGACTTCAGCTCCCAACAGTATGGAACCCCATCCTTGACGAACAGCAGCCCCCTCTTCCTCCATAACTGTTTCCTGCCCCCCCTTTACAAATTTATTCACCAATTTCCCGCCACTCTCACCTTCTGTCATGACGTCATCTGTTTCTGCTAAGTATTTATTAGACCACTTTCACCCTCATCTTCAGTCTCCTCGGCTGACGAAGACCTTCGAGGTCGAAACGTCCCGGGTTTTTACTCTTCCTGTTTCGTATTTTTGCTCATATAATTGACTTCTGTTCATGTCATAAGTTACATATTTACTCAGACATTACTGTATGCCACAAACAGTGCTCATATATATATATCATCTGAGGTAGTATCCATGCCTGCAGATAATGTGCACATACAGACAGTCTCTCCTATGTTTTGACCAAAAGCCGCAGTAAATATAACAAAGATTGCCAGCTGCTTTTATGTAGAGAGGGTAGACTTGACTCCAACACCATTAAAGTTGTGGACTACTGTAGTCTCGTAGTGTGGCTATAGAGCCATCAACAGAGCTTACCCAGTGTTTCCCTTACCATCAAATGAGAGGCCACACCTAAAGATATGCCAGTTTTCAGCCTGTAATCTATGTAAAGCTAGTATATATTTGTACTATTGTTTTTTACATTGTAAGATTAGTATATAAATTAATAGTTCAGAATCCATTGAAGGGTTGTAGATATAGATATAACTGATCACTTAAAATTTTCCATAATTGAATGATGCAGTGTGTAATAGCATGCAATATTAAAAGGAGGCACAGATTGTCTTAAACTTTAAACAGGTACCGAAAGAAATCAATGGGAAAGTGGTGCCCCCCCATGGTTCTTCTGGGGTTGCAGGATTGAAGCTGCAGCATACACCATGCAGTTGACCTCCCAGGGTGTTTTGGGTTTCACTCCTTGCATCCATTGGTTGATCACTGCACGCTGCCTGCCGTCCACGTAAACACCAGCGCACTAGGTACTTCTCCTCCCTCTTCAGTTGGTATCTCTTAATAGCTGGCGGTAGTGTTGGTCAACTTTTCTCACTAATCCTTCCAGACCAGGGTCGGAGTCCATGGAGACCTCCTCTGACTCTCCCTGTGGATCTGTTGGAGTCCCTGTCGAGTCCCTGTCGGTTCTCCTTCAGACCTTACTGCAGAAGTTGTAATGTTAGGGCCACCTTCTTTAGCCGCAAGTCCCCTTGGTGCTGCAGAGTTAGGAAAAGAACTCTCTTCAACCTCTGCATTGGCTTACGAGTTAGACGCTAGTCCCCTTGGTGCTGCAGAGTTAGGAAGAGAACTCTCTTCAACCTCTGCAGTGGCTTGCGAGTTAGATGCCTGGGTCGTCATAGGGCGAGACTTGATGAGTCTCACCCTCTTCATCAGGGCGTTTGATGTGGTGGAGTACTCTGGGAAGGCTAAGGTTCACTCTTCAAGCAGTCTACGCGCACAGCCCTGAGATGGGTCACTGCTGCTGCGCACGTAGAGCTCCTTAAGTCACTTCTCCTTCTCCTCATTCCAGAGGACCTTGCTCTTGTTCACCGCCGTGATCAGTGGAACCGGCAGTTCCAACCAAGTCACAATCACCTGTGCGTCTCCAATTGAGAAGCCGGCTTTAGGCGAGGCACACTTGGATTGAGAATTATAGTTGGACTGGCCAACGTTTTTCCTCTGCGTGTGCACCTGGGATTACAGTCACCTTCAAGTTTCGATTTTTGGTACTTGTAATCAACAGTTTAGATTTGGCCTGGGTAATTATCCCAGACCAGGCCGGTGACTGCTTTAGCTCAGATTGCCAGTGAGGCAGCAGAGCTGCCTCACAGGGGAGGCGCTTCCTGCCCAGGGGGAAGTTGAAGTTGAAGTGTCACATATGTGTAATTAACTCCGGAACTACAGTCGCCCATGTCCCCCCATTGCCATACTGTATATATTGCATATAGACTGCCAGCACAAGTTGCAGAAGTTGATACCACCATGCATGCAATGGAATACTTGCACCAGTTTATATTATAATAATAGGTAAACACCACAAGTGCAAGGTACAAAGGTCTGCACCAGCATCTGTGCAAGATGAAGTGGGATGCAGCCCAACATGCAACTACAACAACCACCACCACCGACCGGATAAGGATCAGCACAGGCAACTTTGGAGTGCTTGATGCATCCATAAGGAAATCATGTGCCCATATGCAAGCTACATTTATTACTGCATCGTGCACTTCAAGTGTGGTTCTGCGACGTCTAGTTAAACTCAGTGGCCCGTTCAATGAGTTGTTTAATCGCACAGATGTTGTCACCACTACTTCTTACTTTTTTTTGGGGGGGGGGGCTGCATGATCATGTGATTACAATACACAGCACACACGAGTACACATACAGTTATGTAGCTTCTAAAATATATGAGGTTACATAGTTCAAGGTGTTAATAAGTGCATTTGTCACTGATTAAGAATGCACGTTAAAGAAGCTATTATCGTATATATCGAAACGTCTAGTTGAAACATCACGATTTCTATGACGTCACACAATAAATTTGCCTTTCAATTCAAGTACTTTTATGCCGCTATTGTGTTATATACAGTATTAGCACTTTTGGGACGCTGCTACTGAATGAAAACCAATTTCATGACTTGCAATCATACTTTTCCTCATGCCAGCCAGAGTGCCTGTATAGTATGTATTTACAATATGCTTGATTACATTTATTACATTACCAGAACCTAATTTGATATGTGTAATGTATTTATGCATATTATTATTCATTGTGCTAGGACTATGAGCGAGCAAGGTACTTTCAAGGGGAGCTAACCCACCAAATGCAACTTATTCTCATATCATTCCTGAAAAAGAAGTATGAAGATATTGAGATGATTAACTTTGCAGAGTTGTGCACATGGACTCTGTGGCCAAACTACTTTGTTCTCTTCCGTGGTAAGTCTTGTGCTTCTGTATTATCGTTGCATGCATACAAACTTATATAATATTATGTGTGGTGGAAGCTATAGTGTATTTCAGCAGTTGCTATGCATACATATAAACTACTGTACTATGCTGTTTAATCACAGATTATATGGGTTATGCAGTGCTTCTCTAACAAGGTGCTGACATATATATAGATTGTTAGATTGTTGTGTACATGTAATTGTACTCATTTTAAATGTCATCATTTCCTCTGAACAATGAAGATGCTATAAATATAGCATATATCACGTTACCGGGGCAACCGGATGATATTCGGCGTGTTATGTAATATATAACGTATGGTAAGGAGGTTGATTGCGAAAATATCGACCTGAGGGCGCTTCTATCAACCGAGGCACTAAGCGCCGAGGTTGATATACAGCCCGAGGGTCGATATTTATGCAATCAACCTCCTTACCATACGTTATATGTTATATCGTATGGCGATTCTGAAGCTCAAAAGAGTGCGTGAAGGCTCCATTCGCCAACCATGGCAAGTAGCAGGTGACGCCATTTACATTCCTTATTAAACGCCTAGGAGAACATCACCCTACAAGCCAAATCTGCACATGCGCAGTAGATTCTGGCGTCAATTTCAAATATTGCATTTGCGATCTGCGATCAAACAGCAGAAAACTTTTACTAGGTACTAGGTCGCTGAGAACTACCATTGTCCAGTGGTATCAGACCTGGTACACTCCTCTTTCAAAGAGACTGACATGGCAACCATCACTGACAAGCGCAGAGAGACTCTCACTTTCTCTAGCAAGTCGATCGAAACTGCCTACGAGAGGGCGACCCGTACGTGCGTGAGTCGCAACAATACAAAGCAGACCAGCAGAACTAGCACCGCATGGTCACTACTTAGCGTGCGTAGCTACATGTCACTTGCAGGGGCCACAAACGAGGGAGACACCACGCGAGCAGCACCGACACGAAGCTGCGAACTACACACAACAGTTGAAGTATGTACACTCACGTTTCCTTCTTCATGATAGCTCCACTTGTAGCTAGCTAGCAATCACCAATCACTGCATGCTGAATAGTGACATGTCAAGTATGATATGATAATGAACCTCCTTTTCGGGTTGTTATAGCATATAACATACTTTTTAGTCCTATCCTTAACTACAGGATTGTGCAATCGCCATACGACATAAACCTAATATCCAAGTATCTCACCCAGCTATATGTATTACACCACTGCTTCTTATTGTGTTCCCTGAAGATGATACTATTGATTGATAACACTGGAACAAGTGATTGCATGGTAAAACATACCTAATAAGTCACTCAGAGCCAAGTTATGATAGGCAAGGAAGGAGGGTAGTTATTTGTTGGTGTGTGCTGTAGTTCAGTGGCAGAGCACTGGCAGCTCAAACCAGAAGCCCTGGATTTATCTCTTGGCATCACCACCTTAGTTTCCTTAGCCGTGACAGTAACAGCTCTGATTATGTGTATGATGGACACGATCACTATAGGTGCTCAGACCATAAGGGAATTGGACTTGTGTGATTCCATTCATGATCCTTTATTACCAGCATCTCTCATGTCTGTTGTCAGCAGCAAAATAAATTACGTCTGATCCTTTGTGAGCATTGGGGAAACTCCATTCGCAAAGATTGTTGGACGATTTTACTTCAAGACCTTTTGACGCAATCAGTGAAAAAAAATGTTCAAACCAGTCAGTTGCAACTGGTTGCTACGTACATACGTATGTACATGCTCATCAAGATCAGTTTGCTAGTTGTCACAATGTAGAAATGAGCCTCTGTGATATTGTAATATTCTGAACGAGCAGACGATTTTACATAGATGGTGGGAAATAATGAGAAGTGAAGTTGGGTGAAAATTGTGCACAAAAATAGTAATATACGTACGTATAATGATGATAGAGCACACACATGTACAATATGCCACCTGTGTGCTATAGTTTGGCTTACTAAATGGAGGCTACTAGTATTAGTTATACCACTCTCAAGGACGGCTTAACCGCCGCCGAACGCGATCTAGTCGGTCCTGTACCAGTGCGTCGCCGTACCAAGCCCATCGGTGGCGGTACCCAAAGCAGAGGGTTCCCTGAGGCAGAAGGAAGGGTTCCTTGATGCACAAGGTTCCTTGCTGAAGCCGAATCATATTGTAGGCGTAAGAATACGGCGAAGCGGTGGATTTCGAACGTTTTTCCTCTTCTGGAACATCCAATGCGAGGATCAGTCCTTTCTTCCATTTTCGCTTGCTAACAACTTCAATTCGAAGCCTTTAACAGGCCTAGCGGGCTCTAAGGGAGCCGCCATTTTGCTTCAGCAGCCAATCAGATCAACGATAGAGATTTTGTAGCAAAATCTCTATCGTTTTTTCTGATTGGCTGTTTTGTTGCCTCGTATACGGGAATATGTGGCACGTGCGCGAACCAACGATACTGTCCCTTTAACTCACACAAAGTTCACCTTTGTTGGATTAGATTATGCACTGTTTATTTGGACCATCCCTTAGCAAAGCACTTTGTTGCATTTCTCCTCTATGTCTCACAGGCAAAGATGTCTCTAGACCAGAGCTTCTGACAACTGAGAGTGCTGCATACGCCCAAGCTGCCCAAGTGTTGGATTCAGTTGTATCATCCATTATAACATGGGAAGTAACTGTGGAGAACATTGACACCATTACTCGCAATTATGAGAACTTTGGAAAGATTATCAGGTGCTATTATGGGCAGCCAAATGCTAAGGCTAGTGTTGACTGTGATGACGTTTTACAGAGGGCTAAAAAATTAGCTTCTGATGTTACCCAATTTGAAGATACCAGACGAAAGCTTCTGTTCCTTTGTGAGAAATGCTCGCCAGTAATGCCTGACAAAGGGAGAGGCAGAGGTTAGTCAGTATTGATGTGGACATGTATGTATTGTATCTACTTGGACAGCTGTATTGACTATGATTAGTGCTTTCACGATCGCATGTAGCCTCCAATTCATTCCTGCTTTACTTTTATGATGCATGTATGCAGGTATGGCTTTATGATGCTTGTTTGCATGACCTTTTCTTACATGAAGGATGAAGTTTTCAGCACTAGGGTTTATTGGTGGATATGTGAATCAAGTATTTTGAGCTATAAGAGCTTGTGTGGCTGTCAACCCAACTCATACTACTTGCTATCTTCAGTCACTGCTTGGTAAAATATAAGCTACAGTAGCTACACCTCAGGGACACAATTTATTAGACTTTTAGGCGGCAAAAATGCACCTAACAGGCACATGCATAAGGCATGAACAAACATGCCACTTCACACAGGCAGTGGCACACTGACACACTGGCAGACTCTGCGTACTGTTTTCTTTCTTCTTCACATCTGTTGGAGCTGTACTGAACAATCATTCTAGTCTTGTCCATATATTACAGCTAACTACGTTGTGTCTTTCTGTGTCTGAACACAGAAACATGATTAGTATGTGTTCACAGACACATTTTATAACACATGCAGCTGGCAGGGAAATACATGGACAGTGGCAGGTGATTAGCCAAGGCTGTACAAACAGCATGCCATTGCAGGAGACGAGTCCATACGGTTTTTATGCTTTCTTACGTTAGATACAACTGGCAACCTCATAGATTCCACTTTTTGACTAGTAACAGTTCAGTAGATATTTCATAGTCCTCACCTAGCTTGGTGTTACTCCTGTCAGTATTTGTGGCTGTGCTGTGAAGATTAGAAGTTAGGAATCCACCCAAAGGTGCTGGAAAAATATGGCTCAATTTCTGAATGACTAATATGCTTTCCAGTAGACTCAAAAACATCTTTTCTGAAGCAGAAAGAGAAGAGTCACCATCATTTATTGGTCTTCATACTCCGTATGACATAACCACTATAAGGGATTTGCGACATGCACAGAATGAGAGACCCCACGGAACCAGTTACTTTTAACAATTATGTACCTTGTCTCGAGTGGAGCCTTTATAGGTGCATGGGAACAAAACAGCATTCCTCAAGCTGACACAGAGTCTCCTGCATAGATTCCAATTTCCACTTAGCATCACTATCCATAGACAAGGAGAACCAGCAAACATCACCCTCATGCAGTTTCACTTAGCTACTGTTTGCTTCTGTATGTACGTACATGTATGTATTGCTGTATATCTCTGCAGATGAACTGATGACAGTGCAGAGACTCTGCAAGTGCAATATTCATGCCCGTCCAGTTGTCAAACTCCAGGAAGAGTTCAGAGATGTTGCCGTAGTTGAAGGGCTGTACCCCATTCTTGATAACTTTTTAAAGATTTTTGAAACCTATCACTCAGATATTAGCTCAAAAATCTGGACACAGATTTGCTGCCGTCATAGGCTAACCACTTTGCAGGATCTAGTGAATAATGTATGGCAGACATTTGCTTTCAAGCTTCAAGAAATGGTGACCAATATGAGTCAGCTTAAGGTGCCATGTAGAGAAGCTGAAGAACTGATGCCTACTGGAACAGCAGCACAGCAGCTGCTGACTGTTTGTAAAGCCCTAAGAGCATGTGATATGCCTGTGACAGGTGACATCAATGTTTTTGAGGTTGTTTCTAAAAGAGTTCGATTGTATGGTGGCCTCCAGGCTGTTGCCACAGATGCTAAGCACCTGCTATTCGTGCTAAGGAATTTTGAGATTCAGGGAGACTGTACTGAAGTGATCAACATTGCTGATGTAAGCTGTTTACATGCATGTATAGCACATCTGTTTTCTAAATGTTCTACATCAAATACCTTTAAACTGTTGAGCAAGCATTGTTTCTAGGACTAAAACATCACACTGTAATGGCATCAATGTGCTGTAATGGTGTCCGCTGCCATAGGTTTGGACTCTCAATCTTCTCAACCAAGTCTACCAGAAATTATGTCATTTAATTATCAGCCATGCATGGCTATAGTAATGTTATTAACGGTGCACTGCTATTCCACATCACATGCTCACCAGTTGAACACACAATCTCTTTTTCTCTGAACTTCGGATTTAATAGTCTTTATTGCCAATGTTATATATACTTATAACATCAGCGAGACAACACATGAAATATAATGTATTTCTGTTTTCTCCTAAATATTTAGCCGTTATGAAGACTCGTGTAGGTGGCTGAATTGGTGGCTATTAATTGACTACTCAACAAGGTTCTATATTATACAAATTCTAGCGAACGTGTTGTGGAATGGTGAACTTCTTCAATACTGAAGCTATGACTTTACTACTAAGTACGTACTTGGAGTACAAGTTGGTCTTCAATATTATAGCCAATACTCAATATTTTGAGATATATATAGAAGAGGGAACCTAACCTATTTCTTTAATGTTGCCACTACTGATTCATGCCAGACTTCAACCAATTCATCCCCTGGTTGAGAAGATTGAACATTTGAAAAAATACATCGACTGCAGATATCTAGTGTAATCCAAGCCTATACAACTGACATTTGGAAGCCACTCATTTCCACTCTAACCCTATGTAATGTCCTTTCAATTTGGCCAGATTCCATCACTGCTTGCTGAACAGCCTATCAGTGTCTTGAATAGACAGTATGAAGAGGTTGCAGAGTTCCTACACAGAATCAGTGGCATTCATGCCAGCCTTGAGGAATTGTCTATCAGTGATGAACTGGTGGATTGGCTTAAAGAAGCTATGAAAGGTATTTCAGTATGTCCTTGCTCTGTTGTTTCAGCAACATATGTTATATTATATGCATGCTGTGATAAGCATGGTAGGCTGCTGTCCATGTTGATTGATTCTTTATCTGTCCCATTTACATAAGTTTTTTGCTGTATTTGTGCATCAAAGATGGTATAATTAGGATACTTGAGGCTGGGTTACATTAGTGTTCACTGATTTGTTGAATTTGCCTGCAGTTCAATAAAGAGGCAGTAAAGTAAAATAGTGATTAAAGATACATAGCCATAGTATGTGCATACATTTGAAGTGTAAAAATACTACTCATGCACATAAAGTGTTATCCGTGTGTGTAAAGAAGTTACTCATGCAAGTAATAATGGCCAACGTGTTAACTAACAACTATTCGTAAATGAAAATTGTATGTCAGGTGTAATCTTGGAGAGCGAATTAGCCATGTAGCATGAGATCAAAGTGATGTCTGCTCCATATCACGTCCACACTTGTGTTTCAAACTGCGTGGGAATGACAATTAACACGTATGTATAATTGCACTGGCATGTGACTGATCAAGTTTGGAAAACATGGTGCACCCATCCAAGATCGTTTAGGTCTTTCGCTGTTTTCTCATTTGTAACACGATTTCTTGTCACTCCATCAAACTGACACCCTATATTTGCCTATCTCTGAAGGATATCAAGGTTCTTGTCACTTCCACAGTCCACTCAGTCCCAGCCGTCGCTTCTACCATTGAGTCAGTCGATCGAACAATGGCTACGTTCGTTTGCTGTCCTTTTGTGATTCAATCGACGCCTTTCGTTTCGTACGCTATTATTTCCCGACTTCTCGTGGTAGCTGTCACGTGCTCATGTTTGTGGTCACGTGCTAACTCGTGAAACCAGTTCGAAAGGCCAAACCGAATTGAAACCACCATTGGAGGTGGTTTGGCTGGATGCGAATGGAGTGTGCATTGGGCTTGAATGTGCATTCCGTGTGGACGCTCAATGCGCATCAAATGGAATTGAATGCGCATTCAATGCAGATTCGTGGACAAGTGTGGACAGGCCCTTAAGACAGTGCATTGTTGTCTTGTGGACACAAGGACAGAGTATGTTGTCCATCGTTAGGATTATTTGCACAAGGATGAGAAGGGGATATCCTTTCTAGCCAAAGTGTTTTGCTAAAAGGAAAACAAAAGTTAAGGAAAGCAGTGAGTGAAGATGCATGTAGAAAATATGCTCATAGCTACGGTACATGACACGGAAAACTTAACCTTTTCCGAGGAATTCCATGGTTGCTCGGCACAGACACCTGCAGATAGTTGTGCAGAACGACGCGGATCTTCCGCAGGGCGGCTGCGGATCTTCGGCACGGGCGGACACGAATTTTGGAAATGGCGGAAACTAGAAGGCGAACTTTGTGCGCAAGGATCGTTCGAATTATCATTGTAGGAATAGGGCTCCCTTTGATATTCCCTTGGTCCACTTCAAGATGATCTTCTCCATGGCAAGTTTAAGACTTTCAACAGGCTGAAATGCTCGAAAGCAGGTAAGATTGCGGGTGAGATTACGACGGAACACTAGCGCTTTGCATACAAGGATTAGATAGCCTTTCCCCATCGAGCGCGCCTGTAGAATGAGGGTGAGATTTGAGGGGGTATTATCCTCGCACTCTCTGTTAATACGAAAAGGCGCAGCACATCAGTGCGCTGCGTATTACATCTGCAGAATTCCGCACGGAATCCGCTAATTGTCTGTGCGGACATATGTGGACGGCTGCGCGGCTATTTGCGGATCATCCGCGCAGTAGCCTGCGGAAAATGTTAAGTTTTCATGTACCGTATGTATAATACACCAATTGTTTTATTGGCAAATGTTTACACGTGGCTATGCGTATACCTTTTCGGCTGTCTTCTTTTTTGTGTCTTGTATCTTGTCCCTTGTCCTGAGCGCAATTTAATGGCTATAAATCGTTGATTGGTACAGTGCTATTATATTGAAATTTGCTGAAAATTGCAGACCTTTCCAAATTCATTGTGGTCATGTCTACTTTAATACGTCTTTAATTATTACTATGTTATACTCTACCAGCAAAACCTAATGATGATTTTGCATTGAGTTATATGTATTGCTGTCAATGAAACCTACAAATAGCAATCAACTGAGCATTGGTATCAGGAATGATGTTCAATGAGTATGAGTATAGCCTGACAATATTGCTATGTCTTTCTTTTGTCTGCTTCTTGCATGTCTGTAGATGTTGCTCAGTTGCAAACCTTCACACATATTGCCCTGATGACACAGTGCACAGATGGATCTAGCGTTGATCTCTTAACTGCACTTGATCAAGTGGGAATGAAATTGGCTCCTCTGATATTTGATCTTCAGAAATCTGAAGGATTGAAGTCTTTCATGGAATGCTGCTGTGCTCTACAATGTGAACATTTGTCTGGAATACATGAGAAAGTGGTTAGTAAAAGTGGCATATATTGATTTTCGTACTACCATGGTTTTGCAGTTGCCAATATTGATTGACTTGCTTTAAAATAATAGTCTGGTCTTTGTGATTTCTCTGTCAATAGCGGATGTGCCGTGAAAACTTAAACTGGTACAAAACAATTCAGAGCACTTTGGGATCAGTTGAGGAATCTGCCTTTGGCCAACTGGAAGACATTACTAAACACGGCAAGTACATCATTCATGTTGGCCAAGGAATTCCAAAAGACATCCGTGGCCTAGTGAAAGTCCAAATTCAAAAGCAGCACTCTGCTAAGCATGAATACAGTCTGGATGATTTGAAGGATCTCCAGAGCAAACTGGCCCTTATCAAAGGCAAGATGACTGAGAAAGACATTAAAGATATGGCAGACACATTTTGGCAGGTATGAAACTCTGCACGTACGCAGGACATGGCTGCTTTAGTCCTGTAAAGAATAAACTAACAAATATTGTAGTTCACATAATTACTAAACCTCTAAATGTGGTGTACAAAAACTTCCACTGCCACTAAATAAGACCATAGACCACCTATATAAGAGCATAGTATCTAGCCAAACATAGGCAAGGTTTCCCCCTGCTTCAACATGGTATCAGTGAAGTAACACTAAGTTTGGGGATCATCCATGCAGCCATAGATCCTTACACTAAGTACACAATCCTTTGCTCTATGTGTAGTAGCTAGTGTTGCTCTCAGTAATCTGCCATGTGAACTTGTTTGTGAGGAGACAGAGATAACTGTGCAACTGACAGAGATTTATGTTGCTTCCATTATTCTAGGGTTTGGAGCTAACTGTTCGAATTGCATCAACACTGCAAGAGCTACTATTGATGGGACATGTCAAGTACAGGAAGTTTGAGAGCAAGTATTCCTTACACTCTGATGGGATAATTAATCGGTTGCAAGAAATGGCTAAGCAAATGGAAACTGACTTGGAGGAATGGAGAACAGATGTCGAAAGTCTGCGTTCAAAGTATTACCACATGAACTACTTTACTACCAGACAGCTTTCCCTCATCTGTCAAGAACTATCTACCTTGCACACCGTCACTCACCGTAGTGTCAGGCCTTGGTTTGTTAATCTTATGCAGAGTGTCTGCCCTACTCTCGACACAGGCCGACTTGCTACAGCAGCTGTAATGGTTGCAGAGGAAAGAGAAAGAGTGAAGAAGAGTGCGTTCTTTGGAATTGGAACCGGTGACAATTCTCTCAGTCCAGAAGAATTTGATGATGATGAAGAAACTCCCGATAAAGTTAGCAAGGATGATGTTGTATCTCTTCAGAGAATGTATACTCAGAAAGCTTTGAAAATAGATGAGTTAAATGAAACCCAACAAGAATTGTTCCGGGAGCTTCGTGCACTTGACTACTCAGAAGAACTCGTCCTCATTGCTTTAACTGAAAAGGGATGTAGCTTTGACGATTTGGAGGACTATTGCCTGACATACAGCACAATGGATGTTGAGAAAGGTTCAGAAAGTGCTTCTGCAGTCGAACCAGAACCAATTGCAGAAGAGGCACAACCTGCTGAAATGGCATTGAATGAGAATCACCCCCAGGTGCGAGCCATGATTGAAGCTGGCTTTGACTTGGAATTGGCCATAGAAGCTGCTGAGGTCTGTAGTTGCAACTCAGAGCAAATGTTTGATTATTGCCTAGAGAAGGGAATTGCTTCTGCTAGTGAAGAAAGAAAGCAGGATTCTCAGTAAGTTTAACTTGATTGAGGGGAAATTGATGAGTATCACACTCAGGGGTATTGCCCCAAACCAGACTAAAATATAACAATTCTAAACAAGCAGGGGGGACTGATTAGATGTCTCAGATAGCTGTTTTGGTCAATTCAGTTTGAGGGGAAGCGCATCTACATTTAAGTGAGATATTAGGTGGTACTTGAATAACAGATTTAGGGCCACATAATGGTGATTCTCCAATGATACCCACCACATGCAGCATGAGATGTTTATGGCTAGGTAAACATTTCAGAAGCCAAATGAGGACATGAGCTACTTCACATGCCTTTAGTGATCTTAGCCTGTCACCCTGTCATAGGACTGATGTAAGATGTTGGGCTGGAATTTGCTAGAGGAGTGTACCTTGTTTTCAAAACATTCGTTGTGCCATATTCTATCATCATTCTGTTAAGCAGTTCCTAATGATATGCCACATAATTTGGAAATAACACTACCACAGTTTATAACAATTTTATGCAACAGTATATATTCTGATGTTTTGATAAGTTGCTTTCCACACCCATGCCATCGCTATAAGACAATTAATGAACTCCACATCAGTGTAATACTTTACATCCCTTCCTCTGAGTCTTTGAAATTTCTGCTTCCGGCAAGAAGCACTGTCTACTCGGAATTACTACAGCATGTAGCCATCGTGGCCCTTTGGCTCCTGTATCCTTTTGTTTTTATTGCTTTCTTCTTCACTGGGTGTTTGTATGCCACTGTGCTAGTGCTTCTTTATCTGCAGTGGTGAAATCGAGGCTCCTCTAGCTTTGCCACTCACTGTTGATGTAGCCACAGATGACCTGTGGAGTTTGGAAAATGTAGGACAATTTCTACAGTGTGTTGCAGAGCAACATGCAGAAGACAGTGAGTTAAGGGATCGATCACAAAAGCTTTGCAAAAGCTAATTACAATGTTGTTGACATTGGTTCCAATGTAGTCCAACGCTTCCTACCAAGTGCAAGATCATTTCCTCATTTTAAAAACGGAGTACCCAACTTAGTAATTGTTCCCAGAAGTAAGTCAGTCATGATTCCTTGTTCAGTGAATTATGGTAGTCGTTGAATGTGACACCAACTGTATTGGGATTCCTCTCAACAGATGACCTTCTACGCACGGTGCTGTCCCTGTACATGCCTGCTGAAAATCTTCCACTACCAACTTTAGAGGAGGTGCTTTTCTGTGACAGCAAGACTACATCAGAAGAGGTAAGATGCCAGTATATAAGCATGAAGTTGGTGCATGAACAGGGCTCGATGTTTGTAGTGGTAAAAGGATTCAGAAGTGTTGCTGATCCTATGCAAAGGTGAAACCCTTCGTGTAGTAAGTCCACAGTCCACAGTGAAGCGATATTTTTAGCTGGTAATCCTGTCAACGGTGTACTGATTTGAAGTTTTAACAGTGAGGTAACGCTAAAGACAATGTTGGTAATGCCTGACAACGACTGGAATTGCTACACGCAGATGAACTCCATCATGTAGGGTGCACAAAATAGCGTCTTCTGCCGTATGCGACTTTAATGGGAGGAAAACGCCAGCAAGTTATTAATTTGGCATTTTAGGACACTTGAAACACTCCCACATGGTTTTGCTGTTCTGTACCGCCAACTACCCACTACATGTCAAAATTGAGCCACTTCGACCCTACATGAAAACACATCTTTCATCATTAACGACATACGTTTTTGCGACGTGAAAACACCTGTTGTGGATAAAGGGTTAATGATTAAACGTTACCAGGTAGAGATTTACGGTTTGTCGATCATTGAAGATAACCGACGATAAATGTTACCAGTTATTGGGTAACATAATGCTTCTTGTGCAGCGTACCATATAAAGATAGAATGTTCAACTCATGTCAGCCATTTCTGGCCATTGTCACTAGGATATCATGTGCTCGTAGGCTTTTGGCTATTGCTGTCATGAAAACATCCTGTGGTACAGTAGTGATTAAAAGCCCCTAGCTTCAAGTGCCCCTGAAGCAATTTTGTTTCATCCTTATGTACTACAAGTCATCCCTATTCAAATTGCCTAAACTTTTAGTTGATGAAAATGCAGTCCTCATATTGCTTTTGACAACTACCCACCCTGAAACACGAGGGACAATTCTTGCACAATAATATGACGTCGCAAAACATCATGAGTTTTGTCTGGGGACAAGACGAGAGACTGAAGGCAGGCGCCAATGATTTCACGTACATTATTTTTGTGGTTGGTTGGGCTGTATATATGTCCTGCCTGTCACTACCCAACGGACTTATGTAGTAATAATGACCTCCAGGTGTGGAAAATCTGTTTTCTTTTTGATGATTCATCCAATTCCACCTTTGCTACTTTAGGATTGAATGTGAATCATCTGTTAGTTGTACAATCATTTATCATCATGTTCAAATCATTTGGAATAACAATATAATTGTCCGTTGTGATATTTCAGAAATGAGCAATCTATGTGTATCATGCTGTGGAGCAAGTTGACCAGTGATTAAGCACTGATCCTTCAATTTGTACTGACTGAATCCTGGTTCTCTGCATACTACACTATGCAGATTCGGCTACTGTGGAGAAGGGCAGTGTGTGACCCTGAGAGTAAGCGAATCTTCTGCCTAGTGTGTGAACACAACATGTCCTACAAACTTGCCAAGGAAGCTGTTCAAGACCTCAGAGAATTGATGCAAGGAAGGAGAGGTACAACTTCATAGCTTAGTCAGTCATACTTCATAGCTGAGGTGTTAGTAAAAGGGTAAATATGCATATGAGAAGAGACTAGTGTACACCTAGCGCAAATGATGCCAATTATGTGGTGCAGGTTTAGGCCATGCATGGGGATGTATGAAAGGTTTGACAGAGGATGAATATTTTACCATGCTTCTGATGTTATACAGTAGGATTCACACTGGAAAGGCAGTACTTCTGTAGAAACCAGAGTAAAATTAGGGAACATAGCTGGAAGGGTACTAGAAAATGTGAGAATGATATATTATTGGAGTAGACAATATCTTGCGGAAGGGGTCCACAGCTACAGTCCTTGTATGGAGCTGTATGGTGAGTTGAACACTCACACTGAAGAAATGACTTCCCATTGAAAATGCTGCCAGAATATGTGTTGCCACCACTAGTTGATGAAATTGTTTGCTTCTGGATTGCTGAACTTGCTAGTAATGTAATATGTGACTCACTGTGTACATATGTACATACATATTTTACATGTGTGTAATAGCACATGGCTCAGCACTTCAATCACCACTGTATGTATATGAGTCCAGTAAACTGTAAATGCTGAGATATTGCCGTGGAGACTATCCAAATTTAGAAGGTCATCTATAACAGGAACTATATGGCCACTAAGAGCCTGCGTTTATCTGACAGACGAGTTGTGAACTTTCAGTAAGTCAACTCAGAACAGAAGCTTCATTGCAGCAAATGTTGGAGATAATATGCATACATGTGCTAATTCCCGGTTAGAACATGCAATGGGTGAGAACGGTATTTATGTCCACACTTCATTATTCCAGAGTTCAAACTTTTGGTCATCTGCTGCAAGGAGGATGAAGGCAGCTCCTTACTAGTGGGTGATCTCAGGGAGTATAAACAGAACCCTCCTCCACTGCCAGTGACAAAATCAATCCAGCAGTACTTGAGAAGTCACTTTTCAACTGATGTGGTGCAATTTGGTCCAGATCTTCCTATTCTAGGAGCAACTGTGGACCCAGATCAGTAAGTCACAGAGTTCTCACATTGTGATGCACATTTAAGTATACCCTAACATTATTCCAGCCTTTATGTAATGTGAAATGCTAACAAAATGTCTATAATACCTAGATACAATATCATCTCCTGGTCAAATGGTAATAATCACTGATACCCCACACTGAGTAAAGTGTATATCCCATCTTGCCCATCCTCTCTAGGTCTTACGCTAGAGTTG
Source organism: Aplysina aerophoba (assembly GCA_949841015.1). Lineage (NCBI taxonomy): Eukaryota > Metazoa > Porifera > Demospongiae > Verongiida > Aplysinidae > Aplysina > Aplysina aerophoba. Next base: position 4,140,128 of record OX465046.1, read on the forward strand.
TAATCTCAACACGAGCAGGAATGGGGAAGTCCCTTTATATTTCCAGGAAAGTCGAAGAACTTGACGGGAAATTAGGGTCTTCAAAGTGGCTCAGATCTGCCACTCTACATGGGCCTGAATGGAGCAGAGATAGTGTTGTCAGGGTTGTACAGAGTGTAAGCACAAAGGATACTGACAATTTACCCTTCATCTATCAGGTCGAAGTTTCAGACAGGGTATGTTTCACTATCATTATTATAGTCTAACTGTGTAACTGTGATGCAATTTGGGCATTATGGCTTTGATCTCTTGTGTATATACATCAATCTCAGGTTGTCAATGACATTGGCTCAGTTCTGTTTAGCATGATGGTACTCCGTGGAGTTCAAGATTCAGAGGGTAATATTTGGAGGTGCAAGCTGAAGAACTTGTACCTGATTGAGGTAACTGTTCCTGAGACAGGAGTCATGGCAGGACCCACCTCTGTGAAGGTAAGCACCAGGTATTGTCCAGTTTGCAAGTTGACATAAATTGCTTGTCAATGGAGGCATCATTTCTCTCTGTTTATCATTGTTCCAGTGCAACAATTCCATTGATCTCATCCACCTATTACCAACAACAAGATGTCTATCTCCTTGTGAATGCCTCAGTGAGCAACGTGAGTGAAACTCCGTTGTATGAAGAAGTGCTTGAACATATTTGGAAATAGTTTCTATTAATTAATTTTCAGCCCCAACTACTGATGAAGTGATAACAATGGATGAGAAGGAGAGGCTCAGTGAAACATACCAAAGAGTGTTCCAGTATCTCTTCCGATACCAACACAACTTCTCAGTAGATGAATTCACGTACTACAGTACACATGATGAGGGGAGTGAAAGTGACTGCATTCAGTTGCTACTCCAGTGAGTGGTTTGAATGTAACTAGCAAGTATGCCTGTCATAAAATATTTGGTTGTTGGCATACTTCTTTGCTGTGGAATAGAGGTTGTTCCTACACAGTTCCTTCCCTAGCATTGGGTTCAGTAGTAGCTGATGTATTACAGTATTTGCTTTCTTTTCTTCTTAGGTAGATATACTCCTTGCTATAGCTCACTTGGTCTCTTTGTTGGAGAATTAGCACACACACACACACACACACACACACACACACACACACACACACACACACACACACACACACACACACACACACACACACACACACACACACACGCACATGCATGCACGCACACATGCGTGCACACATGCACAATCACATATAGAGGATCGCTTGCTTCAAATACGTACACAGCATGCATGTTAATTGTTACATGAAATCATAAATGTCTGACTGTACAATATACCTATATAGAGCTAATCACTGGTAGTGTTATCCTGAACGAGACCATTGCACTGGAACAGTGCTGAGCAGCCTAGGGGAAGGTCATTCCTTGTTATTGACCGGGAACCAGTGATCACCTCCCCAGTCATCCTGAACAAACAGATGGAAGAGCCTCAGACAATTGTTTCGCCCATCAGTATGGCTTACTGATGAATGTGTTGAGATGACTGGCTGGGTTGAGGGGAGATTGAACCGTATCACACGGTGATACGGTTCAGTCAGGATTCTTGCCAGTCAATAGGACAGAGTGCCCATCCCTCAGGTTGCTCAGCACTGTTTCAGTGCAGTAGTCTGGTTTGGGTTAAGATTACCAGTAATTAGCTCGGAGTATCACCTCACCGTGTAATATAGTCCAACCCTCCTTCATGCCTATCTATATACGTACATAGCCTATATGCGTAAATATCCTATATATATAGCACTATTTTACAGTTGTAGAGTCTAGTGCAGATGGCTGATGGGCAATCACCAATGGTATTGTCGAAACGTTTATACCATGTGCAACCAAGTCCTCCCGAGTTCTGCAGGCCGACGTACATACCAAGCCAAGAGTCTTCTGTCTGTGCAAGGCCATCTTATTGCTCTCTCTGCTTTAAGAACTTAATTATCTCTAGCTAGGAGGCACATATGGAAGACATAGTATATTATGGTATAAATTGAGGTGATGCAAGTATTTCGAATTAAAAAACTCGTTGGGCTGCCGCCCCAACTCGAACTACTTGCCATCTTCAATCACTGTGTCCCAAAGTATTAGCTGGCTACAAGTCAGGAACATGTCAACTTATCAGCAACCAAACATGCACGATATACAGAAAAGGATGAATACATATACAGTTGCACACTGGCATGGGCACAGACAGAAACAGGACTGTGTATACATTTTCCTTTCTTTACTGCCCACATTTGGAGCAGTACTGAAATATATGTAGTGTAGTCGAGTACAGACAGGGAAGAGATTCGCATTAAATCGCGGTCATGCACGGTAACATATGAACTTCAACAGCAATTCTCTTCAAGGCACACAGCATACATAGTGACCTCCACTGCTACACATGTTCACGGAGTTAGAGCTTATTACACAGAGACAACTGTCAATCAGCTAACTACCTAGTTGCTCTATAACACTATGGAGGTCAAATGTCAGAGGCTTCTATTACATATATATCCACTAGTTGCTTGCATAAATACGTAGCTAGCAAAGCTACACAGTGTGTTTCTGCTTTTGAACACAGAAACACAACCAAAACACACATTAGAACACAAACACAGCTCGCAGGGACAGGGATAGGATTCGTTCGAGTAGCTACAAACAGCGCACCATCGCTCTAGACAAATGCTACTGAATGCATTTCTTTGTCTGTACTGTTGCAATATAAATGGCAATTCAGTAACAATACTGCCGTCTCAACATTATATATATATATATATATATATATATATGTATAATGTGTGTATCGATATTTCCGTAACATGAAGCCATACAACGAGCGCAAAATGAAAGTAATATAGGGGCTGCCTGTGGCAGCCCCTAAAAACAAGCCCTCCTACCTAGGACATGCATTTCCTTTAACATCCCCTTCCCCAAATACTCATTTGTAGACAGAACACTGACTTGATGTCATTTGTATACTGTATGTATCTGCTGCTCATTTCATGACAGATTGTTTGAGCTTGAAGATCCATCATGGGCAGAACTGAATTATTTTGTGAAGTTCCTGAACACTCAACTGATGGCATGTGAACATTCCGTGTACTGTGATGAAGCTATGATCAGTGACAGGAGTCAAGGAGTTTACGGGTTCAAGTCATTTGTTGTGAAGTTCATGATCCGCATGGCAGTGGTGAGTAGGTGTGGAGTATGTGTGTGGGCATGCCTCTGAGTGGCTTTCATGGATGTCTGGGAGTGGCTGTGAGTGGCTGTGGGTATGACTGCAATGGAGGACACTTGAGAAATTTTCATGATAACAAGTCTTCTGTGTGTAGGATTTTACTGTCCCATCACTTAAATCAGAGCACGGTAACCAAGTGGAGCTTGAGAGAAGTGCTGCTGCCCATGCAGTAGAAGTACCAGACATTGAAGGATATCAGGTTGTGCAAAGAAGAGCGTGGGAAAAGAAGTATGTATGCATTCTCTGTCAAGTCATTAGTGTATGGGAATCCGATTTCTACAGGTGTAATGTGCAGCATGGATGACTGACACAAGCTAGGGGTGGGAGGTATTGACAAATACATATAGCAGTAGCGTTTTGAAATAGAGTAATCTTCTATTTACAGCAAGTCAGTATTCTACTTACTATGACAGACATCCTTTGGTACATGACGAGTAAAACTTAACAGTTTCCAAGTATTACTGTGGTTGTTCAACACAGGCATTCATAGATAGCTGTGTGGCCCAATGAGCCCCTTACACATTGGTCAGATTTTCCATGCTGATTCACATTAGTCTCGTACCCGACCCTGTCCATAAGCCGCAATTTTATTTCCACTTCCCAGGGTCTGCTAAAGACTGCACCCAAAACTGTTGCACGGTCCTCGTCTAACAGATCAATTAGGCCCTTTGTGACATCATTTGCGGTCACATGAATATTGATAATGCAGTTGAAATGGCGAAGCTGGAAACAGATTGTGTAGGTAAACACTTCTTACGCAGAGCAGCACCCATTAGCAGGCAGATGCAAAAGACTAGTTCTTTCAACACATGATCAAAAGCACCCAGGACAACAATAGTGATCACAGTATTGTCTCGTCTCATCCCTCACTCTCTTTGTCGGCCGCCATTCTATTTATCGCTGGCTGAGTGTCTTCGATTGCATGTGGGATGAACTGTTTTTGCATCTTCCTCCTAAGGTGTGCTGCTGTGCGTAAGAAGCATTTACCTATGTGATCTGTCTCCAGTTCCGCCATTTCAATTATATTACCGATGTTCATGCAACCGCAAATGCGGACCTAATTCTGTTGCTCAAGATATCAGGGATGCATGTCTGGTTGTGTTTTAAACCTGATGTGCTTCATTCTACAGTGTTCACCCGTACATCTTCTTCAATCGAGACAGATCAAGTGGAGGAGAGGTCTATTATGACTCAATGACTTTTGTTGGTTTTAATTTCCAGCAGGTTGGTAAGATTGTCAACCTAATTGATTTGCAAATGCATATCATCGAGGAAAACATCATGACTGATGGTTTGTATCGCTGGATGCGTGAAAGTGGTGTTGAGTCACGTCAGGATCCACAGACATGGACAAAGTAAGTTCTGTGGACTTAGAGAGAGCACCTTATTTGAAGGCATTTTCTGAGATTTGTGCTGCTTATAATTTTAAATTTTTTCTACAAGGTTGTCTGTTATAAGATTTGGGTAAGAGGATGTGTCAGTGTATTGTATGCATATGACTGTGTATTTATTTATGCGTGTACGGTGGTGAATAAAGATACATACCCCTATTATGTGAGTGTGTATCGAGTGTAAAATTACTACATGTGCAGTAAAGCATTACTCATGCATGTAAAAAGGTTACTTGTGCGACTAAAAACAACCGACATGTTAACTAACAACTATCCGTAAGCGAAATCATATTTCAAATAATTATGATCTTGGAGAGTGAATTAGCCGTGTAACATGAGATCAAAGGGATTTTTTCTCCATATCAGTCTGTTTACAGCAGCGCATTGTTGTTTTGTGGACGCAAGGATAGAAAACGTATAGCGTCCATCATTAGAATTGTAGAGGACAAGAAGAAGGGGATCGACTTTCCAGCCGAAGGTCTCCATGTTGAACTCTACTGCAAGAGATAATACTGCGTGTACATTCTTACTCGCACAAGTGAAAAAGTACAAGCATAAACCACATGCACAGTACACGCACTTTGCTGGCTAGGAATCTAATTGGCGCAGTATGTATACTCCATCCTTTTACGTTTTGTGTGATTGGGTGGGTAGTTGTGACACTCATAAATGCACTACAGTCCTCTGCACATTGTTTGTTTCTTATGCACAAAACGTGTTGCAGGGTAGTGATATTGAAGAAACTTCACCGTGTCCTGGAAAGCAGCAGTACTCTGGAACCAGATGACTTTTACTTTCAAATGATTGATCCTGATCCTTCCTATGCTCTTACCTTTGACAACTTGGTGAAGATGCTGGCCATCCAGATGAGATTCCGGTACCATTACAGTGTTTACTTATTGGTTGTGACATGCTCGCATGTTTTTGGTGTCTATTTCATACTGTACGTACATACGTAGGTGTGGCATACCAGTGGTGATCATGGGTGAGACTGGCTGTGGCAAGACGAGGCTTGTTCGTTACATGTGCCAACTACAGGCAAGACTGAACATTGACCCAAGTGTTCCCACTTTTGAACCACCACAGAATTTCTTTATCATGAAAGTGAGATTTAAGCTCAGCACAGAATTACTATAACCTATACCTGAGTGTATCAATGCATATGTCTATTTGATTCAGATTCACGGTGGTGTAACAGAAGAGGAAATTTCTCGCTTTGTTAGTCATGTTAAAGAGGTTGCTGCAAAAAATCAAAAGATGGGCTTAGACACAGTCTTGTTTTTTGATGAAGCCAACACCACTGATGCTATTGAACTAATCAAGGAGATCATGTGTGACAGAAGACTGAATGGTGAAACCATCCAGGAAGATATCAAATTCATTGCAGCTTGTAATCCATACAAGAGGTACAGTGACTGTATACATTTTAATCACACCATAGGTAACTACTGTGCTTTCACTGTTGGTTCTCTGTGTATGCATCACAAGACACTCCGATGATATGATTGAGAAACTGGAGTCTGCTGGCTTAGGGTTCTTCATCAAAGGAGAAGAGACGAAGCAGAAGTTGGGTATGCTTTGCTACAGTGTATGTAGTGGCAGTGAGTATGTACGTATATGGGCATTTTTTAAAGAAGGAATGAAGTGTTGTATTCCTGTATACGTGCAGGTTCGACCCCACTGCGTCATCTGGTGTACCGTGTGCTGGACCTCCCAGCCAGCATGAAACCACTGGTGTATGACTATGGAAGTCTCAGCACAGCTACTGAACAAACATACATTCGCAGAATTGTAGACAATCATGTAAGTTGGTTTGCTGTTTAGTACCCATAGCTCATCCATATGTATATTACCTAGAAATGATGCTCACTAACTATACTCATGTGTCAGGTTTCAAGGAATCAGGAACTGAGTGCTACCCAAAACCTCACAGAAGCTCTCACACATATTCTGTCATGGTGTCAGGACTACATGAGGAACAGGAAGGTAAGGCAGATGTAAGAAATATCACTAGCTAGTACTCTCTATTCTGATAGTAGATGTATCTCTATGATTTTCAGTAGATTCAAACCTCTATGTTTTGCATTAAGTCAGCCATTCATAATTATGCAGATACAAGTACAAGTACAGAATTGATAATAAAACAGTTGATATCTAACTTCCATGAGGCACACACCTTAATTCCATTATTCCACCAGAATAATTATGTCACGTCATTACTTCCTACTTACTTCCATGCTAATGATGATGCATTGTATTTTGTTAGGTGAGATTGTGTTGTAATGAATCTCATTTATGTTAATAACAGGATGAGTGCAGTTATGTCAGCTTACGTGATGTGGAGCGCTTCATGATTGTGTATGACTGGTTTCACAAAATGTACCGAGTAATATTTGCTGAGATGACTGAAGTCAAAAGACGCAATGCTACTGAGGTATGAGATGGTATATGTAGGTAGATACATAAAAAATACCATGTTATTTCTCATTTGTCATTAAGCATACAGAAATAAAGGTGCTAAAAATTGGTGCCTAATTTCCCACTCAGCCATTAAGTGATAGAATCACTGAAAGACTGTATATACTTTAATAGACATGTAATAGACATATCTACCATGACTATGTTTATGTGGGATTGATGTCTATATATGTATGGGCAAACCGGCAGGAATGGAGGACTTACCGGCAATGCTTTGTAGGTTTTCGTGTTAGGAACTGATTAGCAGTTCACTGTGGGAATTATTACTTTGAGGGTAAGGACACCTTTCAACACCAGCAATACTGGATGGTTACATATTGGGTTGTATTAGTTACTGCCTCAATATAGTTGACTTCCTACACGTAAGCTACATCTGCAGCAATTTGTGTAAACATTATAATCAACAGTCGACAAAGATTGATAAGAAGTTTTGGCAACCTACAGTTGCTTTCATCATGGTTTCTGAAAGTCTAGGTTGCAGAAATGTCTGATCAATGTTCATCGACTGTGGCTAGAGTTTTCACAAATCGTTGCAGAGGGATCTTCCTAGCTACTCAGGCCTTTGTCATTACATAAGCTACAGTAACACTAACACAAAAAATACCGGTCATTTTGCACTTGTACCACAATTAGGAAGTGATTCCAGATTCTTGTACCCTGGCCACAATCTTGTCACTGGCTGTATGTTACTACACTCGGCTGTTGGATAGGGAGGAGTTTGAGGTTCAACTCGTGCAACAGGCAATGGCACCTCTTCAATTGCCAGATGGAAGACACACATTCTGTGATGCTGTGCAGTGGTAAGTGAAGACATTCACCCTCATCCATGATCAGTGTTATATATTCAGTGTACATTCATTGCTACAATTCCCACATGCAATAGTTGTCAGGAGGCATTTCTGGAGAACATGGAACTTGGTAACAACATTGCTCACAATGCTGCCTTGAGGGAAAATGTATTCATGATGGCAGTGTGCGTTGAACTGAGAATCCCTCTTTTTGTGGTGGGGAAACCAGGAAGCTCCAAGTCCTTAGCAAAATCCATAATTGCTGAGTCCATGAAGGGACAGAACTCCAAGGCACAATTTCTGAAGAACTTTAAGTCTGTTAGTTTAAGAAATTTCTGCTTGGTGCTCAAATACCGCTAACTAGTATTTTAGTTACTAGTATATGCTGTCTTTCTGTGATTGTGCAGGTAAAGCTAATTTCTTATCAGTGCAGTCAACTGTCAACTCCTGAAAGTATCATGGATGTGTTTAAGAATGCTAAGCAAATTCAAGATGGGTTAGATTCCAGAACTGATGTTGCACTGGTTGTGCTAGACGAAGTTGGTTTGGCTGAAGATTCACCCACCTTCCCTTTGAAAGCTCTGCATCCACTTCTAGAAGATGGCACAGATGGATCTGATCATAAGGAGCAGGTGTGGTGGTGCTCATCTGTTGTGTGATGAAAAAAAGGGTAATGATAGTCTTACGGTACATGTCACAAGTTACTTACGGAATCTTGCGGATTTGCCACGTAGGTTTTCTGCGAATCTCTGAGCGGCGAAGTACGGATGTCTGTGAGCCTTCCGCGGAATCATCGCTGGTTATCCGCGGAATCATCGCTGAGTATTCGCGGAACATCCGTAGGGCACCCGCGGAATGTTCCGCTGAAAGTTTGCGCAGAACTTTGAAGGAGATTAGCTTCACGTAGTCAGCGAATTACGCAATCCCACTCCATCCGTGGGTGGCTGTTACCCAGGATACGGGCAGGTGTCAGAATAGTTGTGGTCACTGCGATGTTGTTTAATAATATGCACGGTTCCGCGGTCTCAGCACAGATGCAGACAATCTGCGGATTCACTACAGACGATCCGCAGAGATGCCGAATACATTCCGCTAATTTCTGCGCAGGTTTTCACGGAAAGCCGCGACGGATTACCGCGGAATTCGTCGGATTTCCGTAAGTAACTTGTGACATGTACCGTATATTACAGAGCTGTTGCTTCCATTTTTGGGAAGCACCAATCGATTCATAAAATCAAATGTAAATGAGGAACTGCTTTTCGAAACTATGGTTATGTGCACTCGCCCGTCACATTTGTCTTTGTGGAATGTTTGTCCTCTTTAGGGCTATCAATGTCGGGTAGACAACCTTGCCCAAAATATATTGGGAAGGACAGCAGAAATAATATTGTTTCCATAGGTGCATTTTGTCTAAATGTAATGCATGTACTGCTACCACCCACAAAGAAAAGCGTTGATCAATGGAAATGAAAATTGCATACTTCATGTAGATTGTAGCACGCGAAGAGAGGGTGGCCTTCATTGGCATTTCTAACTGGGCACTGGATCCAGCCAAAATGAACAGAGGCATCATGGTAATGAGAGGGGAGCCAAGTATTGATGAGCTGGTCAGCAGTGCTAGGTAAGACTAAAAGTTCCCTACTCTATCTCATGCATGTATGCTCGTTGTTTCCTTTTTCATGTCACCTGCAACATAAGCAACCATCTGAGTACCTTAGCAGATGGTACACTTGCACTAGAAGTACTGTAGCTGCTGACTCATATAGCAGGTTAATTGGAGATAGTGTAAACAGGCTAATCCATCTTCCAATCCCACTTAACTAATCCACCTCCAGTGATATGTTTGACCTCATTTGAAGCTGAACTAAACCTAATTTAGTTGCAAGTGTAAGTGCCCTAATCCAGTTTACAGTAAAATGGCATCTCCAATCTCAGCGAGCATGTGTCTGCAAGATTCATGCTAATTTTAAGACAAAGCTTTCAAACATTATGAAAAGTCAACTACACTGCTAGTTGCCAGTCAAAATGGCAGTGAGATAGCAGGCCTAGTGCAACAAAAATGTACAATAGCTGTTTTCCATATGGTCTGATGACCATACCTAGAGCAGTCACACACACAAATGGCAAAGATGTTCTATACCGTGTTGCCTCTGTTGCAATGGAGCACGACATGCGATAGTCAAAAGAAAACATTCAACTACAATCTGCTTGTGTTGCGTTGAGAATCATTTTTCAGGATAATCAAGCAATTTTAATCATGATGAATGGTAGTAATCACTGGATAGTACGCCAACCTTACCAGGTCAGTAAAACGGAAACTATGGCCAGGGGAGCGAAGTCCTATTTGCGGCAACCAGTGATTGCCTCCCCAGTCATCCAACAAAGGATAGAAGAGCCACAGACAGCTGTTTCGTCCTGATTGGGGTTCATCAGTATGGCTTACTGATGGTCGATGCCAAATGCCTGCCTGCTTCTAAATCCACACCAAGTGAAACACTTAATGGTGATGGTCACATAACAGACTTGGGGTTGATATAGATATCCAGTGATTACTATCATTTGTCACTAATCCCCTACACTGGGCAATGTGTACACATTCCCCACCTGCCAATTTTAATCATCTTAATGGCTTGAGCATGAGCACACATAAAACGAAGTCGATACCAGTTTAGTCAATATGGTTTTGAACTCACTCGGCCTAGTGTATAGAGGGCTATAGTGGTTCTGCTTTGCTCCCAATGATGTGATCACAGAGCTACGTACGTACCTTATCAGGTTATTATTTACCCGTGGTATGCAGGGGTATCTGTTCAAACCTAGAAGAGGATGAGGTAAGAGACTACTTGGATCCCATCATGGAGGACTTAGCTGCTGCATACTTGAGAATTTTGGAGAAGCAAAAAGGGAAGCGGAAAGAGTTCTTTGGTCTCAGAGACTTTTACAGGTATTGTTCACTGCCACCTTGGTCATACACAGCTACTGCATCTTATCACAGATGAACATTGTTATCTATAGTGGAGATGAGTATATGCTAGGTTTATCGTTCATACTGAGACACATGTACATGTACATGTGTCTTATGTACTGAGTGAACAATCTATATATATCTACCAATGCAAGTTGATCAATACTGACTCTGTTATACAGTAGGTATTGCACCAACCAGTATCAGCAAGAATGTGTTTGAGTGTCTCCCTCTATCTCATTTTGTTTTGCACAAAACGACTATCCACTCAATTGTATTCCTCACTGGATTGTGATGTTCTTTGGCTTGTGTGAGAACATAATGGCCATACTGAGATAGGCTGCTTTCAGATGATTGTGTTGCCACTTACATACTATATTATCAACTTTTAGTCTCATCAAGATGCTATACTGGGTGGTCAGGAAGAACCTCGAAGCTGGTGATGGTCAAACAACAGACTTATCCCTAACTGAAAGTCAGCTAATTCAAGCTGTGCGAAGAAACTTTGGTGGCTCTGACGAGTTTGACCCTCTTGATGAATTTCAGAATTGCCTTCAGTCAGACATCCTAATGGAGGTATGAATAATAGTCCAGTTGTCTTATAGTCTTCAAACTACTTGGGAATATTGCCCATGTTTGTGTATGCAGCAGTTTGTTATATACATACGTAACTGTGACCAACTTCACCACAAATCTATATGATTATGCTCATCTAGCCACAACTTCTGCTGTACCACACTCGCCACTACATTTTAAGCTTTCAACTACCCATTTTTCATACACTCTGTAGCACTGCTTTACTGGTTCCACCAATGCTGCCATATTGTTAAAGAGTATCCCATATCTCCTAAGCACTACTTCACCTCAATCGCTAAATCTGTCTTCAACCTCCATACCTACTGAAAACACCTATTGTTTGATGCTGCATTTCTGTCTCTTGTACATATACACTCTATCATGCGTCTAATCACCCTTCATGCCTACATTATCATCACTTGAGTATCTGTGCCTTGCAGGATGATGCAGATATAGAAGCAGATTACTCACCCCTTGGTCTCATCAGAGCAAGCTTGAGTAACAAGGAACGATCATGGCATGGGTAAGTGAAGGAGTATATGCACCTGTGGGTACACGTTGGGTTCAAATGTATATTGGCTCATGCGTTCTATTTGATATTTTGTGAAGAGTGTATATGTTGCTACTATAAGTACCACATACTCATGTTGACTACTTGGTTTGTGCTATAATATTATAGTTGCACTAGTCCTTTTTATTGCATATATGGAACAGTAGATGCACAAAGCTGTTGGCTGACTTGTAATAAGAGCTTGATCCTTAAGTATAGGTTGTTGCCCCAACCCGAGTCTATTCGCCATTTTAGTAACCAAGAGATGTTGCACAATCATCGAGGGCCAAGCCCGAGGTGATTTACACAATGTTACGAGGTTTTTGAAGATGAATAGACGACGGTTGGGGGTATAACTGACGTCTACTACAGAATGCACAATCATACTTCACAGTCAGTGCTGACCTGCATTAACGATCAAACAGCTTCCAAAATTACTTTTGTTGACACCATTTTGTATAGTAGCACTGCATGACGTATTAGCTGCGCATGTGCAATACACTTTTGCGGCTTTTTTGAATGTCAAATTTTGAGGTGTCGCGTATGCAGTTGCTGACTGTAGTCTCAAAATAGAGTTATAGAGAGGCCTCCCACTCGCTGGTAGCCAACAACAGAGTTCCTCCTCTTGGAATTTGGCCAACCTTGGCAGCCAGGTCTCTAAAGTAAAATTAATGGCCTGCTCTCCGGTATGTAATGCGTTTTAAATACCTAAGTATTACCTTATGATCAAAGCATACTATGCATACAATAGTATTAGAAAGTGGCTGGTGAATGTCCATTGAAAAGGACTCTTGCAGTATTTTAAAGTGAAAAGCAGCAGTCTGTTATAGAAGCTCATAAGTAGTAGTACATAAAAGATAAGAGTATGCAACCGCGTATACTCACCCATAACAGCATTTTTCTAAAATGACGCAGTAACACGGCATGCGTTGGCATTGCGATGTATTAGTATTCCATCGTAATGTCGATGGCTACGCAGCTTTGTATAGTATGATAAAGTGGCACCTACTGAAGACGATTACACTGACAGGATGACTTCTACTAAAGAGTATGAGATCAGAACTAGTTGCGTATCTACCGTGATAATCCTAGGAGAGCGCTGTAGAGCCGTGGATGGCAGCAATGCGGTGCTATTCCAAAATGTTGGTGAGTTAATATTATTCATGCATAATATCTGAATATTTATAGCATTACCATGCCCACGTGTGACGTGCTGCTGCGTCATTTCAGAAGAATACTGTTATACATGTAAGGATACACGGATGCATATCTTATCTCTTATGTAAGGAATGTAATTTGGTGTATTACAGTCATATAATCAAAATTGCATTGTTACCAATGGCACACATCATGATACAATTGTATATTTATTGGTTCTATTTGCAGAGAGAATCGTTACCTTCTCTTTCTGACTGAGAATGATGCAGCTTTGGAAATCATGCACAGATTCTTGTTCCAGAGTGAAGACACACAGCCGCATGTTTTGTTTGGTAGCAGCTTCCCCAAAGACAAGGACTATACACAGGTGTGTGTGCTGCAACATACAACATCATTGGATATACATGTAGTCCACCTAATTTGAATCCACTTTCGACAAATTCCGCCTTTATTGAACATCTGCTCTGGTCCTGCTATCAGCTAAAATTTTCATCAGGATCATACGTCTAAATTGAAGAATGGAGCCAAACAATATACAAAAATATGTGGAAATAAACAAGTTATAAACAATGATAACCCATGCATTCCATACAGCCACCATATGTACATACATAATGTAGTCTCAAACTATCCACCAGAGTCATGCACTCTTGAACCCAGACTCATTTTTATCATATAATGGCGAACGGGTCTGAGACTATATAATTATATACAAGCATCGTGAGAAGTACCAGTTCCTTATTGTTAAGCGATGCATGCATCCTCGACTTCCGCAGGTGTGAAATGTCAAAACCGGAAGTGGCCAAACATGTCACACCCAGTTTATGTTTGATCCCTGCTCCTCTCACTACAGTAACAAACCGAAGATATACAACTTCCAGAATTAGAAGTCCAGGTCACTGCTCTATGTATCTGACTATTAACTTTGGCCCAGGCTTTGACGGCTAAATGAAACTATTTTAGGCCGCGCAAGAAAGCTGAGTGATCGCTATGGTGCTCGGACTAGCAGGAATCAATAGCTCATACTGTGACACAGAAGTGGAAGGGGATTATACGAAACGCTTGTATTGAAAGATGCACTTACTTTTGCCTCGTTGAAGCTTGACGGTTACCATCTTGGTCCTGAATCCCATTATAAGACGCCTAAACTCCAATGTATCAATTATCTATCCATTACCTGACTGACGCTTAGCGTTTATGTATCTTTCCGGGTAAGATGATGAAATCAATGGCCCCCTCTGCCATGGTTCTAGCTCTATTATCACATGATCACACGTGCATGTCAGGTGACTTGAAAATGGCACCCCATGCTCAGATGCGCACTCGAATTGTACTCCTCATAAGGGACTGTGATTGAATGGCTGCTTTGGATGAGCAGAGTGGTATAGGATGTTTCACGCCTATAATATCACTTGTTGCAGCTTGGGTTGTTAGATCAAAGGCAGCAACTGTGCGTTATTTTTGGATAACGCACAGTTGCCTTATTTAGAAGCGTATAATGCATTGTTTGTTTTAAAACGCACTGCTTCAAATAGGGCTCTTATTTATGTGTCCAATCATTGTCCAACCTAATGCAAACGTTTATTCTTACACTTCAAGAAAACATCTTTGATGTTCATCACCTTTTGGACTTTCCCATGACAGTAGAAAATATGACTGTTGCAAATGTATCCCATAGTGCAAGCATGACACATTCATGCATGCATCATTCTACTATTAATTTTGAACCACACCATGCTGCATGCCATGCTTTATAGGTAAGAAGTTTCCAGCAACTGTAGCTACTGTAAAATGCTCAAGTGATCATAATAATTTTGGCAATTCATACAATTGCTTAACTTTTAATGGACGAATCTCACTTTATAACGTTGCACTAAAACTGAAGAAATTGTTCAGTGCGAGAAAAGCAATTTTCCAAAACCTTTTCCTCTTGTGCTGCGTTTCTTTCTGCCTCCTAGGCAAAATATTACTAGTCTCACGTATCCAGACGGCTTTCGCCAGGCGCAAGCGGCCTGGCTACGCGAGACTAGGCAAGATAGACGTTCACAGCCCACTCCATGCTTTGAAGAGTAGTTTTGGGCTGGTAGCCTGCTTGTAGCGATTCGAAGTCATCGTCATTGACCAAAGAACATCGTGGTGCCTTTGCAGAACAAGAAACCAGTGTTGAAGCCGCACGCTTTGACATTTCGTTCATTCTATCTCACGAAATAAGGCGTTCGCTGATTTCTATAGTAACGTCGGTCTCGTTCATTCGGTGAATTGATTCGACGGCGAAGGAGGTTTGAGCGTAGACCGTTCCCTGGTGATTTGCAACAAGCCAGTTATCACATGGCCCCTCGGGCGCTTAGCTAATTTATCGCCCTCGGGCGCTTCGCGCCCTTGGGAGATAAATTAGCCAGCACCCACGTGCCCATGTGATAACTAGTACATATGCTAAGGAGTTTCAGCCCATACTGGAATAGTGCATTTGTGTGCGTGTGCACCAATTCAGGAGATTTAATCAGCACGTGCTGGGCTCGTGATATGCCCACACTTCTGCCACTAAAGATGTCAAATATCTCCATAGCCACAATGCTGCCGTGCACCATCCTGTTCTGATATGTGGTGAGGTGTGTATATCACTAAGATACCTCATTAAATATCCATGCAGCTGCAAAACCATTGTTTCCAGGTGTCTAACTAGTGAAGTTCCTATGATTGTGCAATCACGTACTATATTTAAATGAATAATGTTCATATTAATTGTAACATAAAATTACATAGATGTTGTTTTATTCATGAATCAATCTAGGTGTGTCGCAACATAAACCAAATCAAGATATGTATGGAAGCAGGTCGCACTGTTGTGTTGTTGAATCTCGAAAACCTGTATGAAAGTTTGTATGATCTGCTCAACCAGGTGGGTGTGTAGCTGTAGCAATGATTTCACCAGTGTGTTATATGTTTATCTCGTATGCACTTAGTCTGAATTGAAAATACTTTACTGCAGTACTACACCAAGATGCTTCGTAGTCGTTATGTTGACCTGGGACTGCAGACACACAGAATCAAGTGCAGAGTGCATGATGACTTCAAGTGAGATACACACATGACTGTTCTACATTATTATGACACAAAATAGTGATTGATTAACTTGCATACTGCATAACAGAGACATTCCCTTAGCATCTTGAAATCTAATAAATCTTGCTGTTCAGAATAGTCTCAAAGGGTATTGTTTGCTAACCTTGTGATGTTATAATAGGCACACATCACAAATGGAACTACACTAATCCACAATAGGAAAAGCAATGTATCAGTGATTGTATAAATTTATTCACACTGGATCTTCAATGTACACACAGTCCACACTACCATATCTCTCTAAGAATTTGTCTTTCTGTAGTTAGCATCCATTCCAATTGCTAAAGAATTCCATTCTTCTAATAGGTGTCATGCAAGAAGTTTGTTTTGTAACCCCTTACAGCTGAAGAAGGCTCTTTTGGGGCCGAAACGTTTTGTCTTCATTTCTGTACTGAGCTACAGTGTGCCTTTATTCCATTGCCATATTCCGTAGCAACTGGCTATCTCTGTACTGCCAATACAGTAAGCAATACCCCTCTCAAACGCACTCCAAAGTCATATTTCAGTTGGATAATCTTCCTTGGCCATCTTTCTTCATTCCAGTTCTAATTGGCACCAATTTTATTGGCTTAATCTAATGTATGTCCATGTGATGATATGCACAACAACACATATTAATCACTTATTAAACACAACAGTATGTGTTTATGGTATACATGTATGTATGTAGGGCATATGTGATGAGGCCTTTTCTTCCTTCCAGACTCATCCTCATTGCTGACAAGGACAAGGTGTATGACAAGTTTCCCATTCCATTGATAAACCGCCTTGAGAAGCACCTGGTCACCACGTCCACCATTCTTCGGCCTGTTCAGCAAGAGGCATTGCGCATTTTGGAAGAATGGGTTGAGAGCTTCACTAAAGTGAAAGGGTGCATATGTAGCATTTCTGTTGCATGGGTAATGATGAATATCTATTTTTTGTGGCCGTGTTGCATAACACAATTCGGTTTCTGTCCATAGATTCAAGAAAGGTGATGCATTTATTGGATTTCAGTCACAAACTCCAGCCACTGTGGTACTTCAAGCAAGTCAGTCTTCCAGTGCAGCACAGGATTCTTGGGATGAAAATGTGAGTTTTTTTGTGAATGAAATGAATTTATTTTAACCATAGGTGTGACTGCCTATTGTTCCTCCTTGCCTGTGGCAGTGCCAAGCCATGTTATATATTACTTCATTGCTAGTACGTACTCGTAAATGTTCACTACCAATTCAGAGTTCAGAATGTTTGAATGGCCAAGGTTTAATCCAAGGTTGGCCAAGGTTTAGTAGGAGGTTGGTCTGTAATTCCAGCAGATGCAGTTCTTTCTGTACAGTTTTATGACTGACAAAGACCCTCGTGGTTGAAACGTCTCCTGCCAGTTGCCTTCTTGCTACGTGATTGCTCAATAACATCCCCTTGGTTTAACACTATATATAGCATGAGCCTCTACTACATCACCTTTCCATATAGGTGCTGCTCTAATACTATTTGTGTGTAGTGCAGTGCATAGAAAACATTACAATAAGTCCGTTTCCCGCCGATTACACACCATTCAGAAATTCTTCTTTTGCCAGCTCAATTGTACAACGTATTAACCTTGCTAAATCAACTGCCACTCACTAATGCAACATGTAATAGTTAAACATGGTCACGAGGGCACTGGCTGATCACCCAAGGGCGATAAATCAGCCAAGCACCCGAGGTGCCATGTTATAACTAGCTTGTTGCAATTCGAACGGACTAGTGCGTAGCTCAAACTTCGCCCGTCGAATTAAGTTATCGAACGAACTACCCGAACGTTACTATAGCTATTTGCAAATACTTTATTTTGTCCCGTAGACAAGTGAATTGGCAAAGCGCTTCGCAAAGAACGCCTGTTCAGGTCCTGCAAAGTCGTTCAGGTTTAACTTCACCATAACAAACGACGATTTGGAAGACCTTCAGGCAGGATATCAACCAAAGACAACCATTTGCAATACAGAATGGTCCGAATAGGTGATTGGTGCAGATAATTAAGAGCCCATTTGAAGCAGCAGTCGGTAACTAACCCCACAGTGTGATAACTAACCCCGCAGGGTGATAGCTAACGCTGCAGGGTGATAACTTACACCCCAGGTTGTTAACTAACCCTCAGTACGTGCTATCCCAGGTTTACCCATGGTTGCTTGCTTTGATGTATGGCTTCATCAGGCAACAACTTGTATAGGCATGGCTGAAAGTAGAGATGAAAGAGGTGGTGAGGAGGTGAATGAACTGTACTGACTCACTTACCTTCTTCCGAATGTTTTACCCATGGTCATCCAAATTCAATATTAAGTATGCTAGACGGTTTGGATGTTAGGAGAAGTAATGGAAGTTTTCATTGCCATATAGCCCAACAAGGCAAAGATTTGCTAAAAGGACTGCCTGCATTTTAATACGTACATGTATCATCACTGTGGTCAGCCAGATTTAGCCATCACCTGTCTGTTATGGTATGATAAGCATCTACACAGATGTAACAAATGTCCATCAACAGTAGTGTAGACTTATTTCAGCTTTGTTACTTCCAATTGCCTACGTACATACACCTTTCTTAGGTTATCAACACTGGTAAGGAGTTACTGGTCCAAATGGCTTGCCCCGATGCTCTTGCTCGTTTGAAGTCAACACCATTGAAGGATGAAGCTGAGGAGATCTGGGATATGTACTTTACTAGACAGCGACATCTTGGTCTAGATCAGCTGATTCTAGAGGAGTTATCAACACCCCAATATCGTGACAGGTCTATGGGAATACAACTTCAAGTGACTACACACAGCCGACCTCTGGCTCCAGTTGATGTCTCTTGGCTGTGCAGACAATTGAATATTGTCAACAAGAAGACAGTGGATCACATGTATCTGGAAGAACTAGATGCTGAAGCAGACTTTACTGACCGAATCAGGTGTGTGTGTGCATGAGTGCATGGGCATTTACTTGAGTATAGCTTTTATGGCAGTCTGAAAGGTAATGTCTTTAGTAACTCACGTGTCACACACAAAATTAATAGACTCATATGTGCATAGACATACAAAGCAATGCGACTGCAACATGGAATCAAAGTTGTACCACATCATATCTCTGCACATATCTGTATAATATTTACCGTATTAACTTGTTGTTAGGTGCATCTGATGTACAAGCACATATCTTCTGTCCTCATTTGTCTCCGTATTTGTTAGGCACCTACTGAACCAGCATTCACCACTTTGTTAAGGCACATTTTAAACAAATTTGCGAGGCGTATACTGATAGTAACTATGGTAGAACAGTAAGTACAGACGTTGGACAGTGGTGCAACTATGGTGTGTCTGCCGTGAGAAGTGATGTCCTTGTGCTGTAGAGTAAGGCGCTCTCCGGTATTGGGGCTCCAAATGTCATGTAGTAATGGTGCCAACAAATCACACACTGATGTCTGTGTTATTCTGGTTCTTGGGTTTCTGCCATTCAATGATGTTTCGAGATAGCTGCCTATACGAACAATTACGCCAAAATTATTACACTGTAATTTTTATAATAATGTGTATAAATACAATTACATTGTTATTTAAACGTATATCCTTTATTAGGCGCATATTTCTTTGTTGTCAGAGCTATAGACGCATGCGCCTGACAACCAGTCGTTATGGTATGTCCTGCACCAAGCACATGTATATACATTATAGGACAGTTATGATAGGGTAGTGAGGATACCATATCTTGGAAGATAAGGATCTGTGAGGGGTACGGTTGAGGCTGAGTTCCAATATGGTAGTGGCTGGACTCCCCTTTATGTCCTAAAATTGCGCCCACTGTCTTTCATATGACCAATTATATGATAATTTGATAATTTGTCTCCTTCATTTACTGTTTTACCCTCTATAAGTCACCCTTCCTTGTTCTATTTCCAGGAAGCACATATCCACTGTGGCAGAAGGAGACGCCTACATCTTAGTGCAGTGCTCCTCAGGACACCTTAACAAGGACCTAATCTCATGTGCTAGGCACAAGGCAATTGATGAACTTGAAAACTTTCGACAGAGAGATGAATGGGACAGGGATTATGTGAGATGCAATAGAAGAATCCACATTATCTTTATTGTCTGTCTTCCGAAGACTCCAGGCGGCACAAAGTTTGCCGCGTTTCAAGGAGGAAAGTGGCTGTGTGTCCACTTGGATGACCTGAGGTCTCCTGAGGCCAATGCTCTGACATTCATGGCAGCAGTTCAGCGTCCTCTCAGTGAATTGTTCTACCCAGGTTGCAGAAGCATTGCACTTCACCAGAGACTAAGAAACTGCATTCAAGCTGCCGTGTCAGAAATTCCTGAGGCTTTAGACCAACCAAGCCGCAAAGTACAATTGTTGAACACACTACTTGTTGCAATCCCTGAGCACATGGAAGTCTTAGAAGGTAAGAGAGTGGTCTGATGAAAGCTATTTTTGAAGTAAAGATCTAACCAATCTAGATTATTACACATAATCAGTTAAAATTAATAGCAACCCTTATGCCTGGTGTAGCATCTAGGGCCATACATGACAGAAAGAGTCAAAGTCAGAAAAATGTTCAATTCATTTAGTCATGCCACTTTTAGTACCGATCGTTTCTGTCTTACACTTCCGTTTGTTGAGGTTGTCTTCATCTGCCAAGTCACCGTCTTCAATTTCCCACTGGTTTCTAGTCCCTTTATGTTCCAGTAACCAATCTTCATCTCCTCACGACAAAACATCTGTACTGTATAGTTGGTTGTCAGAGCCAGCGAGCATCACCATCACTTGGCTCTTTGAAGTAGAGGCCAGGGTCGCCATTCCCCCACCATTGGAATTGACACTTCACCCACCTGCCTTTTCATCATCTTTCCTTGAGGATTTGAGGCATCTGGCTATAGTGGCTGGTGAGATCCATGCCCTTCCTCCCCCTTCACTTTGGTGTCTGCACAGGCTGAAACTCAGCCGACGTGACTCTCACTACACCACTGAGGTGGTGGTTGCCATTTTTCATGTGTAGCTAAACATAATAGTATAGGATTTTTAATCGTCATGAGATGTTGATAGATTTAACCTTCCATTATTGAGATAACAAGAGAAGTTTAACTGCAGCAGGTCTCTCATTCATATTCATATTCGTGAAAATAGATGATGGAAGTAGTTCTTATGAATGGCATAGATGCACTAAACCTGTCAGCACACAATTTCCTGGCATGAGTGTAGAGAATGAGAGTGAATTAAGATGCAAGTGCCTGTTACCCAATATATTTTAAAACCATATCATGGAATGGGCCATAATTTCCCCCATGGCAACTCATTTCATTCACTCACAGACTTTCTATTTGTTTACGTTATGATGAATTGTATCCCTTTTGGAGCTTCTGAAACATCAAATAGTGTTGTTACGTATTTCCACTAAACCCTTCCATATCCTCTCTTATCACCTCATCATCTTCTGAGATTCCTAATACTTGTTTTACGCAATGTCTTGACATGATCACTGCTGCTGTTGTGGCATACTAATAGTCGCTATGTAAGTCTCTGTGTTTTTGTTTTCTCTACAAATTAGGGTCATTCTATGGCATTCTTGTTCAAAAACTGAAGTTGATTATTGCTCAAAAGGAGGAACTTCACACTGAAGAAGGCTGGGCAATTGCTGAAGCACTCAACCCTCACAGCCTTCACGAAGGAGGGACATACCTCAACACCCTCTTGAGAAGAATTGATGATGACCTAACGAGCTACTTGTCCTATACAGTGGAGTACGTTGACAGGTGGAACAACCTCAACCTGTATGAGGATGAGAATCTACAACAGTTCTGGTTGGAGGTCTTTCGCAATGATGACATCTGCAAGCTTGATTATGCTGCAATCAAGTGCAGGAGGAATGAAGAGGTTGCTGTTGTGCATCAGACAGCTGCAGATGTGGGACTGTTGTCATCAACGTGCAAATTTCCCTTTTCATGGCTATTTCTGTCTGCCATTGAGGACCAGTTTGCCACTTCAGGTTTGTGGAAAATGCAGTTAATTTACCGTGAGCAGCTCATTGTGAAGTTGAATATTCTGTTGTATATACTTTTAGTTCACTCATTTGCCACTTGTGTCGAGAAGATGATGACTCATTACGTTGGTGAGTTTCTCTATGGATACTCAACAGTGGATGCTGCCAGACTTGAGTTGGATAAGTTGTACCTGAAGGATTTTGTTGCCATTGTCCTAAAACCTGCAAGTGAGACGGAATCTAAGGTGGGTCTTGTATACACAAACAACACTCACAAAGCAGAGTCCCACAATAAAGGGTATTGTCTGTATTATTTCCATATAAACTTCAAGGTTGCCATGTGTCAACTGATAAACAGATTTATCATTTAAGTTGGAGGTAGAGAAGGTCCCCTTTGTTGTTATCATGCACTTTGGTAGTTGAATAGTACATTAATACATACATGGGTTGTAGTGCTTGTGTACGGAGGGTTCGATCGCAGACTCGACTCCCGTAAACAACAAATTTTATTCAATAACTCAACCGTGCAGAACAATAGGATAATAGCCACGTGTAGTCACAAACATAGTAACAGTTAACATATTACACTAACCATAATAGGTAGCCATGCTAAGTACTAAAGATAGACACATTGCAGAGGTTAAGACTGACAACACTTTATTAACCCTCGGCGCGCATGCACCACAGGGTTACAGTAGTCGTGTGTGTGTGTGTGTGTCCAGTTCAATTTTTCCAAACAGTAACGAATCGGCCAGGAAGACCTACGGATCACCTCAGCGCTGCAATTGCTTGATTTAAAAGGAGTTTTTTTTTTTCCGTAAAACAGCCTCTTCGCGAAGATATAGAATTAGAGTGGCAGCCATATTGGTGCACCAGTCGGCCATTTTGCTTGCTCTCGCAGGCGCTCGAGCGTATATCCATTCACGTGATGTTGCTCTCAACCACGTGGTGTTTTTGTACAGGCTTTGCCATTTTGTTTGGCGCGACACTGTATAGCACACGTGCGTATCTTCATTACTGGACGTTGACCTCAACTGCATGCAATCATTTGCCTGAAGGAAGGTATGATCCTATATAACTTCTAAATAAAATAAGATTGGGATACTGATATATACTTTCTATAATATAGCTATAGCTTCTTGCACCGAGGGTTTAGCACTTTAGTGCCTAGTTAATGGAAGTACCTCCACAGTGAGAAAGAGTATATAGAGGCATCATTGTACTCCATGAGGGTGTACCGTACCTGCTAAGTAGCTCTGCAGTTAGAGGATATGAACATTGCAGGGTATGATATTGTAAACCTAGTGTACATACATAACGTGTGCAAGCTCCATAATTATATAGCTCCAGCTTTGCATCTGCTATTACAAATTATATATATATAATTATATATATATATATATTACAGTCATTGTTTGCTATTGATATTCATGTCATTCTGCCTATTCTATTCTGCTATTAGGTGCTGGAGATGGTTTTGCAAGCTCACTCTTATCGCCTCCTGGACAGGGTGCATTGTCCTACCCCACTTCACCGGGTAATCTCATACCACTTTGCCTACCACAAAAATGAGCTACAATTTTTGAACTACAGGGAGTTAGGAAGGATCTTTGATGACATCCATTCACTTGTCCTGGAACAATTTGTACCACACAATGAAGAGGTAATGTGCTTGGCAGGCAAGAACTGACTAAATGATACCATGGAACTTTCTGTTACTTCTTGTGTCTAAGTTAATATATTTATGTATGTATGCATAGCCTCTGGACTTGTTCGCTGCTGACCGTCTCCTGCAAAGGATCACTCCCGCTCCAGTTACCAACAAGGATTTCTGGGAAGTACAATACCTGAGAGATGTCTATGTGAAGCATCTTCGGGAATGTCAAGGCATTTTGGAGAGAATTCTTAGAGGACCTACAAACAGTTCTTTGCAAGTGAACGCTAGGTAAATGCCTTTAATACGTACCTTATTGCATGAAATTTTCTAATGTCAACGAACTACCTAATTCAAATTAAAATCCTGTATTGCATTCCTACTAGTGCAGGTAAAGTGACAGGCATATAAAATATAATCCTAGATAGAGTGAACACAGAAGCCAGGTAATGGGGTCAAATGGCATCAGGAGCCAAACCACTACCTCACCATCATGTTTTTCGCACTACATTGTTGCTCGGTAGTACAGGGTCTGATAAATAGTAATACCATTTAGTTCTGAGCCACCAGAATCTGGTGACTCATTAATATGCAGTTACCACAGAAATAATGATATTCATATATGCGTTTCAAACGAAAACTGCGAACAGTATTTGACTGTATTTAGGACGAGATTATATATACGGTGCTGGAGCATGAAGCTATGCTGTTTTCGTCGAGTGGGCATAAGTAGTGCTATGCAGAAGAAGTGAAAGCTACTATGCAGAGGTGCTTGTGTGGATGCTAGATGTCATTTGGCAGCAATTCCAAACCAGCTACGTGGGAAATAGATCAATCGAGGCATTCAAAGGATGTACTTCATCGACGGCCATACAATGCTTCGAGTGCATAGGCGAGTTGAAGAAACTGGTAACACTGTGTTGCGACCTCTCTAGCTAGCTACGTATTACAAATGGTAGTCTGGCCTCTTGTTTGACCTTCAGTAGACTAATCCCACAGGATGACAGTGCTACAGATCTTCTTCATTCTATTGCAAATTTGCTGATGTATTTTGCTCGTGGCCTACAATTAGCTTTGAGCCAGCTTTCACATTTTCTGAAGGATCAATACACTAATAACACCATGCAGAAACACTCGGGGCGCTTGTGAAAACACTTTGCATGTGGGACATGTCCACTCTAATTCAGACAATGTTTACATAGCTTGAACTGTGCAGTTTCAGCACATTCTTTGATGTTTTCGAGGCTACATACATGACGGCTTGTGGTGTGAGTGTGACTTTATCCAGTAAATTCTAGTATTTAGGCGCTCTTCACACAGATATGAGCTTGTTTGGACAAAACTTCTGCGTTTCACAAGGAAACAATGCAGCTCACGAATGATTTGCTACCATTTCGAGAGGGCCATGAGTGTACAAAATGGTGTTTCCTACAAAAACCGAAAGAATGTCACGTGACAGTGGCTGCCCAGCTTAGGCTACGACTAGTGATTTACAGTACAAGATCACGTTGTGGGTGCAGGGATTTAGAGCCATGGTCACAATGAAAGTGAATTCGGTAAGCTAAAGATGTGATCTAACATTTCCATGTAGACAAAGTTTGTTCAAAGTTTCTGTGTCAAGTTGCAATGTGCTGAACTTGCCCTTTGGAGAAGATTTCACTTTCTTAATGTAACTTTTCAAAGGGTTCATTTTTGAATTTTGCCGAACATGGAAAAGTTAGACAGAAATTTGTGCATCTCGCTGTGCCCGTCGCTTCTTCCTCAACCTTTCCATCTAGACTCATATTGATGTTTTGTGATTTTTATGTCACTCAGTATTGCCGTGATTTCGCGAACTACGAGTGTAGCATTGGTGCTTTGCCACACAGAACAAGCTTGAAAGGTGTAGGTATCTTTTTATACAGAATACCCTGTATTCAGCCTCGATTTGAGAGAGAGATGAGGAAAATTTGTGTGTGGAAATCTTCATGCATGGAAGCCACAATGTTTACTTAACAGACATGTCTCACATGCGTTAAAAAAGCAAGAATTAAGATATACAAGATGTACATCAGATGTAGTGGAGTTGCTACATGGCCAGGTCAATGGGAGGTGCCTTGATGGCATGGCCAAAGCTGGAACGAGTGCCTCTGATATAATATGTACATTGGATGGCAAAGTAGAGCAATGAGAATGTGAGATGACAGCATAGCCAGGCCATGGTGGAGGAGTATGCCTGACCCGTTTTGTAGCTAGCCATTTGTAAAAAGCAATGGCTTGCTTTGCCATACCATCATTTTCACAAACCGGCAACACTTTACGCGGTCATCGCCTGAGGAAGTGACTAGTTACGTAGTTCTGCACTCAGAACAATAAATGGTATATTCTCTTCACCAGGCCCTACCCTGCCAAGCGATAATAATTTTCAAAAAACAAGGTGGCAAGGTGGCAGTCTGGCTTGCGAGACTAGGGATTAATTAGAATTCCTGGGACACTAGCTAGGAAGTGTAGATTCAAACTTTTCATCTGCACAAACGTGGGATAATTTGAAGTAAATCCTTTTGCTACATGCTGTCAAGCATATGTATAAACTAGTACTTTATTGCCTACATATAATTATCCTGACAGTGTCTTTCTTTATTTATGACACCATTGTTTTTCACCAGGCACAAATGGCAGAAGATTAGAGCGGTTCAAATGTACATTGAACATCTAATTCTGCCATTACCTGACCACGCAGAGGTCATTAAAGGAGCATTCAGGCTATGGAGGGTAAGTAGTTGCATGATAATATATAGTTCATTGTAAGGAAATGATATGCTAGGTTTCCTGCCATCAAATGAAGCAAACTTGCATTTCATAACTGATGCATTAATTGCATGGGTTACTGATTTCCAGTGTGGCATATGGTTCAGAGTGTATGTCATATCACATTGTGCTAATATATAGCTTTTGGACCGTGTTGCAAGTTTCAAAGACAAAGAAAGTGTAGAACACGTGTTGAAAATTCTTGGAATAATTGATGATTGTGTGGCAAAGAGTTTTGGATTAATGTGAGTACGAGCACACTGTCAGATTCACATCACAAGTGCATCAGATGTACTTATTCTACCCTATCCTCACATTAATCTTGGTATATATGTAGGACAAAAGCAGTGAAACAAGCAGCTGCCAAGAAACCGAGGTATGTGCTACATATGTCACAGCTTCAACGCAAGTTTCTAAATTAACAGACAGTAGTAAATAATAGGAAGAAAGTCATAGTTAATTAAACACATGCATTGTATGCTAAGAAATGCCATAATGGAATACATACTGAAGTATATAATTATTATGCAAACTATACATAATAATGACTAACTAAACAAAGCTACATTCTAAGTAGA
This sequence comes from Aplysina aerophoba, assembly GCA_949841015.1. NCBI lineage: Eukaryota > Metazoa > Porifera > Demospongiae > Verongiida > Aplysinidae > Aplysina > Aplysina aerophoba. The sequence continues at coordinate 4,167,396 of OX465046.1, forward strand.
AAAGAAAGGCTCCAAAGAAGGGCCAGTGTCACATGTCCCTGTAGCAGCCGTTTTCCCCGTTGCACCATCACTGAGATCCTTGGATGAGGTGGTGGTGAGATAAGGGCTCTGAGGTAAAGTCTTTCAGGCAGCAACCAAGGTCTCGCAGAAAGAGTCGAGCCTCAGTTGCAAAGACCCAGAGGGACAACAGCAACAGGAACAAAATGGTGGCTGGCTTCCAAATGTGCGTACTTGGTCTTCTACTGCATGGTGGGGGTGACGACCCCTGCTGGAGGGGCAGTGAAGTCCATGGGGTGACATTGATGGGGTGCACAAAGTGCATCACCAAGGTGCAGCCCCACTGCAACCTGGATGATGTCATCCTCCATGCGAAGGCCCACAGGAAACACAGGCAATGTGCTACACCATGCTCCAGACTTCCTGGTTACCACTGCCAACCAAAACTTTCCCGAATGCAATGGTCTGGGGAGGGTTCCAATAGTGCACGATAGCTTGCACGAATCTTGGGAGTGTCTAAAATATGACGGTTAGAGGCCTGGCCAAATGGTTGCAGCTTAATTTACTGTTGAGTACAACCCCCTTATTGGTCCCCCTTCTTGGTTGTGGTGCTGTTTTCTTGCTAGTTTGTTATAATGTAATTTCTTTTATTTTAATCACTCCCATTTTCTTTCCACTCCCATTTGTATCTTACCCCCGACCTTTATTATTACCAATAACATGACACACCACAAACATTCATAAGTTTGCACCACGCAGGTAGTAAAATTCACTGATTCGTTACAAATATGCAATGACCATTGGTAAAATCAATTAAACAGAAGACAACTGTGTTGTGTAAAACTGCTGCATACATGTTCCTTGGTGCATGTAACCCATCTATGTACGTGTAGTTTTGAGAATGGTGCTGATACAGAGCCATTTTATCACTGGTCCTTGTCACTCCTACTTTGCAAGCCGCTAGATACCATGTGATATTGGTCTTTGTATATGACATAAGATATTACTGGAGATGGAACTGTTTCGTTGTTGGTTACATACAACCTACATATGCCTGCATGATGCAATCACAGTATATTTGCCTTGCCTCATGCAGTTTCACACCAGTATCACATTTCTCACAGTGGGAGTCTCTATATACATTTTTGTCCTATATACTGTTCATTTTGTTGTTGTGGTGTGTGGTAGTGTACTGTTTATGTACATTGCTTGTAGTGAGGGCTATGGAGCGTTTTGCAGAGCAGTGAAGATGCTCTTCCTCGAAGTTGTGTCTGTGCTATGCTTTGGCCAGGGCAGCTATGAGCCTCCCACTCCTCAACTCATTGAAGTGCTGATGAAGCAAATCTTCAAGGCAGAGCAGGTTACACAAGACCTTACTCCTCTTGCTTGGGAAGAAGCTGATTCCAATCCTGTAGTGCGATCAGTTCTGCTTCAGCTCATTCTGATGGGAAGGTGTGTTGCTCTGTATTCATACTGTAATTGTCTTAACACTTCGTGCTTCTGCATTTTAGCTACTGTTTACTGATTTTTTGGCATACTCCACAATAGTCGTAAATGTTTCCTTTTATAGGTGCCATTTTTTAGCAGTATGCATTGACTATTGCATCAGATGCTCCATTTTATGTGCAGTGTAGAAAATCTATTCCTTCTGTAGTACCCACAATGAACAAATAGAAGCAATGGATGAGAGCCAAGAAGCAATGGTAGAGGAATTTATTAATACCAGTTTGCAGTATGTGCACGAAGCATCAAAAAATGGATTGTACACCATGGTAATTCAATGTTTAGAGGTATGTGTATGTGTTAAAATGCATGAGACAAGCTAGTGTATTATTAGATTGTGGTATTAGTGGATGTGTGTATACTAGAATATTAAAAATTTCCATTAAAAACTTCAAGGGGTTTAGGAATGTCTGAAAAAGCATAGAAACAAGTGGTGACAGCTTTGACCCTGCACATTTCTTTGAGGACCAGAAGTCCTAAATACCCTAGAGTACACTCAGGACCACTCTGCAAGGGATTTAGGACTTCTGATCAGCAAAGAAATGTGATGGGTCAAAGTACTGAGGTGTCACCATTTGTTTCTATGCTTTTTCGGCCATTCCTAATTTCCTTGAAATTTTTCATGGAAATTTTTAACATTCAAGTTTGTTTACTTTTTAGATAGCTATACTGATGCACACTGATTCTGTAGGGACTGTCTTTGTTTTTGCCTAATTGTCCTTAGCTATGTTTAGCCATTTCATATTGCTAGCTAGCTAGCTAATTTATTAAGAAACTTTTCTACTATTTAGCTAGCTATGCTGGGTTTAGCTACGAGGTGTATGTACAACGTAGAAAAACGTTCCGCCATTCTGGAGAATGCAGCCGGCTTCACGAGACAAGACGCGTACATATACGGTTCCGTAACAATATGGCGGCATTGAGGTATGTTTATACATTGGGGAAACAAACTTCGCATTCTCCTAGACACTGTACAACTACAATGCTACCAGCACTGAGTTTCTAGAAGTTCAGATACCTTTGCGTTTCCTCGTGTATGGCTTGGATCCATAGGTGTCCTGTGTCAAAGCGCTAGAAACACACAAACATTTGGTTGGGAAGATGAAGAATAACAATATGAAAGGATGAAACGGGGTAACAGCGACTACAACGCTTTTCCCTCTTGCGAACTCCAGGTTGCATTTGAGAACATTGTCACACTTAACATCTTGAAATATGCCAACCCAATGGCCTTTAATTGTCCCAGTTCGCGACCATTTCGCTAGTTTTATCGACGTTTGCTAAAACATTACATAGGAGCTGCCATTTTGAATCCCAGACATTCCTACTGACGTCTAATATCACAAGCTATTTGAACCAAAAGATTCATTTGTTAGATATAGCAGAGGTGGGCTTTTAAGTTCTGGCCATTCTTCCAATGCTGGTGATTCTGAGCACAATGCTGACTCCCAGTCCACTCCTTGAGCTGAATCCTGGTTGTTCCCCTTAAACCCCTTTTACATGGGCTGATAAATAATCCAGCTCGAATATGTATTCAACCTATATATATATATAACACAAATGGAAGCTGGTCAAACCCAGTTTGCTTTTACATGGGCACATTTAGCATGACAATTGGTTTTCCACAAATGGTATTCACAAGTGACAAGAACACTGCTCCCTTTCTTCTCGTTCAAGCTGAGGTGCCTGAACCTCTTAATTAATTCTTTGCGTACTGAACTATGTAATATGAAATGTCAGCTGCTGCTTTTGTGCAATCATCAAACCAGATATTTTGTGTGAGCCTCACTCACAACGCTTAGCATGCCTATCTACGTTCACTGCAAATCTCTGGTTGCTTTTGGAGATTAGTGCAAACAAAGATTGGCCTAGCTCCATTATGCAATAGTTATAACATGGACGCGAGGGCTATAAATGAGCTAAGCGTCTGAGCGTCCATGTTATAACTGGCTTGTTGCAATTTTAACGATTTATAGCAGAGCTGTTTCCCTCGCTATCGAACGAAATAGACTAACCTTGCCAGCGATACTAGTTAGGACCCTATTCTGTCTGAAAGGTATGGCTAAGCACGCAGCGAATACAACGGAGGCCGTCCCCTGGTTTAAAGCCGTTCAAAGCGCGTGGTCTAATTATTCATTCCTCTGATAAATCAGACGGCGCGCTTGACGACGACTTTGAGCAGCGTTACACACCAAAGAACACAGAAGCCAGTACCTCGTGAGCACTAAAGACGTTTCTCAGGAGTGGATGAAGGTGAAAGAGCGCTGCCTGGCTTTCTGCAAAGACTGAAGAGTTATGTTTGAAACAGTAAAATCATTTAGATACTTTCCTAATCGTAGACATCAATTGTTTTCAGCTGACATTAGTGTTTATGCAAAGTGCTGATTTGATTCTTCATGATGAGTTTGTAGGTACTTCCAGCTGCAGCTTATGTAATAGTTAAATGCCGACCAAGAGGTGTCTACGGGATTTAGATCACGAAGCTCGAGGGCGCGAAGCGCCCGAGTGCTGAGTGGTCTAAATCCCGTAGACACCGATTGGTCGGCATTTAACTATTATAGATCCAAAACGACTCACTAACCCAATCACGTCTCTACTGATTGGCGACAAACCCGGTCCTCTAGGCAACGTACGCCGTCTATATAGAACGCCGCTTCTTCGGTTTGAATGGCTTCAGGAACGTCTGGTTGCTTCTGCGTCGCCAAAAAAGAGTTCGGTGTTGGCTCCTGTGTCGCCTGCCAAAAGGGAGCTTCCCTTTCGGGCTCAAGCTCCGCCTCTGAAGCGCCTACAGTTCCAGCAAAAGGTCCCGTTTCTCCGCACAACAGCTCACAGCTGCCACCGCTCTATTCAAAGCCGACGTCCCTGAAAACATAATTCAAGAGAGTACAGGCCATCGCTCTTTGGACGCTTTAGGATGTATGGACGTTCTACAGAAAGGCAACATGGCGCAGCCGCCAAGATCCTCAAGAGGTAGAAGAAACTCCAGTGACTTCTGACTATTTTTTATTATATATTACTATTATTATTATTATTATTACTATTATTACACTTCTATCTTATGTATAATAATTGTGTATGGATGACGTCATTAATATCGTCACGCGCACTCTGCCCGCAACGTACGTATACGGGATTTATCGTCACGCGCACTCTGCCCGCAACGTACGTATATGGGATTTATCGTCACGCGCACTCTGCCCGCCACGTACGTATATGGGATTTATCGTCACGCGCCAAGCTATGGAATGATTCTATGAGATTTAGAATCATCGTATATACGCACGTTACCATGGCAACGGGATCTATGAGAAAGTAAACAGAGAGTCTGAAGTAGACAAAACTGTTTGTACGCATCTGGAAAATGATTGGTCTAATCCATATTGTTATTGGTTCATTTCATGTTTGTTATGTCTGCAGGAGGGCTCTTAGAAAGCTAATGCACACCGAAGTGTGCATTGGACTTGATATTGCACACTTCCCGTCTTTGATGCATGGCTTCATCATGCAACAAAATAAGATACAGATTTATTATGAAGGCTGTTCAGAATTTACATCAGTGGGTGTATTTTGTGAAATTGGATGAATAATTGAGCTTCTGTTAGTATTCAGCAATTTTTTAAAGTTATACTTCATTCAACGCTTGTAATGTATAATAAATACCTCAGATGAACTCCAGCCTCTTTCAAGCACAGCCTGCATGTACTTATACAGTCTTATGCAGTATTGTTATGGCCATAAACTATTTCTGGTAGAAATGCTCAAGTGCTCCACGTATGAAATTCACATGATATAAGGCAGCATATGGTATTTTCTTCAATTCAGGATGCTGCATTCAAGATGTGGATTGCTGATCAAAGCCAGACAAATGTATTAAGATCTTTGGAAACTCTTGGACATATTGTGGAATCAGCTGTTCAAGTTTATGTTCGGCATGACCCAGCGAAAACTGTCACCTACAGATGGTTGCATAGCATTGCTCAGTTAAGATTCGTCCTGGCATTGCTTGCTGATATGCTGAACACTTATGTTGCAGACACTCCAGAGAAATTGCCACTTACTCACTGGGGCTCTAAAATGTTGGAAGAACTAATAGAATATCTCTCAACTGTTTTGTTGAGGGATACTCTTCAAGATCTGAGCTTGTATCTAGCAAAGCATCTCGCCAGAAGACATAGCATGAAGATGTTGAGGCGTCTGTACAACCAAGGACATCGGTTTGTGCTGCCAAGAGCACTACATCAACAGGTAATGTGCATTAGGAAGGTTGTTTAAAACATACTCCCACATGCTTGTACACAGTTCTCATAAATGTTGTAGCATTCACTGGTGTTAACTGTCTATTTATAAGTATAGGTTTATGTGCTTTACTTCACCTTTTACCATACATACATATTTCATTTACCATCATGCAGACTGTGAATCATGCCCCTGATTATTTTGTTCTCTGTGGGGAGGCATACCTGGATATGAGAGAGGCTCTGACACAGTCTATTGTTGATGCATCAGCAGACCACTTCAAGCAACATGTGGAGGTAAATGTGCATCATGTGAAGTGGTTACTTCAAACTCTCTTTCAGTGTTTTGACTGTTGTGTAGGTGCTTCCTGCTTCTCAAGCCCCTCTGCTCCCATTGGTGCTGTTTAGTAAGCTGGCATGGCCCAGTGGGAGCAGCTGCAGCCCAAGTGTAAAGGTGGGTACAAAATTGTACCATTGTTCTGGTGCCCACTCCATGACTCAGTTTGAAGTCATACAGGTTTTGTCATATTGCTGGAAGAACAACAGTTTTTATCAAAAACGCCCCTGCCAGGAATTCATGTAACCATGCTAACTGGCTGATCTAATCCACCCCCCCCCCCCTCATTTAAAACATGTTTTTATATTGTAGCATTTGTTTGACATGTGCCTTGTATAAAATACTTCTATTCTCAATTTTAATCACCTATGCCTCATGTGAATGTCCCTATTAACAGCCCACTTGTATAATGTCACTATTCACTGATGTAGGCAGCTATGCTGCTGCTGAACTGTCTGATGAATTTCCTGAAATGTACCGATATGCTGCTATTAAATGGAAAAGACTATAACTAAATCAGCATGTTCGGACATTAATCTTTTGGCAACATGAGCAACTGTACAGAAATTGCATACATGTGTACAAGACAGTTGTGGTTGGTATTGGATGGTTCATACCACCATTATTTGTTATGAGGCTACCTATAATCTATTGCATACATTGCTTTCTTTTATGACTGTAGTTTGTGGAAGAGGTGTCCAGTGCTTGCCAGAGAATTCGCACCAGTGAACCAGAGGTACTTTATTGCTCCCATTGAGCCAAACTATTGGGCTATATACAACAAGAGTTGATAGGAGATGTAGGAAATAGGAGTATCCTCACTGTAACAGCATTTTTCCAAAACTGACGCAGTGACACGTCATGTGTTGGCATGGCATTGTTACATGTGGGACATGTCTGTTGTGTAAACAATGGCTACCGCATGGACAAAAATTTACCTTCGTGCCTCCCCACATTTCTCCTTCCTGCTTTTTTTGCATCAGAGCAGTCTTTGACAATGATGTGAAGCTGACCCACCTACTTTCCTACAGTCTTTGAACCGTGGCCATAACTATTTTACTGACTGAGAAATATCGCCGTCTATGAACCCCACAAAATAGCACTAAATGCCGATGTTGAGATTTTTGGAACAGATGAATGACAAGCTGAGGGTATACCACTGTATGCTATCCTAATATCCACCTTTTTCATGTGGAATCAAAGTGTAACATGTCAAAAAGTGAAGTTACAAAAAAAACTAAAGCATGGCAAAGATTCTGCACCTTACATCTCTGCACAGGAGTGTTGCACAGCATGATCCCACATGGAAATGTTATACCATTTCTTTTACTACCCATTACAACTTTCGCCGTGTCGAACCTCTCATAATAAATCTCAACATGGCAATATGCTGCAGGCATTAGTGGCAACATTGCCGAAGACTCTATATCACGTGTCATTTTCGCAATATTGTAATAAAATTTCCACCTTGCTTTTCAACAGAACCTACAAAAGTGATAACATAGCCCTTTCTAAGCGGCACGATGTTGTCTTGCTGTGAAAGGAATGTTTCTCTTCGTACCTGGTGTTTTGCGACGAGTGACACATATTGTGAAAATTGCTCACTCAAGGCACACGTGCCTCACGCACAGTCACATCCGTAGCCACGGAAACACTGAAGAATGTGTTAAAACTGCACATGGTCTTGTTATGTAAGCAAAGTGGACATGTCCCACATGTGTTCTTAAAATATTCTGGCATAATGGTGATTGCTGCATAAAGTGATACGTACTGAAGACTATACTAATGGGACGAGTTCTACCAATAGTACTAGCCCAGAACCTGCTGTGTAGCTACCATGAGAATCCGGATGTTGTAGAGCAGTGGATGGCAGTGATGATCCAGAGTGGCCCAAATTAACATTTGTTTGCAAATCTTTGCAAACATTTTTGCAATTGGCAATTCAGGCATTGTAATGCTGTCCTAGGCATTGTTGCAACTCCCGACACGTGAGAGCTGCGCAGTTTGTATGATGCACCAAATCATGGATACTCCCAATTTGGCAACTGGGTGTTCATGCATTATGTTGGAATGTTCCAACATAATGCATGACACCCAGTTGCTGCTGTGCGTCATTTTAGAAAAGTTCTTCTGTAGGTGCAGGAATACTCGGTTACATACTCTTAACTCCTACCTAGTCTTGGCTATAAGGAAAATGTGTGTTTGTAGAATGTTTTTCACCATAATCCTACATTAATTGCAGGTGGTGGACATCTCTAGGGCTCTCTTAGACAGACATATCAGTGGACGCTCCAGAATTATGCAACCTTCTCAGGAGCCTAGTGACCGGATGTTGACAGCACTAGTCCTGCATGTCGTATCCGCTGTTCTGAGTAAGAAAAGTGACCCCTTGGTGCAGCCATTTGTGACAATCCTCACAAATCCACAAGCACTGAAGGTGAGCATCTACAGATTGTCAGTGAGTGTTTGCAAGCTAGTGTGTTCACAAACTTCACAGTTTGAGGAAAGTGGTGACGAGAGAAAACGCGTGACCTACGCTCTAAGCCATGCGAGCCACCAATCCTGGTCACTTCACTCCAATTGCCGTAGATATGGTCACAGGCAAACCACAATGCTGCGACCACTTATGACCCGGGTTTTGTGGCTTGACTGTGCGGTGGTACACTCAGATATGTTCATGGTACCACCATCCACCTTAAGCTCGCTGGCTCATGCACATGCTATCTGCCCACTATCCCATCTCTCTGTGATACAATGTTATTGCACCATCATTGAAACCAACACTCCAGGCCTAGGAATACTGAGGAATGTACTCATAGATGTGATGTCATGCTCTAAGGATAATAATTGCAGTCAAAAGTTGCCTATTGTGGTGTCAGCAGCTGCAGAGGGTAAATGAAAAATGATGTTTTGAGTTAGTTTAGAATAATTGCTTTCCATCACTTTCCCTTTATGTAGGTGATGTACTTGCCCACCATGCCTGAAGACAACCTATTTGAAGCGATGAATGCCATCAGTGGTGTGAAGTTCTATGGTAAAGTATACCCATGAATTACATTACCCTCATAATGTTAGTCCACATGGTATAATTAATATGTTATCCATATTGCTTGCCTACAGCGTGTCCCAAAGGTCATCCCTATACAATTGGAAATGTGAGTAATCTGTCTAAGATCTAATGTCAGCCTACATGTCTGTGAATGGTGTGTTACTGTGCTGAATCTTTGCAAGTACTCACGGGTACTCGCGTATACCCTCAAGTACTCGCGAACTGAACACGCTTAACACATGGCAACGTATTTCTAATCAGTACTGTATATGTGCTCCTTCTGTCCTTATCCTAGTGCACCCGTCCTAATCAAAAAGCTTTTTGCAAACAGTGTGGAGCTCCCATTGGTGGATTGAATCATCAGCTAGAAGCAGGAAATTATGCACTTCCACGGTAAATCTTGCTTGGTACATTGTGCTATTGGTATGGCACAAAATGCTACCATTTGCACTTTAACATCATTACACTAAATTTCATGGACTGTAGCTCTGCAGTTTGTAAACCTTTACAAATGCTAGCATCTATACAGAATAGTTTATGGAAAGGGTTTTTGAAACAGGATGACTGTTCAAACTGGAAGTTATTTTGTGGGGTGTTGTGTTTATTGATAAGAGTAGGTGCTTGCTTGAGGAAATATTCATAAGAAAGACAACACACGCCAGTCCAGAAGAAACAAACCAGCATAGCATATCCACTTGTTTTTGCAAAACAAATGTCCTAAGTGAAGTATAATTCAATAACTGGGCAGCATGCACATTGATATTTTGCCCGTTTTATCAAAGTCATGATAATATTGCCCTAATTACAGACTGATTTACTGACTGTTTAGATGCCATCAACTAAATTAGATACAATTTTTCTCTAATTTTTAATTGGGTACTTGCAGTACTTTGTAATGCTACAATACTCCTTGTGTCCTCATTATAATTTTGGCAGTGTCAAGCGAAAAGAAACAGGATACATACTTGGGCCAGCAAGCACTCGGAGCGAGGCTATCCCTGAGCGTAACCTGTCTCCCCTTACTTGTGCTGTGATGAGGTTCATCCTTCATGCCTGCTTTATGTGGTCAGCCTGCCATCAGACAGAGGTAAGAGAAGGAATAGTCATTGCCAATGCTAATATTATTACTCTTGATTATCAGAAGAGCTATAGTGCATGTTATGAGCCGACTTTAATATCACTCTACTGATTACATCTACATAATCTACCAATTTGAAACAATGAACAGACTAAACAAAAAGTGACCAGGAAAAAAACAATTGTAACAATTTCAAACATCTTCATTCCCCTAAAATGATGTTACTAAGGACCCTACCACACTACCACAACAGCATGGTCAATGGTTAGGTTGATCTGGTGCATGGAACAGCAGTCCAACATTCTGAGGCAAACTTAAGACACAAAGGGCAAATTTGACGTGCACCTAGGAGTCCCCATTCTTGAAGCACGTTGCAGTTTTGTGGACTCACTATTTACACTATGATTGCAGTCTGTAGTAATGACTCCAACATTATTTATATAGTTTCATTATAATATTTATTCACTATCTCTTTCATGGTAATCCAATTACATATGTATGCATGTTCATAATGATGTTTATTGATCAATGTCAGACTACCATAAACCAAAGATAATTCAAGTAATACCCATTCAATCTCATTTCCCAATGCACATTCAGTGCAGTGCTTGCTTTGCTGTCAGGCCAGTAAAGATGATTGTACTTTAAGTTTCTAAATCACATAAGTCGCTTAATGTAGAATCATGATTTTAAGCTATTAATTTCATTGTCATGTACCTGTTTTCTGCTAACTTAGCACTGTGCACACTCTAACTGGTACAGTATCCTCAAGATGCAGTATTGTAACAGTGACTATCTATGCTTAATGTCATACACTCATTCTATATGTACTCCCGAATACCTGCTGATCATAGGACACTGCTCAGTGAAGTTACTGACTGGCCCTTGTGCATGTACAGTAGCATTGCAGCTCCATTCCATACAAAGTTTCTTTCATGTTTGAAATCAATATTATGTAATTTATGCATTTTGCAGGCTTCTGTTCAAGTTATGAGGTCTGCAGTAATAGCAAATGTTCCAGATCTACCACACTTCTTCTGGGACCATCTGAAAACAGATCTGAGGATTATTGGCAGGTGTTTGTCTAAGGGTGAGAATGAAGTAGTTATGGTGCTTCACAGAATCATTCACCAACTGGCTGGAAGGCAACCCACTATTGGTAGGTGTGCAAAAGTAGGTAGTGTAGTAACTCAAATGTACAATTCATCACCAGAGCATATTCTACATAATTATTGTGTCATCCACACTTGTAGGTGTTGATGGCTCCATGATTTCAGATGCCAGTCGCAGGGTGTGGGAAGACCAGTTCCAGCGACTGGTACTGGCACCTAGCCTGCAGGTATAGTACTGTGTAGGCCATTTGTAGGGTCTCCTTGCATATTGGTGACTTTTATCATTCCTCACTAAACTTTAGTCTGTAGATACCGTGATCCAAGATTCACTGAGCACCATTGCTGCAGACAATGGTACAGTGCATGCACGTTGTTGTCTTTGCATGTCATGCAGCATGTACTTATGTGTCTTTAACATGCATAATACTACAATACTACCAAGTGGTGTCTGAAGGGAGCAATATCAAGCTTGGGCTGGTAGTCACATGAGTTGGTTTTAACATGAAGTGCTTCTTGCATGTGTGCCAACATGGACGTGATAGGAACCCACCCAAGGAGCTCAAGTGTGTTTCTAGCTAGTAATCACACTGGTTGCCATTGTTCCTGTTCATACCATATCTACAGCACATGATGAGGTGTTTCTGGCAGTTTATGAGAAGAGCAAGAGAGAACCAACCATGACACAGACACTGTGGGCATTCAGAGCACGAATCAGCCTGGAGAATTTGAGCAGAGCCTTTGCCTCAGTGCCTGATGCAAAGACACTGCACCCACTGCTTCATACGTTTCTTCAAGAGGTATATTATAGCTATCCGGCAGATGTGGCATAATAGGCCTGGCCTCATTTTATATATTGACTCCTTGCTTCATGTTTCAGTCTCATGACCATTGACTTGGTACTGAAGTAAATATCTTTTCATCTACAGGAACCCCTTCTCAAAGCCTTACAGTACCTGCCAGATATAATTAGACTCCAGAGAACCCTTACAACACATTTCAACCTCAAGATTGATAGAAATGAGTGCCAAACTAAGGTCACCATTGGAAGTGCACTAGCTCAGGTTGTGCCACCAGGTAGGTTGAGGGGTGTCGGCAGAATACATGCATGCACGATTTACCACATCTGCCATCTGCCCATCCAATAGAAGATGTGGAGGGATCTACCCTTAATGGCTGTCTTGACAGCTTCAGACAAGCCTGGAAATTGGTCAAGGAGATGTTGCCTAATCACAGTTAGTGAATGTTCAACTTATGTTAATTTTGAGTGAGTTATAGGATCTTCTTGCTTCCACAGATGTAGTGTGTGTGGATAACAAGCTGGCAATTGCTAATGAGGCACTGACTATGGGTGGTGTAGCAAGTTCACCAGACATCCGGGCAATCACTAATGACGATGTACTGAAAATGGGTGATGTCCCCTTGGACTTACCTGTGGCCCACCTCCTCCCTTGCAACTCTGGACCCGGACTCTGTTCTCTGGTATTGAGTGACTTTCTTAGCCGTCAGCAGAACAAGCTGCTGGAGTTCTGCAGCAAGCAGAAAAAGCTGAAATTTTCAGGGTTAGAACATGATTACAACATAGTTAATATAACCTGTAATTCTGTGCATTTACGTTTCTGTGAAACTGGAGGTATCCCACACACTACAGCACCAACAGCACAGGCATTGGGAAATGTAATACGTACTTCTTTTTTTATTCTATATACAGATTCCGCAGAACGTCAGTGCCCCTGGTCAAGGTTCAGCCCTTCCACATGGTGTCCTATGAGGGGGAGATTGACTCAGTCATCCTGACCCACAGCCGGTACTCCTTGTCATTTGGGAAGGGCCAGGAGGTTGAGTACGACTTTGCAGCCCTAGAGAAGCACATCTATGACAGGTTTCTTGTGACTAAGCCAGAGATGGACCGGCGCAGCCAGCCACTGATGGTGTACACCAGTGACATCATCCGCAGAGATGTGTTTCAGCAACTTAAGGAAAAACTCAAGCCTCAGGTATAGTTGTATGGACATCAGTGGTACATAATATGGTTGGAACATTTGTAAAGAAGCCTTTAGGTACAGTGAGTAAATACGAAACAGAGAAACTCTGTTTCATTGTGCCAGCGATGATGACAGATGTATATATATTCAATCGGTTTTTGCTATAATAGACTTTGGTCATAATTTTATTGAAACTGTTTTGTTATGATGTAGGTACTTTAATGCATTTTAATGAATATCACCCTTATATAAATCATAGCTGTCACCCTTGGATCACATAATGCACAGGTTGCCCTTTCCTCGGAGGAGCAGAAGGAAGTGCTACTTAGGCTTCACAGGCATCTGAGGAGCATCCAAGAAGCGCTGCGTGTTGTCACCACTGCAATGGGGTTCTTGGCAGGAGAAGGGGGCCGTCTTGACATGCCTCTCAGCCAGTACTTACTGAAAGTCCTCAGACTTCGCAAAACAGAATTTTGTGGAAGGGTACTGCTAGTGTCTGTGTTTATGCCAATCACATGTACCGAAGTATTGCATTGTCTTGTAAAGTTGCTTCAAATAATTTTTCTTTTGTTTTCAGTGTACCCTGCAGCACATTCTGTCCCTCTGGGAAACTCTTGCACTGGAGAAAGTGCGGATGCACTCGCTCAATGGAATGAAAGTACGCTATTTTTACTATATGACATGCAATTTGATTTGGGTGACTTTGTGTACTGTTATTATGCCAGGTTCCTTTTGATGGCTATGATCAAACCATGGTGGAGCTATTTAAGGACATGCCTCCTGAAGTGGAGGTCCAGTTTGATGTAAAGAAGTACCCTCTCAACCCCTTGATGAAACTGCTGTTTCACTTCATTCAAGTGCGACTTAGGATGTTCGAACCGGGCCAGTTTGAATGGCTGTAAGTTTAGACTGAACATGCATCGCATTTCTCTACTGCAATCACACTGCATGTAACCTTGGCTGCACACAGTTTCCACCACACCAGACACAAGTCTACTGTATGGCATGAAGCATTTATATATGTACGTACATATATACCTATGTACACATATTTCAGATTGAAATAGCACTATATGTAACTGGTATTCGTGAGCTTCAGTTGCATGGAATTACAGTTTATTCCCTGTAGAAGGTTTTGCTGTTATGCATTTTATGTTTCTCTTGAATATTTAAGGCTGAAGGACTGTCTGCCACATTGTGACAGCAATGTAGAAGAGCTGGATGTTGAGTGGGTGGATGACCTTCCTGAGGACCTCTTGGTGGAGCATGCCGTTCATGTGTGGCACATCACTGTGCGCCACCAAGCTCAACTACTGCAAGAAGGTCGTACTTATTAATTTAGTGAATGCTGCTATAAGTTACTATTAAGTAGATATTAGCTGTACACATGAGACTGAATGAGCAGCAGTAAGGATTGTTCTCTGTTATGTTGTACTTAGGACTGCTTATACATTACATTATAGCTTGTAGTATCAACTGTTTGAACTAGTGGCTAAGGTTTCATAAAAATTTAATTATAACATTAATAACTGTGTTGTACTGAAATTGATAGTTGATCTATAAAGTAGTAATTTTATACAACTGTGCTTGTATGAATACACGCACACACGATCTAACATGCTACATAATAGGCCTTTAATGAATTATTTATAACTATTATATACTATTTTATAGAATTACATTGAATTGTACTTTGTTACAGAGTACAATATGTAATTATAATACTATGAAAAAGAGACTCAACCCTAATAATTATGATTTATCTTAATATTATATTATACCCCCACATATAATTATACGATATAATCATTTTGTATGTATGCTTACATCTGAATATATAATTACACTGTATGTAGGTACACATGGTACATACACATTATAGTAGAGCACTATACATACGTATATAATATAATTATAAATCGTTACTCTGTATTATAATAATCAAGCTATAGTAACTACATAATGCCTGTACATACAAACAGCTGCCACTACAGCCTTCTCTACCGTACATTATAACTGTCTATATTGGGTAAGGAGGTGGGCCATCAGCAGGGGGTGGTTGGGACCCTGGGGTCACAGATTCAGGGGCTGAAGGGTAGGGGGTGGGGCCACCAGTGGGATAGGGGGTGGGGCCACCAGTGGGATAGGGGCGGGAGCACCATGCTGTGGAGTGGGGACCATTGACATGCATGGTTGTCTCCTGCCTTCTCAAAATGGGAGGGTTTGCCCTTATGCCCTTAGACTTCATGTACGACAGTAGCTGGCCGGGGATTTCTGCCAAGGTCTCTCTAGCCTAGCGAGGGAAGAACAGTGCATGGCCAGTGGACAACATACCACACACACACACACACACACTGCACACACACACGCACACACGTGCACACACACACATCACTAGTGTCAGTTACATGCAAACTCATGATCAGTCACAGTTAACATTGCCAAAACACTACCCAAGGTTAATGAAAAATATGGCAGACGTTTGGGCAACACTGTGATATTGAAACAAGTGGGGTGTACAAAAAATGGTTATCACATGAGGTATACACAAACACAAGTAGTGAAGTAGGGAAGAAATTGACCAGTAGATATTTTCGAGAAACTTGACATGGTTCTTCTACCTAGGGACTGTACCGCATTGATCAGTTACAGTCAAACTCAAGACAAGACATGAAATAAGGCACACTGTGACAGTCATTCTGCAACACACTACTACCAAACCAAACAGGGTATTGAAACATCACCATGACTACACACTGCCCCTCCCACTTACCAGTGAGAAATTGGCCCCTTGCTGGGTTTTAAACTGCCTCAGAGGGACAAACTGGACAATGTCCCTCTTCATCTTCCTCCCCTGGCTATCCACCAGGGGGCTGTCATCAGCATCCAATGTCTCCTGTGCAGCAGGAGGGTGTGTGCACTATTGTCAGTGAGAGTTCCATGCCTGCATCATGCACCCACTAAAACGTGGAAATGGATCACAACTACATATTCAGTTGGTGCGTATATACATACGTACTGTACATACATAGGTACATACATATTTAATACATACAGTGTGACTATGCAGTAACAGTAATAGATTTCGTAAGTATGTACCAGCTATACTGAAGACACAGGTCTGTATGTAGTACACTAGAACTACTATTCCACTATAGGAACGTATGTATGTATGTATGTATGTATGTATGTATGTATGTATGTATGTATGTATGTATGTATGTATGTATGTATGTATACAAGCTATATTGTAGACACTACATTATCCCACTATAGCAATAGCCTATGTTAACATACGTATGTATATACTAGCAAGCTAGTAAGTAGAGAAACCCTTGTTGCTTACCATGTTGGAGAAGTCAGCCCCGCCCACACCAACAATGACCACTGACAGGGGGAGGCTTGATGCCCGCACTATGCGATCCACTGTCTGCTTCATGTCAGTGATGACACTATCCTACGTGGGGAAGGAGGAGAGACCAATGTCGCCACAGGCCAGGCGGCTCTGTCCAACCACGTAACCAACAGCTCGGTGACGTCTGAATCATTCTCATTTCCACTCAGAGCGAAGCAGTGTAATTGCTAGCTGTAGCGAGGCAGTTTGGCACCAAACTTACAACAGGGGTACTGCTGGTCAGTGTTATACGAGGCCAGCACTGAGCCCACCGTCCTGATGGCATACATGTACTCGTTCTCCTGCAGGTATGCGCAGTGGGTCAATGGTGTGCTGCATAAGTGGCACATGTACAGTTGACAACCATTAAGGCTGCTCGGACTCACATGGTTTGGGGCCAAAAGTGCAGGGATTATAAATCACTATAGGCTTCCTATTTGAGCATGAGGACACCAGTGTGAGCAGCAGAATGAGAGCATGATAACCAGGAGAACCTTAATATAAGGTCATATACACCATAGCGCCCGCACTGTGCCCAAAGCAGGTGTAGTGGATAGAGATTTACTCACTACGAAGTCAATTGACACCATCAGGTTGTTCTGACAGCCTCCCCTAGTGTGGTCCACAAAACAGTCTATTGGAGTGGCCCTAAAGGGAGAGGCATACATGGGCACCATTCATGAGTGCACACATACATGAACAGGCATACAGGGACACCAGTCATGAGTGCACACATACATGAACAGGCATACAGGGACACCAGTCATGAGTGCACACATACATGAACAGGCATACAGGGACACCAGTCATGAGTGCACACATACATGAACAGGCATACAGGGACACCAGTCATGAGTGCACACATACATGAACAGGCATACATAAACACATGCACACAGATTCAACTGACTTCACTGATTCAAAATTGAGGATGCCTGAGCTGTGGTACTTTGCCTTTTCTTGGCCTTGAGCTCTGGGTTGATCAGTGGGAGGTTGCGGACACTCCCACCACTGCATCAAACTCCAAGGGAGGTGCAAGTGGGAGGGCAGGAGGAGGTCACTCACTCACTGCGCAGAACACCTCCATACGTATATACACTTAACAGGCACTTTTGCTGACCCCTCCCCCTAGATGGCCTGCACATGTGTGTGTATGGAGTTGGATGTGGCAGTCAGCAGCTCCAACATGATGTGATGCATGAAGCCATGTGCTGGTGACTGACTGTCCAGGACCAATCAGTCTGTTGTGCTCAATTGCAATTGTTCCAATGATCAGAAAACTCTAGTTTTCCTCCTTGACACTCTTTTAACTCTTAGTGAATACTTGTGGACCATTGATTATTATTGGCATTTGCTTACCTTTTTAACTCCCACCCGACCTATATTGCATCCTCTCCCTCCCCTGTCCCTTCCCCTCCATGTATAGCTAGATGGCCCTTGTATGTGCAACAGGCCCTCTATGTGCAGACACTGCTTCCTAGAATATAGGGAGGATGGTGATGGCTCCAGGACTGTGAAGCTGCTGGCAGTGTCGTCTGGGCAGGATTGCTGTGTACAGTGAGTTGCAGCCTTCAGGTGACAGAGTGAAGGTAAAAGCACTGCTGTACTAATGTTGTGTGTGCATAGCACTGCATGATTTCTCACCAACTCTAAAACAGTCACATACTTGTGCACCAAGGTACATTCACTTACATGCTGTGTAATGCTCACCTTTGAATGAAACCTTGCCATTTTGTGTTCACTATGCGTTTACTATAGATGTACATTGCCTGTCTGTGTAGTTTAGGCACTAAGCTTTGTTATGCACATATATAATGCTGGCTACAGTAGAGTGGATGCTCTAGTCGTACTGTACATATTGTACAGTGTAGTACAACTGCATGTGTTATACCAATAGCAAATTGATGAGCAACAACACAACTGCTAAGAATACTCACTAGTGAGATATGTTTAGACCCGAAGTTCCTTGTCAACTGTTTACAAGACTTCAACTATGAGCCTCTACAACATCACAACTGCCTTACTCTTCCCCTTCTCCTTCTTGCTCCCATCTTCACAGTCTGCCCATCCCAAGAGGCTGTCCGCTGAAGAGGCTCACAGAGTGCTGAAAAGTGATATTCCCCCAGGAACCAACCCTGCTACTTTTACCACTGTTTTAGAAAACATTGAGAACCTGAAGGCCTTTGTAGTGGATCTAAGCAAGGCTATGCCCCTTACACAGATCACAACAATGCTACTGTCATGGGAGACAGTGCACATGAAGTGGAAACCCTACATATTTTTGGGTAAAGTCTGTCCTTTTGTGTTATCTGCTTGCAGGTGTCTGAGGAGAGTGATGCGGTAGTGTTCATAGCCACTCCAGCCATGAGCAGTCACACCATCATCAACACCGGCAACTCAGAGACCTTGGTGAGTACTGCTACCATGGCACAAGCTATCAAGTCCGAATGTGGTTGCTCTTACCCAACTAGCATGATGTGTCTTCTCCCCTCCCCCACACACAAGGTGTGTGCGACCACATCAGGAGCTGTGAGTGTGCACAGCTGGCTGGCCCACCATGCTACTTACTCCAAGTCCACACCATTCATTTTCAATAAAGACCCCAATTCCTACAATGACAGGTTTGTGTACTGCCAGGTGTGAATTGAAATGAAAGTAGGCAGTACCTTCAAGGTGCTATAGACCGGTGCTTGTCCAGTCCCTGTTTGTTGTAAGCCACCATTGTTGCGTATTATTTCTGTGTCCCCAGCTGTATATGGCTACGTATGTCTGCCCTACAGTATACAACACAGGAGGAAGGTCTCTTTATTACTCTTCAGTGTAGGCCATTCATGTTTTGACTTGTAGCCTAGTGCAACCCATTTGGCCATGACCACAGCCTTAAATGCCTGCCCCACAGTGAATACCTACTGTAGGTATCTACACTGTTTAGTGGTGTGATGCATTGCCTGTTATGTGCACGTTGTCAAACTTTGAAACATATTTAGCTGTAGCTATCTATCAAAGTAAGAAGCTTCGCTTAAGCATAGAAACAATGGTACCGCATCCGGTATTGTCGCTCCCGTGTGCCTCGATAACAACGATACCGTTGCTATGTGTGCCTCAGTAACGACGGCAGTGTTTACATCCGTGGTGTAAGCAAAGACAGTTGAAATACGGCCTGTCCTGTGGTGCCCTTATGCCAATATGTTAGCATACGGGAACCGTTGATCGCATAACGCAGTCACGTGCCTTTTCCGTGGCATACGTATATACGGGACCATACATGTAATGTACGGTGCTCGTATTTATATGCGTTTTATCCTGTATAGCTGTTCATCACCAAACCAGTCTACCATATACACACCCCACTGAACTTACACCCCACCTTGGGTTGCATGAGTGTGTGTAATAACACTTGACTAAAGGTGACACCCATCCTCCCTTCAGGTCAAAGTGGCACTACATTGGTGCTCCATTTGCCCCCAGCATCGTCCCCTCATCAGCTATGTTTGTGACCTCACGCTCCAACAAGTTGCTGGTATCTGCAGGGCACTGGGATAACAGCTTCAGGGTGGAGTCACTTGAGAAGGGAAAGACTATTGCTCGTGTGGCATATCACCAAGGTGCATGGTGTAGCTGGCTGTATGTACTTATAGAATGGAGGGGGGGGGGCATGGCAGGGACTGGTAGAGGGGTGGGAACATCATCTCTGCATGTGTATTGAGACTAGAAATCAGGCACTGGTTGTAGAAGGAGATATGCATCATGCACAGGTGTGCCACAATGGAGGGGTGCAGCTCCTGAACACTCTCAGTCACTTACTGGCATTCAGTCTTTCATGGTGTGCATACCTGCTTCACATTCTTGTCCTTCTCCGCCACCTCCTCCTATGTGTAGCTGTGGTAACTTGCATGGCCCTAGATGCATCTGGGTGCCACCTCATCACAGGCTCCAGGGACCTCACCTGTGCCATCTGGGGGTTCAGCAAGGACCCCAAATCCTTTGAGCACCCTCTACAGACACTGTATGGGCATGATGATGAGGTGAGCAGTGCCTGAACTGAAAACTACATGTAATCACCATGGTAACCTTCCTATCACCATGGAGATGACCTACACTAGCCCCTAGGAATGGCAAGCCCTCTGTGGTATTATATCACTTGGGGGCAAGACCCAACATCTGTGTGTGGGCCCCCAACATGTATACATAACTCCTGATCAATATTCATAGAACCAAGCCCACTTGCCTTGTTCTTATCAAAAGGCTCTCAGAAATTCATTACTCATTTCCTGGTAATTGTTTACTCAAGGGAATTCCTGCACTCTTGATGACACTCAGACACACCCACTTGCCCACTCTGCCCCCAGGTGACCTGTGTGGGCATCAGTGTGGAGTTGGATGTGGCTGTCAGTGGCTCAAAGGTGAGGGGTGCAGTTCACACATGTCAAGTGTACCAGACTGGACAGTGCCATTCTTTCTGCTGTATTCTATTGTTCCAAAGGGAGTTGGCGAATAGTAGTTTATCTTCTCGACAGTTTATGCTTATGGACCATCAGTCCCATTGCATGTGACTCCCTTCCACTGCCTCTCTCTCCCTCCACCCTCCCTGCCCCACCCCCTTCATGTATAGGATGGCACTTGCATTGTCCACACTGTGCAGCAGGCCCGCTATGTGCACACCCTGTGCCCGAGTAGAGAGGATGATGATGGTTCCAGGACTGTGAAGCTGCTGGCAGTGTCCAGTCTGGGCAGGATTGTTGTGTACAGTGAGCTGCAGCCTTCCGATGACAGAAAGTCAAGGTAAATACATGGCTGCACTAATGTTGTGTGTGCATAGCACTGCATGTTCTCTCACCTGGTATATATGTGTGAAAGTATGTTTGGAATGTTGTACTGCCAAGACATATGTAGTTTTTCTTTTGTGGCCTCCAATCCATGTGTGTCTCATTCACCTGACCTTTGACTGAAGCCCTATCGATTTTGTGTTTCCTACACGTGTTCATGTACTATTGTGTAGTGAAGGTACTTAACTGGATGGCTGCACAATGTGTGTGTAAGTACATACTGTACAATATCACTGCATATACAGTATGTGTGGGAAGTTACTCTCCACAACACAGTCACATGTTTGCATGTAGTTATGCGTATCTCATACGTATTTATGCTCCAGTTGTTTCAATATTGTGTTGTCACTTAAACCTCACCTCACCTTTGATAGTAACATTATCGTTTTTCTATATGTTTTGTGTAGTGTCTGTATGTACGTACGTATGTTGGCTGGCACGTGATCCTGCCGGCTGTTATGTACGTACATGGAATATTTGCAGGTATGCACTAGCTTGAACCTTCTGGACACCATAATTATCACTTCCTTCTTCCCCTTCTTGCTCTCTCTGTGTATGTGTGTGTGCATGTGTGTGTATGTAGTTGGACCCCTGTCTTCACTTGTACTCCATCAATGGGAAACTGTTACTGAGTGAGGCAGTGGACCAAACGCTGACCTCCCTGTTAGTGCACCAGCAGTTTCTGGTCACAGGAGGACAGATGGGGCAGCTTCTGTTCAGAGACCTCTTCAGGTGAGGAGGGACTGGGTCAGGTGAGGCAAGTAAAGTAAGGCAGATGAGGTAATAATGTTTATCGTCCTGGTCTACTCGAACTGAGCAATGATGTACACTGCAAGATTTATGAGTGCTCTGTGTATTATATATCACTTCCCTTGGTACAGTAATCAGTATTAGCCATAGTTTTAGTCCTATGCAGCCACTTTCCCTCTTGCACGTGTGTCTTGCAGCCTGGCAAGGATCACCAAGCTGGAGGTGAAGGCTGGTGTATCCTGTCTCTCCTTGGCAAGAGAGCACAGCCATTTATTTGTTGGACTGAATACTGGAAAGATGTTAATTATCACCCCTCCCGAGAGGAAGAAATGATACCTTAATGTAATAGAATTCTAACTAATGATCCTGCACAGTTGTGCAAACGTGACCTTATGTACATATGTGCGTAGTAGTATGATTGCTTGATTGCATGCACATTTTGTATATTAGATCGGGATGTGTATTCAGCGGTGGTTATACATCTGCATGCATGGCGTTGTTTATGCAAGTATATAATAATATTATATTGTATACTGTACATATACGTGAGCATGCGGATATGCTTGAATTATATCATATATATGTTAACATGTTCAGTACTTGCACATGTATATGTACCTATAATACCAAATATGGACACATTATGTGACTTGTACCATCAGGGATTTTCCTTCTTTCGTTAACTGCTGGTGATCAGTGTGTGCACAATTTAGATATGGCAGTGAATGGTTCCAATGTGGGTGGAGCAAAAGAGTCATGTTAATGTACATGTAGTTGTTGCACGTGCATGGTGACTGGCCGTACATGTATTGTCCATGCTGCGTGCGTAGCATGCAGACCCTATATATATGTATCTGCATAATTTATATATGCTACCTAGGAGGTATTCTCAGGATTACTTGCCCTTATTCATCGATCGGTAAATTTCCTCCACAGAACAAAATGCATGTGCTACCATTGAGTGTCTCTCAGTGCATAATGCTTAATACCTACAGCTGCAAGGCACAATATACACCACTAATCTAATATATATAATTTACAGAGGTTGTTGAGGCCTGGATGGATAGGTTCTCAATATGCATGCCTATAATATTATATATGATTAATCAGTCGATTTTATATCAATCTGATTAATTTCAAACTTGACAACCTTAATAACTGCATATCTGATAATTGACACCTGCAATTTCAATTGTTCAAAACGAAAGTGTAACGACCTGTGCAGTGACATACCCTACTGCATTTGTGGCATGCTGCCGGCCTGGTGAGTATGTATCAAATGCTAGAGGTGAAAGTGCGCATGCCTTGTCTCTCCCCTGGCGAGAGCACAGCCAGTTTTGTTGAACTGGAAAGATGATATCAAAAATACGAATAACACACTAATGTTGTAGAGGCACATGCTGTGGTACACATATGAACCTGATCAGTATATATATATAATAGGTTTCTCACATAACAGGATGAACAAAAGGTATATTATAATGTATCAATTTTGACCCAAGCAAAGGTTTTTGGCTGTTGCAAATGTTTGCTTTGTCAGGTGCGAAAACAGTTTGTACTCTCATGGTCAAAACACCCTACTTTCACACATTGCCACTGTTTCAAAGCGATTAAGTTCAAGTATATAACACATTGATGCTAAATTAGCTAATTATTGTGTAGCTACTGTACATAAAAAACTAAACCTTACATGATGTCATATGCACTTGGACCCCCTGCTGGCTATAAAGACAGCTGGATTGAAAACTGACATTACAGGTAGTCCTATATATCTGAACACAGCTGCGCCAGTATTGGATGATCAGTCTATATACCTCACTGCTAAAAGCCCGTGCGCCACAATTCTAAATATGGTAATGTACAGAGGGATCCGGATTTTCCCGGAATATCAGGTTTCTGGCGAACGTGCACTGGTCTCCAAGAAGCCCATTTTTAAAGAACTGACTTAAGAAGGTTTGGTCAGGCAACCGAATTATTTCATTTGTAGCTATATAGAGAACGTTGGCTACAGTTGAGACGTTTCTCCAGATCTCTTGCGGACAATAGCGAATTGAACAGAGGGGACAGCTCGCAAGTTAGTTACCTGTTGGGAATCTGCCAGCCACCTGTGAGTGGTCGTTAATAGCTCGCAATGGCGGAGCGCGATATTGATCCAGGGGGAGAAGAAGGAGGAGGAGGAGAGGAGAGTAGATCAGAAAAGCCGCAAGACCAGCGGCCTCAAAATTTGGAGCCGCCAAGTGACAAGGTGACTAGTTACCCGTCGTGAGACACAATGGCTGTATGACCATATTACAAGCCACCATATGGCTTACGTCCATTGTTGATAAGGACATTGTGTGGCCTGTCAGTGTACACGACTACAGTAGCAGCTTCCAAATGACGTGTACTAGTAGATTGTTGCATGATGTACTCGTTGTAGAGGAAGCAGAACACCTTATAGGAACAGAGTAACATCTCAATTGGTATGATTGGTGCTGGTTAAGAATTTGATGTGCAGATGTATGTATGGGTATTGAATGTGATAGAGGTAGGGATCTGATTCATGTCCTAAAGTGCAAAGCACCAATGGCGATTAATCACATCTCCAATCATAAGTGTCTTACACAACAATACAGCTAGGCGTGGGCCTTCACTTTGACTACACTCACTACTGGAGGAATTGCTTCGCATTACTGATTCTGAAGCATTTCAGAGCCACAAGCTTTCCAAGTGCTCTGTTCTACGCTGATTCCACAATTGAAGCAAGAGAGCCCACAGTCTCATAACGTCCCAGGTTGACAATAATGTAGCAACCTGTAATCATGCTATTTATCGACCAAATATTTATTATTACACACGTTATATGATATGACATGTAATAATATATTATATTATATATATTACTACTACTGAAATAGGGCAGTGCCTAGAACACTGCACTAACTAAAAATCATTCTAAATAGTCAAATAAAACCATTGTCTGTTGGGGGGAGTAGTACCCCTCACTGCAGCTGCATTGCCCCGCTGGACAGCCACCGCAATACCCTGCATCAGAAACTGCAGGGAGCGTGGCTCCCCAGTCTCAGCCCTGATCCTGTGACCCAGCTCCTTGATGAATGTAATGGCCTCTGGCCCAAAAACCCCTGATGTTTCGATTGCAATTGGAACGAAGTGGTGGCTGGAACGGGCGTACTTCTGGGGTTTTGCCTTCTCTGCTTGGCTGGCCACCAGCCCTGCTTCCCTTGCAGCAAGGGCTACATGGGAAGGGGCGAATGTATCAGGACAAGTGGCATCCCATACCAGTGTCCGCCCGTTCCTTCAGGGCATCACTGAGATCCCATTCGGCCTTCTTCCATCGGAGCGTGCGATGCCTGTGGGCTCCAGGAGAGAGGGGATCTTTGCTGAGGCCAGTGACCGTTTGAGAATGTCATTCACTGCTGCATGTCTTGGGTGCCAGCCCTGACTGCTCCTGCAGCTAAGGCCATGCAAACCCAAATGGTCCACTTCAGCGCCGCACTGATGACATTTGTGGGGTCTGCACAGGGTAACCCCCAGACGGAGCCCCACTGCTACTCGAAGCACCTCATCATCCATTCGGAGACCAATAGACGACATTGGAGGCGCATATAGCCATTCACCCGACTCCCTCCTCTGAGATGCCAGCAGATGGGCTTGAGCTAACTCATCAGGAGCTTACCTCATAAGGGCTTCTGCTGCTGCTGTCACCACGGGGCCATCCCAAGCCTTCTGATGAGAAGAGTCAGGGGCACATGGAGTTGGTTCTTTGTGGCCCTGTTGCCAGACTACCAATGCTTCTGTAGCGGCTGGGAATGGAGAGTTCAGCAGTCTTTGGGGCAAGATCTGCTGGACAAGCTGTGCACAACCCGCAGCCGCTGCTAAATAAGCAGAAGGTGCAAGCTGGGTTGTGCTACGAACTCCCAGCCCACCAGCTCGGACTGGGAGAGACGCTTGGGTCCATGCAGAGTCAGAGAGGTTGACATTTAGGATGGTGCCCAGCAAAGATCTAAGGAGGGAGTCAAAATCATGCAGGGCTGGAACGAGGAAGCATGGTGAGGTGCGCAGGATGTACAGCACTTTGGGGTGGCCAGGGCATTACGTAAAAGACAGAAGGCATCGTGAGCACGTAAAAGCTGTAGCCTGCTCCCCAAGGTCTGAAGTGACTTTGTTCTCTTTAGGATGGTGTTTTGAATGCCACTGGCGGTGCCAATGGGAGACCCAAGCAAAGTGGCATGGTCTCGCTCTGTCACGCTGAGACCTGGGACAGCACGAAGCATGGCTGACCTTGTGGAACTGTCATCACAAATGACTTCTGACTTGTCTCGATTGAGTTGAAGACCTAGCTCTCCTGCCATTCGTTCCACAATGCTGAAATCCTCAAGGACCCCTTCCAAGCTGCCACCTAGTGTGCCATCATCTAAGAAGAAAACATGAACTCGCTTTGCAACTGTTGCACCAAGTCATGGACAGCAAGGCAGAAGAGCAATGGGCCAAGTGGGTCACCCTGTTGCACACCCTCTGAGGATGGTATAATGTCTTCCCCAAAAAAGAGGAAGGAAGGAGTACTGTAGGCACAGGTGACCAAAGGGAGCAACTCAGGTGCCAGCTGCTTCACAGCAGCAATCATCTTATCTTGACGAAGGCAGTTAAAAGCGTTCCTGAAGTCGAGCTTCAAGATGAGGTGTCCAGGCTGCAGGTTGTTGAGGAAGATGCGGCTGGCATGGACAGCGGCCTCCACTCCCAGGGGTACACCGAATCCCAATTGGTGAGGTGCCAGGAGTGCTGCCATGGCTTCCTTCACGCAGGCACCTGCGCATTTTGCCGCAAGACGGCGCAATGTGCACCCAACGGCGATTGGTCTCAAACCTCCACCCTTTTTGTTCAAGGCAATCAGGGTGGCACCAAAGAAGGAGGCCCGAGCCGGGACAGCAGTTGCATCTCTCAGCACACAATTCACAAGAAGGTGACAGATCGAAGCAACATCTGCCCACCCCCCAGAGCTGACTTAACTTATCATGTCCTTCAGGTGTTGCAGTCGCAGGGCATCTGGGCCACCAGCTGAACCACAAGGGAAAGAGCAAATGGCTCTGGCTACCTCATCCTCTGATACCTGGACTGGCATTGGATGGTCCTCGGTGGACACTAGTGGAATAGCAGAATCCGGGTGGGGCAGAGGATGCTTTTCCCGAAGGGTGGCAAGCGTTTCACTGCTAGGGACGGCAATACTGTCCTCAGAAGAGGCAAGACGAACTGCCCCTTTAAAATCTCCTTCCTCTAGTTTAGCAGAAACTCTCCCTGCTAAAGTATCTACTGGATCACGGATTAATTTACCTGTTCGTCTATTAGGGGCAGACTGGACGATGGTAGGGTCCGCTTCCTCTTTGATGAGCTGGTTAGTGTGAGAAGCCAAGCTTCTGCGATGGCCGCCTCTATCTGGTACTCGTAGGCAGCGGGCAGAGAAACAGAACAGGCGATCCCAGGAAGACTCCGAGCCGTCTGATGAGACGCGATCGAGGATTTCGGCCAATTTTCTCGCCGACAGATCACGGGAGGCGCAAGGGACTCTCTTCAGGATCTTCACCGAGAACCTGCATAGCTTGAAGGCCTGCACAGAGTCCGGGATGTCAGGGATGTTGCCACGCTGACAGGTGTTGACGGGTGCGGGCGGCCTTCGAGAACCAGGACAACGATTTAACACTGGGCCATGAACGCGGATAAGCCCCAATCTGGTAACGGGCATTGATCGGTGACAAACTGTACATTGGGAGCGGGAAGAGGCAGAATCTTCTGGAGCTTCATCCTCGATCAGCGCGGCCTCATCCTCATCATCATCAGCACCATCCGCAATCTTTTAGAATTACTACATTAAATGCTATATATATATGCATCTTTATTATTTGATATTTCATTAAGTCATAATCTGATCTTTTGCTCAGTATTCCCCTGGGCGGCTTTCCTGGCACATTCTGTTATCTCTCAGGTTATTTTTGTTCACTGTGTCTGCTTCATTATGTGTGGAACTGCCACCTGTCCTATATAGTCGTAATCTGACCTCGTTTCTTACTTTGTCCAGCATAATCACTTACTCCACCTTTCTCAGACATGATATCATATAGTAACATGGCTACATGGAATACATAAGTAAATTTGTTAAATTTTGAACTGTGTACAGTTTGTGTACAGTACAGCCCGAACATTGTAATGGTCATTTTTTTTCCTGGTACATTTGAGCTTGAAAATTTACTAAGCCTACTTTTCCCAGACATCTCACTTTAGAACCTTGCACTTTGCTCTTATATTTCTCTAACAGGGTCCAGGTGTTGTGTGTATATATGGTACGTTACACAGAAAACTGAACTTTTCCGCAGCTGACAGTGCGGATTATCCACACATGTCAGCACTGTGTTCCGCGGTAGTCCGCGCGGACAATTGGCAAATTCCACACGGAACAATAGCTGATTTTGCGCAGAATCCACGTAGATCATACACAGAATTGCGCGGTTTAAGCCCTCTTGCCAGAGAAGGCGTAAACAGTTCCTTCTTGTTTTGCTAATATCTGTCTTAGTATAGTCCATACTACGAATTCGTGGTAGGCTTGATCCTAGTCATTATTCATTTGGCGGTCGAGAAGATCACGTGGCTGATACTATGGAAGTGGTTCCTTTTTAGCTTTTTTTTGTCTTTTCGGCCCTCTTCCACATTGATGCATGTCTGCAGACACTTACAGTACTCCTTTCTGCCATTTTAAAATCCAGATTCCGCGCAGATTGTCAGCAGCTTCTGTGCAGATTTACCTCAGTCGCTGGGTGGATTAGCCACGTCTGACTGCGCAACTGTCCGTGGCTGCCTGTGCAAATCAACCATGGGATTTCGGGGTAAACGTTTTCCGTGTCACATACTGTACGTAGTGGGGTAAGTATGACAGTGGCATTTCGCACTCTTTGTTGATTTATTGTCTCACTCTGTCTCACTCCTCGCCTTATGTGCTCCCAGTCCCCCTTAAACACTAACGCAAGCTTTAGCATTTTAATAGAATTGCTTTCATTCCACAGGAAGTCTCTATCTACCCTGTCATATTTTCTCTAAATTTACACAAACCATCAACATCCTCTTGTTCCTTCTCCCCTAACTGCCTGACAGCTGGCTTTTCCTTTGCAAAATGCTCCCTGCTCTTTGTACTTAGCTTCCAGTGATTGCCCTTTTCCTCTTTTCCAGCGAACTTGAATAACTGAGAGTAATTTATCAACATAACCAAAAACAACAATGCACAGCAACAGCACATATATGGTGATGCCATTCTAGCTACGCCATTCTCCTACTGACCTAGAGGCAGCATGGTTACCCTATATTATATCTTCCTCAATTTATATTGTTACAACACTGCATGTTCTTCACGGTTCCCTTGCCACCAAATCTGTAAGCCACCACCACTGATGAAAGCAGCAGCGAGCTGTCAAAAATATTTTATTGTAATTGTAAAATAATTCTTTGATTGGCAACTCCTGCAATGAACCATGAGTGATGAAGCCCTGCTGAACAATTGTCTTCAGCAACACTGTTCTTATCCACAGGCTACCTACTGTACATCTCATCCGTTGATACTGTTATTTCTCTATGTAGGGAACAAACATGGGAGCTCAGCCTCCTCTGCCTGAAGGTGTTTCTGTACCAGGAGTGTCCGTCAAGAAAGAAGGTGTGAAATGCTTAATTAATGTTGTTTAATTGAGAAACCCTTTACTGACATTATTACCTGCAAGTAGTAGTTTGTAAACTCCAGTCAGGTCGATACAAGAGAAGCTGCCAAATCTTACCTTGCGGAGTCTTGGCATTCCAAGTGCCAAAAAAGCCTTCTTGCTAAGTAACATGGGATTGGCGAAGTATGGTTTGTCTGGAGTATTTCTAGACAGTCCGCATTGTAACATCCGAAACATGGTATACAGAAAATCCAATTCAAACTCCCAAGCCTCATGAGTGAAAGTGACTTTATAAGCCCTATTTTCTTAGCAGTACTAAGAAAGTTTGTCCCTTGACTTGTTTGGTAGCAAACTGTCTCTGCACAGTAATTTCAGAAATCTACACACATTGTTGCCTAGGTGCAAGTGCAGTATTTGCGCCAGTGGCTGGATGAAAAAGCATCACCAGCGCACGGTGCAGAGGGTGATGCCACCACATGTGCAAGTGGACTATCACACACACAAACACACACACACGCACACACACACGTACACACATACACACACATACGTACACACAGACACAAACATACACACACACACACACACACACACACATACAGACACACACACACGCACGCACATACACACACACACAAACACACACACGCACATACACACATAAATACACACATGTGCACACATACACACACATATACGTACACGCACACACACACACACATACACATGCACACACATACACACACACACACACAGACACACACACACATATATGCACACACACACATACACACACACACACACACACACACACACACACACACACACACACACACACACACACACAC
This sequence comes from Aplysina aerophoba, assembly GCA_949841015.1. NCBI lineage: Eukaryota > Metazoa > Porifera > Demospongiae > Verongiida > Aplysinidae > Aplysina > Aplysina aerophoba. The sequence continues at coordinate 4,198,198 of OX465046.1, forward strand.
ACACACACACACGCACACACACACGCATATATGGCATAAAAGTTATCGTGTTATTATTATTACATGCTGGAGTTGATAGTAGGATTATTATTTTGGATGATCAAGCACGCCAACAAATGACTCGTCACTTCAAATTGTCACTTCAATGCAACGTTTCACCCATCGCGGGCTTTGTCAGGCATACAGCAAAGGAAAAGAAAAAGTGGCAACCCGTATGCCTGACGAAGCCCGCAATGGGTGAAACGTTGCATTGAAGTGACAATTTGAAGTGACGAGTCATTTGTTGGCGTGCTTGATTTCCCAAAATAATCATCCTACTACACATACATATGTACACAGATACACACACACATACGTACACACAGACACACACACATATGCACACACACACATGCACGCACACATACACACACACACATGCACACACACACACACACACGTGCCTACAGCACAGGAAAACGCAGAAAAGCATCTACAAACATGCACAGTAAGCAGGCACGAACACCTTTACACAAAATTTGCCGATTCCTGTGCATACTCAAGTAAACTCTGGGTGCACCATTTGTGCGCACGATTTCAAAGTAGTTTCGTGCATGCTAAGGCTTTTCCATGCTGCAGACACTTGCCAAACCTTAGCGTATGTGATTCGTGGCACTCACCCACTTCTGCGTCGCTCCTGTCACTTTTCCGTGGCAACGGTGTAAAGGCCTTTGAGATGGCAGCCATTGAAGATGATGCTGGAACCAAGACGGCAAGCAATGGCACACTTACTGACAGAATATTAAGCAAATGGTTGGCCAGATGGTAGGGTGGACATCTGTGCCTCTTTTAGAAGCCTCTTTGTTTGGAAAAGTAGACTCAAAGTTGCCCACTATATAAATGCCTCCATTTGCAATGCTTGATCAATACTCGACCATTTTAAATGTTCGTTCAGTTATACTGCTATACTTGTTATATTATATATGTAGCCCCCTATCTACTATGTACAAGTGCTAATTAAGAAATCCTGCTAATGACAGGGACTTAGGGACCACTTGGCTGGGGGTTCTGACTTTTGTGTTTTTTTCAGCAACGTTTTATTTGAAATTGTCCCTACAGCATCTATCAGTATAAATGGACCATACACTATGTGTTATCCTATGGGAGATTATATTAGCATTTTGGCTGCTGATTGTACAAAGATGAAGGCCTAATTAAAAATCTGTTCATTTTAAAATTCATCAAATTCCTCATCATCTATGTCAATACTGAACACTTATCTGAAAAGCCTCCAGGACCTCTGTGAATTCATTATATTATATATATTACATTATATTATTTATTTATTTAGATTAGTGAGGTAAGTTGCACTTGTGACGTATATATAACCACTAGACTGCAAGTGCTGACGCTCTGCCATTTCAGTATACTTACATCCACCTGGTCAAAGTTTGTATGAGCTCATTGGCCCTAGGCTCTTATGTTCATGTTGCAAAAATTCTCAGTGTGTGGTAATGAGAGATCTAGCTACATCATTTACAGGGGGCATTCCTTTATACCACAGACAAGGGTGGCAGCACTGCATTCCACCAGATGAATTTAGAGCAGTGTGGTGCTAAACAACAGTCACAACCTGTTGCACAGAGGGAAACTGACAGAACAATTACAAAGGTAAACAGTGCATGAAATCTGGTTTCTTTGAGTTTAGATATGTATACTTTTCCTGCATATAGTATATATCTTATTCCAATAGAGCTATGTAGGCTGATCACTAATCTCTGATAATGACCGGAGAATTTGCAGGAGACACAAATGGGATTACTAATGCTGTCCTGACGTTTTGTCCATGCTTAACTACAGAGCACCCTCCTTGTTTATGAAAGAAAGCGTTGAAAATTTCAAAATTCAGTAGCCGGATGGCTGTCTATGAACACCTCTTGCGGCAATGCTGTGACGGCTATTTCGCTATTGTTTCAGATTAATGTATGCAGCTGTGTGTAATATAAACTATGTAGTGGAAAGCGTTGTCCTAGAGAAAGAAAGGGCCTCAATGGCGAAAAAGTGGACCTGAAGATATCGCGTTGATTATTGCACAATTTGTGGACGCCGTTTAATTTGCATTGATGGGGTGATTCTACATGCTTGTAATCTATGCTTGCAACAACCTATGCAATGCAAATATGTAACTCGAAAGTCATTATAATGTAGGACTAGTACAGGCATGCCTAGCAGTGTAGGCATGAGTTGGCTGGATGTTGTGAGATTCATGGTGTAATAGGCCTTACTTACGTGCTGTCACGAAGCCACCGTCATCAAAGCGCTGGTGTGGGAGTACCATAGCAGAGAGGTCTGCCAATAACAGAGCAGCCTGCCACGCTTAGGAAAGTTGAAGGCTAAATACATACAGTATGTTATATTGATACTGGTGTCCTTGCAGTTCGCACTATGTGATAATTATTGAGGCTGAATGATGATCTCTAATATGTAGATATTTGTTAGTAATCTAGTATGCAGAAGTCATTTTTCTTTCACACAAGTTGCCACATCATATGTAACTGGATCATTATTATGTTACTGGATTTGTAATAGGTTTGTATTCAGATTATTGCACTAAGAGAATTTATATAACCAATAGGGTATTCATAATGTTAGTGGATCATGATTATGTTACTGGATTTGTAGTAGGTTTGTATTGTATTCGCTCGAAAAATTCGTCACTGAAATTTTTGTCAGCGAAAATGTATTCGTTCAAGTCTATTCTAATCCTGGTGAATTTCCTATCTCTAATTTCTGCCATTTGACTCTAATATTCGTCACGTCCGACAGGAAACAATACAATTTACTATTTGCCACAAAATGGATGAATGGGGACAGAAGTACACGCAGTCAACGACGATGCTTTTTCCCTGTGATAGTTCTCTCTTCCATAAGCACGTATGGAAGAAAGAACTATCACAGGTTGTAGTCAATCTAATGGTGGCTTCCATTGGTTTTCCTACTCAGTGGCTCAACAATGGTTTTCGGTGCACTTAAATCATGTCCAGATTGTACCTGTGGTTGGCGCGATCTCTTCCCAAAGCGGCCATTACGGCGTGGCACTTGACTTATGGATGCATTCTAATAATTCGCCTCGCTCTAATGTTTCGTCCAAAAAATCTAAATGTTCGTCACCTCCGATGGTTTTCTTCATTCTAGCTCTAATGGCCTCAAATGACGAATTTTTGGTGCACAAAGGGTGACGAATTTTTAGAGCGAATACGGTATTCAGATTCATGGACATATTGAAAAGACTAGCCAGGTCAAGTTAAATAGATCAACCGTTTCCACAATCTACGGCTGGATTCATCAGTGAATAGTGGCACTTACAAGATGGATGTATAAATAGGGACATGAGGCCTAGATGTATACAAGAAGTAAAAATCAATGGGAATAAAATAGATCACATCAGATAACACTAAACACCAGAAATGGACCACAACAGCTGAAATGGGCTAGAACGAGTGGCAAGAGCAGTAGTCAGTCCAGTAGGGTTGCAGAGAGTCCTGGCAAGGGGCCCTTCTCTCTGTTGAGAGAGGCCTGATGGTGTTGGATGTGCCAGGATTCTAGCAGGCAGCGTGTCTGGGTGTTGGGGTGGTAGTGGATGCCTTGGATAGGTCAACCTGGTGGCCTGCTTCAAGCAAGGTCTGTCCTATGTAGGTGCGAGAACACTCCACACAAGGGATGCTGTAGATAACTCCCATCCTTTTGTACACCGGGACTGGGTCCTTAGGATGGACCAACTCCTGCTTCAGGGCTTTGAAGGGGCAGAAGGATACCCGGATGGAAAGCGGGATGAGGATTTGCCTGATTGTTCTGAAAGGAAACTAATGTAGGGCAGGGTCAGAGTCGTGTGTGTCTCACTGTCCGGCTGAGAGGCCATGTCAGCACATAGGCAAGTCTGCTCGCAGATGAACCATTCAACAGAGAGAGGGGTCCCTTGCCAGGACTCTATGCAACCCTACTGGACTGACTACTGTCTCGCCACCTGTTTTTCAGTCCATTTTCGTTGTTGTGGTCCATTTCCTGTTTTTAGTTTTATCTGACGTGATGTGTTTTATTTCTACTGTTTTTTTTACTTCCTGTATATATCTAGCTCATGGTACTGTCCCAGTTTTACACCCTTGCTTGGTATCACTGATGAAGGCAGCCATAGGTTGCCGAAACGTTTGATCTATTCCAATTGACCTGGCTAGTGTTTGCCACAAGCCTATGATGAATTTACCTAGCCACTCAGGCCTTTACCGCTTTGTATTCAGATTATTGTACTAAAGAATTTAGATAGCCAATATTGTTGTTCATTTTAGACTTGTAACTGTATTGGATCCAAAATGTGAAGGCTGTCCCTGTATTATACAGTATGTATGTCTATAATTGGTACTTTTGTAGCATCAATAAATACATTGTGTACTCTAATTTATTCAAAAGTATGTATAGTGTATGTATTCTTTAGTTTTGTTCTTTGATTCAATAGGGCTAATGGTCATAGCTGCATTAACTGTTCCACCTTGCAGGACCACAGTCAAAAACTGGAAAATGGTGACAAAGTTTCAGGGGGAAAAAAGGTTATAGCAGTTCATGGACATGGAGAAGTTACAATGATGGAAATTGGCAATGCAGACGGTGCTTCAAGGGAAATTAGTGATGTTCAAACCCCTGGGGGTTCGGAGATATCAAACGTTGAGGATGTTAGTGGTTCAAAATTGTCAAAGGATGAGGCTAGTACTTATGTGTCAGAAGTTGAAACTGCTAGTTGTCAAAAGGAAAAAGATGGTGATGGTGTTGATGTCATTACGCAGACAGCCGATGAGTGTGCTACTGATTCAATGACAGTAGACAAAGTGAAAGGGGGTGATGACAGTGGTACTAAAGGTAGAAGTGGGAATACTGATGAAGCAAAGGGTGGTAATGAGACTGCTAATGTTCCAGAGGAAAGTGGTGATTGTGGAACTGTCAGGATTGCCAAGGAGAATGAAGTTGAGGCTGCTAGTGCTTCAACTAAGGAGGGACATAGTGGTGCAACTGCTGGTGGTTCAGAAGCAGAAGGTGTTGGTGGAGCAGCAAGTGAGGTTCCTGGACTTTCTGAATCAAGTACTAGCATTGGAGTTAATCGTGATTCAAAGGAGAAAGCAACTACGAAGGCTAGCAGTTCAGAAGAAGGAAGTGATGTTCAAACTGCTAGTAGCATGACTGCAAAAGGAGATGTGGCTAATGATGGTTTAAAGAATGAGGCTAGTGACGGAGCTGTTACTGTTTCTAAGGGGCCAGGAGGTGGTGGAGCTCATGCTGGTCCACATACGGGTGGTGGTGAGACTGCTTGTAATCTGGGGAAGAATGGTGGTAATGGAACTGACAGTTTGAAGGAGACAGAAGATAGGGTTAATGTTGGTTCAAAGGCAGCGGATGGTAGTGGAAGCAATACTACGTCTGAGGAAACAGGAGGTGGTGGAGCTCATCTTGCCCTAAAGAAGAAAGGTGAGACTGCTGGTGGTCCAAAGACGGAAAGAAGTGATGGAGCTGCCTCAAATGGGAAGCAAAGTGAGGGAGCCTCTAGTCGTCCAAAAACCAGACATAATGAAGATGCTAGTAGGTCAACACAAGGTGAAAGTAATGGTAGCAGTAAGATAGATCGTTCTAATGAGAGTCAATCTGGCCAACACTCATCTCATCCTGAAGACTTGGTTGTGGTTAAGCTTCATGCTTTCATACAACCTGAAGTTTGGAATATTGATATAATGGAGGAACAGCTTGTAGAAGTTCGTTCTGAATACTTGGGGTGGGACAAGAATTGTGCCAAGATCAAGCTTATGTGAGTAGAGTAACCATGCACACATGGCATGAATTTGTTTTAAGATACCACTGAGTTTATATTTGCATAGTATAAGTCTTCCTTCAAGTTACCTTCCAAATCCCAAGCACGCTTAAATGTTCTTGTACAAAATTTGATGTCAGACATTGTCACAAGGTTACAAGTAATTTACAAAGATATGGATGACAGTATCTAGCACACGACTGACATTTACTGTGTAGCTGGTGGTGTAAATGAGCTGTATAGATATACAGTGCAAGTAGCAAAATACCATGGTAGCAAAATACCATGGTAATGTAATGTAATATAAGGTACGTAATGTAATGGAATGAAAGGTAATCGTATCTAACGTTTGAGCACTCTGGCTGCCCTGAGGGATAAATTGAGTGCATGTACGGTACGTGTCACAATAAAGTTTCCCTTGGACGCCCATACGTACGCCCGTTTCCGTTCCAACGGTACGCCCGTACCCGTACCTGTCGAACCAATCCAAATCTCCAATAATATGTACATAATGCATTGTGCCTGTATGTATAATAATGATGACAATCACTGTAATGGGAATAGAGAGTTAGTATAGTATAGAGTCAGTCAGACAGCATAGCCTCCCTTGCTATGAGATCCAGAGGCTGATCTTGCAAGTCGGTGTGAGCTAGGCTGTGGAAAGATGATCGGGCTCCTCACAGACACATGATCGCTGAGTCAAGCAAGGAGAATGCAATCTTGCACCGAAGGAACCCGAGGGTCCTGCTGTATGGCTGGACTAGCTTGTCTGATAGCAGGCTGGCTAGTTTCTTGAAAGCCACCGTCGCAGCGGGGCCCCAACCTACACTTATGGAGAGCACGATTGGAGTGAAGGAGCCATGCTCAACTTCAATGATCTTCCTTTCGTATGCCCTTCTCTTGTCCAGCTTGTGTTTGTGGTAGCAAGCAGCAGATGACAACTTGTCGAACGCCCATCTGCGTAGTCGCCGAACGCCCGTACCAGTTGACATCGTCAGTACGTCCGTAGGCCAAGTACGCCTGTTTTCAAAGCGCCGAATCAGTACCATAAGGTGTGAATCATTCGGTATGCTCGCGGAGCGATCAACATGTTACTTTTGGCCTTTCGAGTGTTTGTGTGCGCGGCTTGCTGTGTCCTTTTCAGAGTGTTCATTCATCGAGGCTTGTGCCTTCAGCGTCTAAAGATGGTTTATTCAGACTACGTAAAGGACAGAATCCTTGTTTACTATCATTGCAAGAAGAACTGCACGGAAATCGCTCGTTGTTTAACATGATTTAACACCTTTGTAGGCTGATTCGTATGATTTAACTTGCACGTAGGTGTCATTCGCAGGTATGCGCCAGCATTCTCGACAACTACCTACAGCTGTAGTATGGTACGTACCCGTTTTGTCAGACGCCCATTCTAAATTTATCGTACGCTCATTTCTGTTTGTCTCGGACGCCTGTACCCGTTTGTCTCAGACGCCCGTACCCATTTGTCTCAGATGCCTGTTTCCGTATCTGTACGCACGGGCGTTGGTGGGAAAATTTATTGTGACACATACTGTACTTGAAGTACCAAAAAAGCTAAGGTGGCAAAATGGAATACTTAATTAACCGTTTCTCAGCTGAATTAGAAGGCAAAATGTGTTGTGTGATGTCACAAATCGTCACCAAATTGTGACTTTTCATTAAAAATGTTTAAATAATCTGCCCCTTAAGAAATCTATATGGATTTGCCACCTCATTGTGTGACGTGCAGAGACGCAATCTCTATGAGGACAGACACCCGGGCCATGCACGCCAGGTTAGGCTGCCAGAAATACAGCAGACACAGACCATGGACATCGACTTCTAGATGGATGCTCGGTGCAAACGGTTTTCAGTGGCTACCAAGACAAAACAGTCACTGAAGAAGACATCTGTAGTACTCAGGCTTGCGAACTTGTTGGCACTGGAGACACTGCAAGACCTTTGAAATGGCAAAGAGAAAAATAGAAAGGTGGTGCTGCTGGGAGTCAAACTCAGGGCCTCTAGCTTAAGTCGCCAGCTCTCTGCCACTAAGCTATGACACCCACTGACAACCACCCCTCTTTCTCTCCTTTTTATATTGCAACACACACACAGCAATCATCGCCTATCTTACAATTGTCACTATTACCCTGTTTCATCTTTCATAATTTTCTTCATTCTTATTGTTCTTCCCACCAAATGTTTCACGCTTCTAGCACTTGAGACAGGATACATACGTATGTATCTCAATCATGCACTATGTTGATGTGCGGATGTATGTGAACCTCTAAGAAATGAGCGCCAGTGGCCTTCTGATTCACATAGCATTGGAGGGAATGCAAAGTTTCTTTTCCCAATTTATAGACATAGATGTGTGCCTGTATGTATCCTAATCTTGTGCAGCCATGTGTAATCTCTGGAACAGTAGAAAAAGCTGGCTACATGAGACTATAATTATGTATCCTACTCAGCATAGATGCTAACATCATCATCATCATCATCATCATTAGAACACGTCCCCAAAACACATGGGGGTTGTTCATACAAGAAAATCAAGCATATGGTACAGTGCATAGAAAACATTATGATAATTCCGTTTGCCACTTTACGCTTCTCGGCGATTTCCTTCGGTTATTTGTGAATATTTTCGGTTAACATGTAGCAGTTATCTTGTTAGACGATAACGAATACTTAGTTGCCGTCCGCACCTAAACCAGCGAGCACAGAGACGCACGCTGTCTACGTTGAATGTAAGTAGCAATCGGTGAAACGTTCGCCTGGAGAGATGGACAAGGTCACTGCATAGTATTACGACAACAACTCATGCTACAAATGGGAAAGAATACAGGGAGTCCGTCTCCAAGATTTGCAGGGAGAACTGTAACACGACTTGGAGCCTGCAGATCCATGAGTTGGTACGATAAGTTGAAGCCACAACTATGGAAGGCTGATGTTGTGAATTTGTGACCAGAGGCCAGCTCAACTCTGAAGAGGAAAATCCAGACATCCAATGCGAACGAAAGTCAGCAAAGCACAGTTGCACCATCTGTTGTTTGCGATATACTGATAACATTATTCTGTCCCTCCTTTTTTCAACGCTGAAAGCTAAGCTGTACGTAACTACTTACACCCTTATACGAAATATTATGTTATTCACTAGCGAATGACCGTCACTCGATAACACTTATCATCACGCGGTTCACCGTTCGTTAACTTTTAAACGACAATAACTGCAACAGTTTTCGGGTAGCGTAATGTTTTCTATGCACCATACCGTATTAGCTTTAGTATAGTCATGAGTTAGATACTATAAAGTATTCCAAAGATTACTAATTATTTTCAGAAATGTCATTTAATAAAGGATAATAAAATCTTGGCCTTTAAAAGTCTAAATCTTGGCGTCAATCAGTAAGCATCGCTCCATCGCTTTCTTGCCCTCCCTCTTGGTCGTTTCCCTGGTACAGCTCCACTCATTACTATCTCTGTCATAGATCCAATTTGCTCTTCTACCCATTTCTTCCAAACATCTCTCTTTCTGCCCACCTGCTCAACAACTCCTTCCTGCCTGAACTGTGCTCTGATGTCGTCGTTTCTCACATGATCCATTCTCCTCACTCCTGCTATCTTCCTGAACACTCTCATCTCAGTTGCCTGAATTCTTTGTTTCTCCCTCTCCTTTAGAACCCAAGATTCTGCACCATACATCAATGTAGGCTCTATCATAGCCTTGTACACCAGCATCTTGCACTTCTACTCAATTCCCTGCTCTCTAAAGCTTGGCTTCTGACTGCTTCTGCCATGCTTAGAGCTGCACTAATTCTCTTCTCCAACTCACACTCCATTCACCCATCCTCACTCAAAATCACTCCCAAATATGTTTGCTTCCTTACATTCTCCGGTTTCCGGTCATCCACCTCCACATTACAATCCACCTGCTTCCTACTAAAAAACATTGTTGTATTTTCTGTGTTCATTGTCAGTCTATGTCGCTTCACAGCCTCGCTGAACTCTCTAACATTATGTTGCAGGTCTTCTTCCATCTCAGGAGGAGGACTGTGTCATCCGCAAACATTTGGAGCTGCATCATACAGTTGTCCAGACAGACTCCGTCTTTGAATTGTGCCCTTGCTTACCGTCCAGAAAGACATTGAATATCCATGGGGATAGAGGACACCCTTGCCTCACTCCCTGCTGTACCTCAAACACTCTTGTCAGTTCATCATCCACTCTCACTCTGGCCTTGCTGTTCACGGCTTTCACAGCTCTCAGGAGTCTGCCTGACACACCATATGTAACTGAAGTCCTCCACATATCTTCTCTCCAGACTTTGTCATAAGCCTTTTTCAGGTCAACAAATGCAGCATACATTTTACCATCGTTCTCAATAGTCTTCTCTGCCAAATGTCTCATCACAAAGACCTGGTCTCTACACCCTGCTTGCTCTTCTATCTCCTGACCGTCTGTCTCCTGATGTATTCTGGCATCCAGAATCTTCGCAAAGACTTTGCCTGGAATACCGAGCAGACTGATCCCTCCATAATTCTTGCACTTCTTGCTCCTTTCTTATGTATTGCAACTATCACTGCCTTCTGCCAGTCCACAGGGGCTTTTCTTGTCTCCCACACCATCTTGAAGTTTAAGTGTGGGAGACAGGAATAGCCCCTGAGGACTGGCAGAAGGCAGTGATAGACGCTAACAGCAAACGTGTTTTCTATGTATATATCTACAGCACTCCGCATTGTAGAATCCAGTGTCTCAATGCATATAAGTACAGTTAGGCAGACAGACTGACAGACCCTACATATATAATCAGTATGCAGTACTAAAGAGAGTTAACAAACTACCTTCATTATTAAAGAGAGTAAACAAACTAGCTTCAGTTATGTTTTTAATAAAATTGGGAAGAGATTTTAGGTCGGCCCAAGCACAAACACAATTGGTGTCAACAATACTTTGGCCCATCTCATTTTCTAGGGAATATCAGCATTCCTAAATCCCTTGCAGTGTGGTCCCCAAATACATACCCAGCCGTTTCTTACAGAATGCGTATAAAACCTTTTAGCATAATGTATACTGGTGTTATGGTGAGTTGCGGGTTTAGCAGGCATCATGCATGATTCCTATGGAGTTGACATCACCTGGGTCCTTGTTTTTGGGGTATTCCTAAATCTCTTCCCATTTTTAGGTGGGATGAATATTCAAATATTTGGTATATTCGAATGTTAGCCAACATTCATCTATGTTTTTGCCTATTCAAATATTCATTTATTACTATTTTATATGTATAGAATAAACATACTTTGGCATATGAATTAATCAACATGGCAGATAGATAAGCTCTAACCAGAGTCTCTCACTAGTGTGAATCATTTCTTCAGCGGAATGTTTACTGCCAACATATCAGCACTTTTAGGCTTAAATTGCTTACAGTTGTCATGGCAATGAATCGATGCAGGTAGAGTCGCATTTCTATCTGCTGACCACTGTGACTGTATAGCTCCAATTTTTAGTTCAGTCACTGATGGTAGCTACAGTTGTCACTTTTGGCTATGTCTCTTGCACTAATTTTGGTGTAGACCTAAAATATTTGGAATTGTGCCATATGCCGTATATACTGCATGCTGCAGGACATTCACATATGCCTGTTCTGAGAGTCAAAATCATAATATGCCAGTTTAGAAACTTGCTACATCTGTGTCACCATGGGTCAACTGTTGTGATTGCAGGCCACTTGATGACTTGACATGGGCAGTGGAAGCCCTCCTGAGACTTCCAAAGTCTTGGCTAAAAAGAGATCTACAGTACAAGTACTATGTCTATGCAGGAAAGGGAATTGATCAAAATTATGAGCATCTCGCACACACCAATTGGGGAGAGCCCAGAAACAGGTGTTTGAAACCAACCAAAAGTTACAGTTACGACAGAAGAGGTGAGTTTTCAAACAATCATGTCCTCACTATGTCATGTATAACATATGTAACCTGTATATTGATGTACATATTATGCAGATTCCTGTTACCATCATTATGATGACTTCATATTCCCCAAACGAGGTTTATTGAGGAGCACATGGAAAAAAATTCAAGGCTATAAGGGTAAACATGAATTGAGAGCTGAAAGCCTTGAACAGCACCTGAAGTGTTACACAGATGCTTTTGGTAATGCTGCTACCCTTACTAACTTGCTTTGTAAGGACATACCTGCAGCTATTGTAGATATCAAGGGTAAATTTACCCACTTGAAGGATGGCTATTCCAGTCCTATACACTACTCATGGGTGGAGCCACTGGATGAGGGCAACTGCTATAAAGTGAAATCTGTAAGATATAATATTTGCACTTGGTCAAGCATAACTATTATGTCCCTGTGCTGTACATTATCTGTTGTCTCTTCTGTATAGGCATTCAAAGAATGGGTAGCCTCCATGGTTCATTGCCTTCAAGGGTTGGTTACTCAATCATCTGTAGTGGCAGAAACATGCCAAATCCAGCTGTCTGGATGCGTACTAGTTGTAGTGCTGGATCATCTTCAATTGCTGGAATCTGAAGGAATGAAGGATATTGTGCGTGATCTGATGAAAGTCCTAAAGTTGCTCCCAACATGCACTAATGCGGCATTTGTCCAAGATTGGTGGATGTACTTTTTAAAGTGTGATGCAGACAGAAGGTGTGGTTACATAATAGATGTGTTATGCTACTACTATTATTTATAGCAAGTTTACGTAGTGTATTTGCATTACATCTTCCCAGATCTCCACTGGTGATGAAAGCTTTGCAAAAGTTCTGGGTTCACTTGGCAAAGAGAGACAGAATACATTTTGATATCCTTCTACTACTTTGTGCAGTAAGCGATACTCCATCTTCTGATAACATATTTCAAGTGGTTGGCTGCGGAATGAAAGAGTTATCAGGCTTTCTCACTACAGCAGCGTGAGTTAATGAGTGAATGAATTTGGGAACATACAAGTGATGCTTTTGAGTGACCCTTAGCAATTTTTAAGTGCATTTTCACGTCTATTTTAGTAAATGTATTACACTCATTAAATATCAGAATCTCTGAATGTGTACAGAAATGTGTAGATTGGCACTGAGCAAGTGTCCAGTTACAAGACAGCACTTCTCTGTCAAGAGAACAGAGACTTGAGAATACGTTGCTAGCTTCACAGTTTGAAACCGAATGGCGACTGGAGAAAAAAAACATGACCCAGCGCCCGCACTCGTGGCCTATGCTCTAACATGGAGTTTCAGCCATGTGAGCCACCGATCAGGCTATGATTCTTTGTCTCCAATCGCTGTAGATATGGCTATGGATGGGACGTAATGCTGCGACCACTTAGGACCCGTGCCTGAGGTATGATCTGCGCGGTGGTACTCTCAGGCCCTGTTTACACAAATCCGGATTCGGTAGTAAATGCACTGAAATCGATCCGTGTTGACACATCGGCACACGTGATAATACGTAGCACGTAGCACATGTAGAAGTGCAAAGCACAGCTGCTTTTCGTTCGGTGATGGCGACAATGGCAGAATCTTCCAGCAAGAAGGACTTCCAGTGGATGGATGACGAAGCAGATCTTCTTCTACATTCAACTCACCTCTTCAAGGTCAAGAAGGAAATGGAATGCGAAAATAGAAGGCAGCAAAAACAAACGTAATTATAGAGCTGATGCGGCCTCATATCGCGCGCTAGCTAATGCTTCAATTTCTATCTAAGATTGTCTCTCGTCAGAGAGAGAAGTTCTTCTAGCTGTATTTATAGTTTCAGAGTCGATAATAATTCGATATCTACTGTGGTGATTAGAAGTACTATACCAAAAAAACGTGCATTGAACGCTGGTGACCGCGTGTGCACGTACATGCCTTGCGCGTACTCGCAGTTACACGCAGTTATTAGCACAATTATATTGTACGCAACCTTTCTCGTAACGGCAAAGACTCTTACCGACATTTCTCTCCGCAAAAGCGCCGCAAATCGTCGACAGACTGTCGCCGCTCTATCTGATGCGAAGTCGTTGCATTCTTTACTTCGTTTCGTTCGCTACGTTGCTGTGTACGAGCTATTAACACCTACGTTACCGCAGAGGTGGCATCTCAAGGTGCAATCATAACTGGTGGAGAAGAATGCCATTTTATCTATTAACCCAGTGAAACCAGGTCAGTCAGAGAAAGCAGCATGGAGGGTGTACAGGCGAAACTTGCCGGAGGTGATCCAGGTGCTCGACTGCATCGTGACTGGCCACCAATATGTCATCAAGGTATGCAAAACAGAACGGGAGGCAGCGCAGAACCTGATCAATGAATCGCTGGAAAGTTTGAGCAACATTCCTTAGACCAAAAGGCACCGAACAAACTCAAAAAGACCGAAAGGTGTGGCAATGGCGGTCTTAGGGATGCCCTCGGGTGACAACTGGAATTTGATGGTAGGCACGCACCAAGTCGATTTTGGAAAAGTTAGTGCAGCCATGCAGATTAGCAGCAAAATCGTGCAAGTGGGGAATTGGGTAACGGTCTGGGACTGTGAGGTTGTTCAATGCCCGGTAGTCACCACATGGTCTCCAGTTATCAGGAGCTTTTTGGGGCGCCGAAGGCGCCCCTATATTGTTTTCAGATTAGGTTTTTGTATGGCTTCATGTTCGTATATATATATATACTAGCAGTGAAGCCCGCCGAACTGCGACGGCGCTCCTTCGACAGCGGCCCTTCAACGGTGCTCCGGCGACTGTGATTCAATGACAGAGCCTTGATGGTACCACTGTTGTTAGCTAAATTCTCAGTTCTTCTTGCATTTGGTAGCTACGTAGCTATATAGCTCTTGGCCATATGCAAATAACACCATCCCGAGAATATGTAGCCGAAGCAAGCTGTCTGGCAGTTTGGCTTGGGCAAACCACAGAACATGCCATGTTTCTGTAGCATATTTGTGCACAATGGTCTGTCTACATGCCTTTGTGTGCCAGAGAGCGCGAGCATCTCCTCTTGGGCATTGAACCACCTTTCACAGCATGTGCTAATCTTGACACCATTGGCAACATGTGACGACATCATGACAACCTATCAACATTTTCACAGCTTGCGCTAATCATGCTTCATATAGCTACAGATTCATGTTTGTTGAGCCTATTCAGCTGCAGAATGCATGGTTGCAATTATGCTATTGGGTACATCATCAAACATCATCAATGTAACTTTTGTTATCACATCCATAAATATTTCATGTTAGTTCCCACGATGGCATTTCTAGATGGCGCTTCCACACTTAACAAATGTGCGAACCGTGCACGGAAGTCCGTATACTTTCTCCGTAAAACCAAAATGGCGGACGGTCGTTTTCTGGTTTTTCGCCGCGCACTCCTCGGCCGAAGCGTATTTTCGCTCGTCGCCCCCTCGAGGACACTCTACGGTAGCGGTTCCAATGCGCTGTGAAGGTTTCGTGGCAATTTGGCTGCGCGCACGCGAGGATATCGCGCACAACCATTTTCAACTCCTCTTTATATATATACTAGCAGTGAAGCCCGCCTTCGGCGGGCTTCACTGCTACGGCGCTCCTTCGACAGCGGCCCTTCAACGACGCTCCGGCGACTGTGATTCAACGACAGAGCCTTGATGGTGCCACTCTTGTTAGCTAAATTCTCAGTTCTTCTCACATTTGGTAGCTAGCTATATAGCTTTTGGCCATATACAAATAACACCATCCCGGGAATATGTAGCCGAAGCAAGCTGTCTGGTAATTTGGCTGGGCAAACCACAGAACATGCCTTTTTTCTGTAGCTTATTTGTGCACAATGGTCCCCCTACGTGCCTTTGTGTGCCAGAGAGTGTGAGCATCTTCTCTTGGGCATTGAACCACCTTTCACAGCTTGTGCTAATCATGACAACATTGACAACTTGTGACGACATCATGACAAACCTATCAACATTTTCACAGCTTGTGCTAATCATGCTTCATATAGCTGCAGATTCATGTCTGTTGAGCCTATTCAGCTGCAGACTGCATGGTTGGAATTATGCTATTGGGTACATCATCAAACGTCATCAATGTAACTTTTGTTATCACATGCATAAATTATTTCATGTTAGTTCCCACGATGGCATTTATATGATGGCGCTTCCACAATAACAATGTGCGAACCGTGCACGGAAGTCCGTATACTTTCTCCGTAAAACCAAAATGGCGGATGGTCGTTTTCTGGTTTTTCGCCGCGCGCTCCTCGGCCGAAGCGTGTTTGCGCACGTCGCCTCCTCGAGGACACTCTACGGTAGGGGCTCCAATGCGCTGTGAAGGTTTTGTGGCGATTTGTTTGCGCGCACGCGAGGTTTTCGCGCACAACCGTTTTCAACTCCTCTTTATTAATATAATAATTTATAGATATATATATTATTATATATATATCTGTCACAAAATGGCGGCGCTCAGGTTTCCTTGACTTTACCAAGCTTTTACTCGCTTTATCTTCACTTACGCAGCCATTTGATCAAATGAGAAGTATTCCAGAACACTTCTGTATAATACTAAGCCATCGCCAAGCCTGCGCAGGACGTTTTCGAGAAGAAACAACCGGAAAAAGAAGAGGCCTGGTAACAAAATGGCCGCACCGGAGGCTTCTGTTTACCCGGTTAGAAATCATCTTTGTTATCATTTCTTCCTTTACCAAACGAACGATAGTTGTTCACGAATAGTTTCAAGAAGACTAATGTTGCTTAGAAGCTTAAATAAATCTTACTTGCGGGTTACAGCTCCAAATGCTACCGAGGCTGAACGGCCATTTTATGAACGTTCTCGTATTGTTCTGCACGTAATACGAAGACTAGCTAGCTAGCTGGCTTAGAACAGTTAGGTATCAGAATGCATGAAGCTGTGTAACTGCAGGGCTCTATCCTGTGCAAAGCATACAAACACGTAATTAATTAATGCACCTTCCCTACAATTGCCAACTTTCCAATGAGTGTGGATGTAGAAGCACAGCTGTCTTGGTTTGTATCTAAACCCCTGATGCATTCATGCAAACCTCTGTGTGGTGCATCCTGAACGTGCATGGTGGTGCATCCTAGGATTTAGAGTGATGCTATATATATCGCATGACAAATGTGGGCACTATTACTAGCAAGTAGTTCGAGTTTGGGGCGCCCCATTGGCGCCCCACGAGTTTTTTTAACTCGAAATACTTGTTCTCTCCAGATCGTGCACGCTGTCACGAGCGCTGTCATGTGGCAGGATTAAAACTTATGCGAATTTGCACCAATCCACTTTGGTATGCGTTTTTAAGAATGATGCGGATTACATACTCATTTTTCGAAGGATTCGTATAAACACAACCCAAAATGGATCGACTTTTGGGGCGTTTTCCAACGAATCAGGATTCGTGTAAAAAACGGGGCCTCAGTGGGCAGCTAGCATGTGCATGAGCCCGCGAGCCTGAGGTGGATGGTGGTAATGTCTTTCTCTCTGTATGCTGTCAGTAAGTGTCAGCAAGCTGGTGAGTACTTGTGTATACGTTGCTAGTTTCACAGCTTGAAAGGTAATGGCGACTGGAAGAAAAGAAACCGCAACCCGGCACCTGAACTCGTGGCCTACGCTCTAATGCGGAGTTTCAGCCACAGGAGCCACCGATCCGGCCACGATTCTTTATCTTTACTCATCGTAGATATGGCCACGGGGAGCCACAATGGTGCAACACCTGTAACATTTCACTGCTGTTCCACCTCTCTACTGCATGACTACATACCAACAGTCGGATGATGACAGCAGCCAGGAGAAGGCACTCTTTCAAGATATAACAAACAATTCACAGGTCACTTCCTCGTCTCCTTCTCGTCAGTGCACCTTCCCTTAACCCAAGCCGCAGCCTACCCTTTAACCTACATAACAGCCTACTTTCACTCCTGTGCATCCGCCTGCCCACTCTCCTGCACATCAGCTTACTCTCCCTTCTACACATCAGACAATCCTCATTCCACACATCAGCCTACCCTCCATCCCACACGTCAGCCTACCCTCAGTCACACAGATCAGCTTACCCCACATCCTGCATATCAGCCCATCAGTCCTTCCCTTTCTCTACAGCAACCTGCCTACATTCCACATCAGCTGTCTTACCCTCCCCTTCCTTGAATCCATTGCGTTACTCACCTTACTCACTACCACTCCCATCATATGCTCTAAGCTCTGTCCCTTCCCATCTCTTTTATCAACCATAAACCCCCTATAGCCATACTCACCCACCACATGTTCCATGAACCCACAAAGCTATACCCCATGCCATAAGGTCCGTGCCACACACTATCAGGGCAGTACTTCCAATCACAGTGAGGATGGAGATCCAGAATACGATCATGACTTTGAAGAGGTGTTTGAGAAATATGAGCATGGGCCTCCAATGAAGATCAGACAGGAGGTCAGTGAAGAGTGCAATCAGAATGCGAACTCCAAGATCAATCTAGCTGTGTAGCTAGTGAAGACAGTATGCTCTCGAGTATGGAGAGTATAAGAAAGAGCAACATCAAACTGTTCTGGAGATCACCATTATGGTAAGAATAAGGCTATCTCCAACAAGGATGGCAGCAGTCAAAGATACCCTATATGACATATACCCAGTTTGGCCAACAGAAAGGAGGAAACAGTGTGAGAAGAATACAATATAGCAATAGATAGTAGTTGCCATCAGCTGAACAAACCTAAAAAGGCACACTCACATGTTCAAAGATACTGTATAAAATGTATAATACTCTTTTACTATAAATTATTACACTATGAGACTGTTTTACTATGTCAATTTGTACTTAGGCTATCTACTACTAAGCTTTTACATAATGTCAATTTTTGGTGACGTGCTGGAATGTTCAGTAATTAATATTATCTTGTGCAATGAGATGTACATGTTTATGTCAGACGTCACGGTAGTGCTGTCTATGTAGGGATGGTGGTGGTTGTTTGTATACCGTAATACATTAGAAAACCGGCGCTAGCATTATACAGGGCTTTAAAGGCAGTGAATTGAACTGGCGAGGAGCAAGTATGGACTACATACCAGACAGCGCTAACCGTTCTTCCACGTGAAGACACTCCAGCGCGTGGAAAACATCCAAGACATTTTCTGCATTTCGTCTTTTTCTTCTTCTTCTTCTTCCAATTCTTCTTCTCCAGGCACTCTAGCTCACGAACGCTGAGGTGTACGGGAATATTTTCACCACCATCTGACGCTGCTTTTGTCGGGTTGTATTCTTTTGTACACTAGAGTGTGCCGCGAGCTAGTTAGAGTGATGGCGATTTTCTGGACTTCCTGGCTCGTTGCTACGAACATGACGCCATTTGCAATGACATTTCACAAGACGTTTCAGGCAGCTGAACGAAGCGCGAAACATCGTATCTATGCCCAAAAACAGTTGCAGCTGTTTCTCGGCTCGTACTTCTGTTAGCTGGACTTTCGCCCTTCACTGCGGAGTAGGACGCCTCCAAAGTTGCTGTTTTAGTCTGTTTGCCTTTCGACTGTTCTGTGCCTCAACCAGAAGCCACCCTGTGCCCCTCGGGAAGTTTCTCGCTGTTGTTTGCTCTTGTTACTTCAGTGTAGCGGCAGTGCAAGTATCCTTCGCCTTTCCTGCACCTTAACACGAAGGCACTTTGTTTCTTTGGAACATTTTTTGCCAGGGAGCGCAGCGTCTTATACTTTACACCATTGCTGCCTGATTCTGAGCTTATTCGTACTTAATTCGTATTACATCATTATGTGTACTTGGAGTACCCTGCTGTGTGGGTCGGACCAGTACACAGTTACGTTTTAATTCAATCTTTTGCAGCGTTGAGGCGATCCATAGGTCTTCTTGGACGATTTGTTGCCGTATGGGAAAATTGAACCAGACACACGCACACACACATACACACACACAGACCCAACTACTGTAACCCTGCGGTGCATGTGCGCCGAGGGTTAATCACACTTTGGATATGATTTACACCGCTGAAATATTTGTCAGTTAGCACGTCTGCCATTTTTATTTGCACAAGTACAGCTTTTACTAGCACAAGTACAGCGTTTACTTGCACGAGTACAATTTTTGAGCTCAATAGACTTACATGTAGCATGGGTTCCTATTATTAATCACTACTGTAGATATGAACTGTTTATCTCACTACTCTCTTCCTATTATCAGTTCCAAGAAGTCAGTAGCAGAAAGTGCTGTCTTGTTTCAGTGTTTCCCTGCTCTTGGTTCATTTGTACTTGAGCTGGCTTCAGTGAAACAGTGCAATACATTGGATGTTGCTAGTCACATTCCCACTGATCAGTGCCTAATGGCACTAGCAGCCAAAGTGAGAGACCTGAAAGATGCACAGGAGGTTAGTGTGTGATGGCATTAATTTTTTCCATGGTACTGTTTGTTCTAAGTTGTATTATACATGGAGTACAATTGTTTGCATGTATACACCTTTGTTCACAGGTAAATGCCGTTGGTCAGCTTTCTCACACAGTGTTTCTTAAGACGAATGGCCTTCAGATGTGGTATGCCACTGATTATTTCCGTACTTCTGTACGTTAGCTGAAGTGTTTAGTGTAAACATGGTTCTCTTTCTTGTGGCATTACTGTAGTGTGTAGGGTTAAATGTGTGATGATAAGAATCTCTATTCAATTTGCACCGTATGCAATGGACTAGTATCTAGCGTAAAATATTTGACCTTCATGCAGCTCACTGACAGAAGACCAAATGAAGACCCTGCTGGCATCATGGATTTCATGTGCTCACGTTGCATTGCGAAAGTCCTCTGTAGCTTGGGATGTAAAAATTGACATAATGAAAATGTGTTTTTCTTTGATCCCTAATGCAAAGATAGCTCAAGATAAAATTGAAATGGAGTTCCAGTCATTGTGTGAGCAGGTGGTGTCTGGAATACAAAATGTTATTTTGTCACACGGAACTGCATCAAAAGCATCAATGCCTATACTTGGTCATGGAGTCTGTGTTACAGAGGAATTAGAGGTAAGCTGCATTTATGAATATGTATAGTGCATATTTCTGAATCAATGTCTTATTTATGTATACTTTTGCTATTGCTACAGGTGTGGAATGCCATGCTTTCTGAGAATTTGTTTGTGGGCGCAGCAATGTGTCAGGGTACATGGAATAACGTATGCTGCCAGACAATAAAGCGGAGAGTAGATAATGTAAGGGGTGTATGGCAATTGTCTGTACCAGTTTGAGTGCACAGTATAATCCTAGCTTAATAACAGCAGTAGACCAGACAAGGATCAAAACCATTTGGCATAATGTTCTCTTTGAACGCATATTTGCATGTAATCCTCTATACCACAGCTGCAGTGGAAAGGCAAGCTTGACAGTCTGACCAAGCTTCAAGAAATTCCGAATCATTTGGAACTGCTAGAAAAGGTTTTACTGGACAGTGCCATGGAAACATTTACCACTGGCTTGCAGGTAAATTATGAACAAGATATATATATATATATATATATACTATATATAACAAATATAGGTTATAGTCAGGTAGGTATATGACAATGCTCAGACACTCAAAAGATGTCTTTAAGTGACACATGCACGTGTAATTTTGTATTCAGGACCTGACCAGCTATTGCAATGGCTGGTCAGATCATGAAGCATTATAAGGCCCACTGTCGGGTCTATAGCACCTTCGCTACCTACTGTGCTTCAATGCCACTGAGGCGTCAACTACTATAGTCTCATATAGACAGACTACCATTCTGCAAATTGGAAGCCAGGAGACAATAGACCATTAGCAATTTGTATGACAAGCAACAGAGCTTATTCTGTGTTCTCCTGTCCATCTTGTGAGCATCATTAAGCAAGTACATGTGCTTAGTTATTTTGCTTTTCACACTTTTCTTTTCCCATAATTAAATTAACACAGAAGCATTGCCCACACAATTTGGTAAGGAAGATAAACGGTCAACTATGATGGACGATCATAAAACGTAGATTCACATGCCATGTAGTGGGGAATTTTGCAGGAGAGAATTTCAGCTATTCAGCTCTAATGTTAAATTTAGCCCATCTGCAAAAGCGGTATTTTTAAAACGCAAAAGTTTCCCACTTTATGAGGTTTGTATGAGTCTCCAATTTGTTATACAGTGCCATTTGTGGGGATTATGTCTGTCCACAACCTATGCTTGTAGTACCTCTTATGCACTGTTGGTTTGATGAAACAAACCCAACAAGACAAACACTCCACTATGGCGAACCACTGAATGATTGTTTTCAAAGATACCTGTCAGAACAAACTCTCCACTCTTACAGTGCTGCGCAAGTTGTAGCAGTAGTGTGGAAATGTATCAGTTGCCATAACCATGATGCCAGCACCATACTCGGTGATGTACTTCTGCTGCCAAATGGGGTTATGGTATACATAAATGATCAAAAGAGAAACCTCAAGCAACTGTGAAGTGGGTGATGACCACTGGATGATTCCTTTGGAAGAGCTGCCATTATTGTGCAGTTCATTAGCAAAGCAAAAGTAACCGGAGCGACACAGACCTTTGTGAGCGTCTTCATCCACTGATGCTAAGGTATGCCAAGTGTCCCTAGTGCTGAAAAGCTTAGCGCGCACATTGCCTCTCTGAAATTGTCTTCATAAATACCCTGCTCACCGCTCACTAGAGCTACTATGGGCCTTCTCAATCTACAAAAGGACCTATCTATGTATGTGTAATAATCACCAGTTGTCCGGTATGCCTGCGTTCCCTGCTTGCTGAGTGTCTTTATAGCCACTGCTTGTACATGCTACTACTGTATAGACAGGTATTGATATTAATGTGCAGTGTGTGTGTGTGAGAGCTGTGGAGATGAGGCTGCTACCAATGGGACCACCAGTCTTGCTGCCTCTTGCTGACTCACCCTCTGAATGGGGGCGACATAGCCAGATCTTGGTGTGGTAAATAGAAGTATAAGTACAAAGCTGGCGTGTCTGCTGCCAATGGGATTACCAGTGTTGTTGCCTCCTGATGGCTCACCCCATGCATGGGGACTATGGACCACAGCCAGAGCTGTGCCAGTCTGGCTGTGGTAAATACAAATACAAGTACAAATTGTGTACGTGTGTGTGTGTGTGTGTGTGTGTGTGTGTGTGTGTGTGTGTGTGTGTGTGTGTGTGTGTGTGTGTGTGTGTGTGTGTGTGTGTGTGTGTGTGTGTGTGTGTGTGTGTGTGTGTGTGTCTGCATGTGTGTGTGTCTGTGTGTGTATGTATGCGTAACAGTGTAAGTGTGTGTGTGTGTGTGTCTGCATATGTATATACCTCCACCTCCACTTCCACATACAACTGACCACCCTAACCCCTACCTAGTCATTATACAAGTTGCATCGATTGCTGCATCGTGCTGTGCTGCTCTTATCTGGATGATGGTGGTGGTGGTTGTCGTTGCATGTTGTTGCCGCATCCAATACCGACTAGCGCTGATGCTGGCCATGGCCTTTGCACCTTGTGTCCTGACCATTGCATCTTGTGCTTATGGGGTTTCCCTTCTTTCAACTGGTGCAAACATTCCACTTGCACAGGTGGTGGTTGTCACCAGTTGCAACTTGCGCTGGTGGTCCTTTTTCATTCACCCACTAGCACAGATAGTCCACTTTCACACGTGGTGGTATCACCCTCTGCAACGTGTGCTGGTGGTGCGTTTTCATCCAGCCACTGGCACAAAAACTGCACTTGCACTCGGGCAACTTGCACTGTGTGGTCGTGGTCAGTGGTGGTGTTAATTGATTTATACATACATGTCACAATAATCAATGCCAGTCAACTACTGTACATTTTTTCATTGCATTAGGACCATGAGCGAGCAAGGTACTTTCATGGAGAACTACCTTACCAAATGCAACTCATTCTCACAACGTTTCTGACAAAGAAGTATGAAGATTTTGAGAAGATTAACTTTGAAGAATTGTGTACATGGAGTCTATGGCCAAACTACTTTGTTCTCTTTCGTGGTAAGTATTTTCTTTGACAAAGCATTCAGGGCCGGGATGCAGGAACTTTGCTATGCCATTTTAGCTTGTTTTGCAACCTGGAGTGTGATAGACCTGCTCCTGAGCCAGGTCGGATTCACTTACACTTGTAAATGCTCAATCTGCTGTATACGTTAGACCCAATCTAGTTGGTCTGTGTACAAGTGACATATGATGGCTTGCTATAGAAATGCAAGTGAATGTTGGTCAGCCAACTCTTCCGGGCAATTAAAAAGCATTGTGTTAGTAATTGTCGTCTAAACTCTTGGATCTGCCAAAGTTGCTTCTGGTAGTGCACAGTATTTAAGATTGAATACACTTTGTGAATGTAAAATTTGCACCAGGCACCATGCAAGCCCTTTCTATAATAGTGTCTCGACAGAGGTAGAACATTTGATGGTGGAAAACTGAAAACTGAAAAACTGATAAAACAATGGCCACGCGGTAGCAGGAGATTTTGGTGAATCCTATGTGATCTCAGTCAAATCGGGAGACAGTACCAATCTCCAGTTCAATTCAACTGTTATCAGAGATGGCCTGCTGCAAATGTAGACGGAATGGATCCTGCACAGCATGTGCCTGTGCAAGATCAGGAAGAAAATGTGTCGATTGTGTGCCGCGGACTACTCTGACGTGCAGAAACAGCGGAAATGAGGGTGATTCGCTACCAGGAACACCGCACGATGGGGATCATCTCGACCCGTCGGAACCATCCTCGTCAATCACCCCTGATCCAGTCCAGAATGGCGTCACGCACGTGAGGATCAATCCAAGCTTCTGGTGAGGAGACATACCCGGTAACACCTTTTGTCGTAGCATCGACTCAGCCTACGAAGAGGTAGTTCACTGGAAGAGAAACCTCTACTTGTTACCCTATGGAAAGGTTGGAAAGGCCTTCCTTGGCGAGCTTGCAAAGCTGCTGAACTCCTACGCAAGCCAATCAAGGCCTCCTTCCTGATGCAGGTTCTGCTCCTCCAGAAACCAACAAAGACAAGCAAAGCCGAAGATCATATGCAGTGTCTAGAGAAACGTCTAGAAAGATGGAAGAAAGGTGACATTGCAAACCTACTAGCAAAAGGGAGGTGCATCCAGGCACATCTCCCAAGTGGTGGAGCTAAGGAATCACCAGAGTCGATCTCGCGTGCGTTCAGTAGGATGATGTTCCAAGGAAATGTAAGCGGTGCCCTTAACTTCCTATCCAGGAAATCATCTGGGGCGCCCCTCAAGTTAGGCGTCATCATCCAAAGCAAGGAAGGGGAGGAAGTGTCTGTCCGTGATGCCCTCACGGCTTTACACCCAGTAGGTAAGCCCATCGAGGATGACGCTTTGCTACACAATTGCCTGCCAAATGCATTACCCTCTGATCCCATCATTTTTTAAGCCATTAATGGTAGCCTGGTCAAGATCATTGCACTGCACTGCAGAGGATCTGCTGGTCCATCTGGAGTCGATGCACACGCATGGCACAGAATGTGCTCATCATTCAAGGAAGCTTCTGCCAATGTCTGCGATACCATTGCAGCGGTTGCAAGAAGATTGTGCACTAGTCAGGCTCCCGCCATTGGTCTTGATGCCTTTCTCTCTTGCCTACTCGTCCCTTTAAACAAGAACCCTGGAGTTCGTCCCATTGCCATAGGGGAGGTTATTCGTCGCATTGTTGCCAAGGCAATTCTGCGAGTGGTTCTGAAAGACATCATGCTTTCATCTGGCCCTCTTCAAGCATGTTCTGGAGTGAAAGGTGGGTGTGAGCCAGCAGTGCATGCCACGAGGGAGATATTTGAGAAGCATGATGTTGAAGGGGTACTGCTGGTTGACACCACAAATGCCTTTAACTCACTGAATAGGAAAGTCGCACTACATGACATCAAGTATGTCTGTTCCGCCCTTGAGAACGTCTTGACGAACTGTTACCAATCACAAATTTGTCTGTTTATACCAGGTAATGGAGAGGTCACATCCCAAGAAGGAACTGGGATGGCAATGTTTGCCCTTGCCATGGTTCCTCTAATCAACAAGCTAGCTGAGGTCTGCAAATCTGTTTACCAGCTGGTTTGCTGACGATGCAACAGTGGCCTCAACAGCTAAGTGTCTTAGGCAGTGGTGGGACACATTATCCTCCAGGGTACCCTGCTTTGGGTACTATCCCAATCCATCTAAAACGGTACTCATGGTTGGTGAGGAAAATGTAGAAAAGGCCAAAATTGCATTTAGAGGGACTGGCATCACCATCTCAACTCATGGCTCAAGACATCTGGGTGCTGCACTTGGCTCCTTACACTTCATTGACGAATATGTGGACACCAAAGTGAAGGGATGGATTGAAGAGATCGAAAATCTAGCTGCAATTGCTGATACTCAACCGCAGGCCGTATATACTGCCTTCTTCCATGACACAAAGAACAAATGGACTTACCTATGTAGAACCATCCCTGGAATCAGTCACCTCCTCCGGCCACTTGAAGATGCTGTTCAACAAAAGCTAATTCCCTCTATTACAGGACGACCTCCATGCTCGCAGCTTGAGAGGGACCTCCTCTCTCTCCCAGTCAAGATGGGGGAAATGGGGCTCACCAATCCCACAGCCATTGCAGATATTGAATTTGAGGCATCCAAAGAAATCTCTGCCCCACTCATTGACCAGATCATCCACCAGGACCTCTTTTTCCAAGAAGACCCCACCATCTCCAAAAGAAACGAAGTGAAGATGAAGAAAGGGAAGCAGCAGTCAGATATGGCCAACAACATTTAGCACCAGTTGCCAATCCCCCAACGCAGATTGATGGACTGTGCGAGAGAGAGTGGTGCATCCTCATGGCTATCGGCCTTACCCATAGAGGAACACCACTTCTCCCTGAGCAAGGATGCTTTTAGAGACGCTCTGTGTCTAAGGTATGGGTGGAACATAACCAATGTCAGTTCCAGGTGTGCGTGTGGTGCCACCTTTGACGTGGACCATGCCATGTCCTGCCATAAAGGAGGTCTGCCTACCTTACGCCACAATGAGGTACGAGACATAACTGCAAAGATGATAAAGGAAGTGTGCACAAATGTAGAAATTGAACCGAGACTGCAGCCCCTGAATGGGGAAAACCTTCAACTCAGGACCGCCAACCATGAAGATGAGGCAAGGCTCGATCTCAGGACTACAGGTTTCTGGAGTAGAGGACAGGAGGCCTTGTTTGACGTACGTTTTTTTGCCCTAGCACCCCTCGTATCGAAACAAGGAACTTGTGACACTGTACCGAGCCCATGAAGCTGCAAAGAAACGGGAATATGGAGAGAGAGTCAGAGAAGTAGAGAGAGGCGTGTTTACTCCACTAGTTTTCTCATCCACAGGTAGGATGGTGCGTGAATGTACCACCTTCTTCAAAAGACTGGCTGACCTCCTGAGTGTGCTTCCATACTCTCAAGTGCTCTGCTGGATCCGGTGCAGGCTATCGTTTGCACTATTGAGGTCTGCCATCATGGCTGTCCGAAGTTCACGGTCTCTGAAGCCCACCTCCTATTCCAACGACATTCTTATTGCATGCACAGAAGCGGCTGTGTACGATCATGTGTAATCGATGAACGAAGTATTACTAGAGTAGCTGGTAGCTAGGCGTAGGTGTTTTTTTGTTTTTGTTTTTCACATAGGTTACAGTCTCTGATTATTTTATAACTGATTAGCTAGTTGTATTTATTACACTATGACATTATTACAGTAGATGTAGGTTGTTTGGTTATATATCATCACATTCTTTCTTTTTCTTTGAATGTATGTACTGTGCTGCTCGAAAGTTATGACTGTGTGCCTCGCGCGCGCGCTCGAGTCACATACGTGTACACGTGCGAGTAAGTGTTAATAATATAGTGTGATATTGTCGACTTGGACCAAGTAACGTTTCTAGTATCGTTTTCCAGAAGCCTGAAGGTATGCCTTGCCGTTTGAGTGCTTATGCGAGAGAGTGGGTAGTACGACTGTGGCAGCAAGGCAAGACGCCTGCACAAATTGTGAAGGAACTTGCGAAAGAAGGCATCGTCACCACAAGACGTACTGTTACGCGTCGGATCTTCTGCTGGACGAAGGGCGCTGGATTGGCAGACCAGAGCAGGTTGGGGTGGCCTTCTGTGGTAACGAAGAAGATGGCAGAGTTCATGGACAAGAGGCTAGAAGAAGATGAAGAGCTCAGCGCCACAGAATTGCATCGATTGATCGCGAGGAAGTTCGGTAAGAAAGTATCTGCGCAGATGATTCGCCGATTTCTACGGCAGAAGCTTCATTGGGTAGTTGTCAGGACAAAATCTGGCCCTATGATTTCAGATAGAAACAAAATCAAGAGGATGGAGTTTGCTAAGCAGTGCATTGCTGCAAAGGACTCTTTTGATGATGTGATATGGACAGATGAAAGCTCTGTGCAGCTAGTTAGACACACAAGAACTGTGAAAGTCGGCAAGGAGCAGCATTACAAGCCATTGGCAAAGCATGCAGTGAAAGTACACATGTGGGCTGGAATTTCTAAATGTGGAGCAACCAAAATCTGTATATTTGACCAGATCATGGATGCTGAAGTTTATGTCAACATTTTAAAAGATACTCTTTTGCCATTTATCTCAGCCAAATTCCCTGACAGTCACCGCTTCATGCAGGATAACAACCCCAAACATACCAGCAGGCTTACCAAAGCCTACCTGGAAGAGCAAGGTATCAACTGGTGGCATACCCCTGCAAGCAGTGCAGATATCAATTCCATTGAACGCGCGTGGGCTGAACTGAAGCAGTATATTGCAAGGAGAATAAAACCCTTAAACAAAAGCGAGCTGGTGACTCAGACTTCTTTTACCAAGTATATGATGTAACTGTTTATACTTATGTATAATAATATAGCTGTTCTCCGTTCACATGAGACTAAAATAGATAGGGTCGTGTCCTTTGCCCGCATGTGATGCTACGGCAGCTTGAGTTAATAGCATCTTTGTATGTCTTCCACCAGTCTTCCTCCTTCTGCCCTGGCTGTGGTGGCTGCACTGATGCTATGACCTCTTTCACTGCTGTAAGGCGCTTTGGGGATAGTGCCTTTTTGCCGTAGCGATGATCACCTGTGCAGTTGGACGTAGCCCGTTCCCTTTCACTGTAGGCCTTCTTTACCAACAAGACACTGAAGTTGGAGTGTGAACATGCCTTCCTCCAGCACTCCTCTATAATGTTTCTTCGTATTCTCAGTGGAGATTGGTTCCCGTAATTGCTAAAGACAGCGTCAAAATCCACTTCATCGTTCACATCAGAACCAGTTGGCATCGTGGTTCTGGGAGTCTCAAATGGAGATGCAGCAATGAAGGAAGGATAAAAACTAAAGGGGCTTGGGAAGAAACTTCCATAAGGCGATGGAGATGCTGCCCAGCTCATTGGGAGTGGTGGTCCATGCACTCGATAAGGATGATAGTGTGGTGCTACGTATGCTGACAAATGCTCCCCTCTTTCATACTCTGCGAGCCTTTTCTTTAAATCATCGATCTGCTTCCGTAGGTACAATTTTTCTTCACGTATCTGCTAGTCTGCATATTGGTAATGTCAGCCAGGCTGGATCGTACTGGGCTAGGACTGCTGGACCTTGTTGGGACTGGACTGCCGGGTCTTACTGGGCTGGGTCTGCTGTGTGAGGTTGGGACTGAATTTCTCAATCTTGGTGGGGAGGAACTCCTTTGTTGAATATGGCTGTCTAATTGCTCTTCGCTGCACTCCTCGTCTTCTACCTTCCCCATGGTACTATCCTCTTCTCCTTCAGACATCACTGTGATGGTAGGTATACCAAGAGACAACCAGCTGGGCCTTGCTCTCTGGACTTTCTGCGAAGGAAGTCGAGTGTACGAGGTTGGCTGCATGTTCATTTAGGTACGTGCAACAATTCTACGTATATACGTATCAATTTAGTATTAATATGTACGTACGTACATAGTATGCAGCTTACCTTTCCCCCCTTCATTCGCTTTTGCCTTTCTATTCTTAAAGCTCGATTCTTCTGCCTTCTTTACTTGTCTGCTAGCCTTCTCTGTGCTCATTCTCATCTGCTTCGTCTTGGTGCCTGAACCCGCAGTCCATTCCTCTGAGTTTGTTTCAGAAACGGCTTCTGTAGCTTTCTTCGTGATCCCTCCTGCCTTTCTCTTTCGTTTCGCCTTTTGTGGCGTTGACCATTCCAACAAGTCTTTACCTTCTCCCCGGTATTTTCGTGAGTTCAATTGTGCCGTTACGAAAGCTCCAACCGTAATGTCCTGGGCAGAGAATATGCTTAACGTCAACTCGATTAGTCTCGCCCTTGCAAGAGCCTTCCGTCCATTGAATTAGGATCTCGTTTCTTCTCCGAGCCATTTCCAAGTGCTGACAATCTCTCTCACAACTGAAGTTCGCACGTTCCATCATTCCAACATATTAGCAGCAATTACCAGATACTCGCACGTGTACGCACGTGTGTACTCGTGTGCACGCGATAATTGGGTGTATAACGTTCGAGCAGCACTGTACGTATGTATATTACTGGATGTGACTGTTTGCTGGTGGAAATATAATTTAGGTGCTGCTTAAGAAATGTTGAGAAGTGACTGTTGACTCCAGACTTTAAGTCTGATGTTAGCTTTACCATTTTGACCTGATGGGACTATAACAACTGCCTACTTGCAGTGCATGAGATTCCTTCTGTGCCGCCAGTCTAAATAATGTGATGGTTATCATGCTTGTGAATTATATGACTTCATGCTATTGGGTTAATTGTGCACTACATTATTTGCAATCTAAATGATACAGATAGGTAGGTACTGTTTCCTAGCGATATTTTTCTCAATCATTGTGTCTCATCACAGGCAAAGATGTGTCTAGGCCACAGACCATTGAGAGCGAAGCATATGCTCATGCTGCTCAGATGTTGGATTCAGTAGTAGCATCTGTTCTTGAACGGGAAGTAACTGTGGAGAACATTGACACTATCACTCGCAATGAAAGAAACTTTGAAAGGATTATCAGGTGCTATTATGAGCAGCCAGATGCTAAAACTGGTGTTGACTGTGATGACATTTTACTGAAAACTAAGAAATTAGCTTCTATGGTTAGTGAGTTTGAACATACAAGACGAAATTTGCAGTTTCTTTGTGAGAGATGTGCACTCGTACTGCCTGCCAAAAGCAAAGGAATGGGTTAGTCAACATGAGTGCATATATGTATGTATTGTGTTTCCTTACACAAGTTTCATCAAGTATAGCCATCAATTCATTCATGCTGTATGCATTGTCTGGTACATGGCATGCATGCCAATGCCTCCTAGTTCTAGTCATGTACATGACTCTAAAGTTGCATACAGTAAATCATGAACTGTGCCGTGTCGATATCAATCTGCGCTTTCCTGGTGTGTGGTATTTATCAATGCCGTTGTATCCCAGTTAGCATAAAACACTTTGCTTTTAGCTATTTCTTCCATCTCCATTTTTAGCCACTACCTACTTCTTCTAAAATACAGCTTATTTTTATGATGAGTTCTACATCCTTCCTTTTGATAGTAAGAAGGAGGCTATCATTTTGATGTGAACTGAAGATGGCATTCTCTGGCCCTGTTTTGAGACACTTTAAAATGATGTGTGATGTGTGTGACTGTTATCCAATCAAATGGGAGAAGACTTTGAATATATAGGCTGACACCTCAACGAAGTGTAACTGAAGAAAGCAATTGACATCTCCGCAGAAATGTATAGCTTGAGGTTTAACTCTTCACATTTGTCAAATGGGTGTCAAGGGTTTGTGACAATTTGTTCTTGGTTTCTTCAAGATGCAAGCCCATGTTTCTGCCACTGTATTGGCCATGTATGCATGTGTACTTTGCACATAGTGCCATTCCCATGTGTTTCTAGACAATATTACCACAATGCTTCACCTTTTAAGTAGACTTTTCAAGTATTTGGCCCCGCTGATCAAGTATAATTTAACCACACTGACCTGTACAGGTCTGCTTATTTGTTGTGAAATTCTGCTCTTAAGTACAGCACCATGAAACATAATCAGTGTAAGAGGTAGTGATGCATTGTGTGTGTCACAGACATATGCTAGATATGTAGTTACGTGTAGCAGTTCGTATTGTATGCATTTGTGTTTTGCATCTAACACAACACATTGAATAATTGGCATTTGCTGCTTTGCATGTGTGGCTTTCCAATCTTTATAGAGGAACTACTGTTGCTGAAGGCGCTCTGCAAGCGCAATATTCAGGCTTGCCCAGTTGTCAAACTGCAAGACACATTTAGTGATTTTCCTGTGGTTGAAGAGCTACATTCAATTCTTGATAAATTTGTCGTGGTATTTGAAACCTTTCACTCTGATATTACATCCAAAATTTGGACACAGGTTTGTCATAAGATGACAAGTTTGCAAGATCTAGTGGACAATGTATGGCAAACCTTTATTGGCAAACTTCAAGACATGGTGTTCAATATGAGTCAGCTGAAGGTGGCATGTAGAGAAGCTGAAGAACTGATGGCTACTGGAACAGGAGCACAGCAGCTGCAGACTGTTGTTAAAGCCCTGAAAACATGTGGCATCCCAGTGGCAACTCACTGTGATGTTTTTGAGGTTTCCCAAAGGGTTAAATTGTATGGTGGCCTCCAGGCTGTATCCAGGGAAGCTAAGCAACTGCTACACGTGATAGATAATTTTCAGATTCAGGGAAACTTTACTAGAGTGATCAACATTGCTGATGTAAGTGGTGTACATGCATAGCACATTTGTTTCTGAATTGTTCTAGTTTAATGTTTATTTTGGACTTTTAAGCAAGCTACATATGTTTCTAAGAATGAGTAATCGCATTGTGCTGTAATGGTGCAAAATATCAAGAATGTATGGCATGATTTCATCTTATTAGGGAAGTATTAATTATCAGCCATAGCTATTGTAATGTTGATAAGGTGCACTTCCACATCACATGCTCACCAGATTGAGTTGAACATACAAGTGAATAATTTCATCATGTCTTGTAATCATTTATGGCTCACAACTTATCCATGGATTTGCATATGTATTTTTAACAGCTAAAAGAGCAGCAATAAACACAATCTTTATTAGGCTTCACTTGGTCCCAGCAAGCTATCTTCCATACAAGCAGCTAGCTAAGCAAATTCATTCTTGATACCATTCACTCTGATCTTTAGAATTGATTGCAATAAGCTTATAACAGTAGCAAGACCACACACTGAAGAAACCTTTCTTCTGTTTTCCTCCTATATATTGTAATGTCTCATGTGTAGGTGGCTTTCTCAACAGGATGTGATTTGTCATGGGTGCCTAGAATAGTAGTCCCTCGGGCTGAAGGCCTCCCCAGGTTAAATAAGATTCCCTGATACCCTGATACCTGATGCTACAGTACCTGGCACAAAATAGTTACGTGACTCCGTAGTTTTCCGCAGTTTTCCCACAAACGTTTCCATGAAAGTCGGCGAAGACAGATGTAGTGTGACTGCAGCCCTTTTGTGTACTACACGCGCAGATTCCGCAGAAGGCTTTGCGATGGGTTAATGCACGTACGTATAATCCCCATTATACTGCACAGTATTCTGCGGAAAGTCTACTCGGCAATTCCGGATAAGAACATAAGTAATTAGTGACAGGTACCATAGATTCAATGAATTCTAGTATCTTTACCTTTTGACTTTAGGCTGTATAACTGGTGAGCATGTTGTGGAATGGTGCACTTCTTCAATACAGAAACCGTGACTTAATTATCTTCTGGTAGATGGGAGTACAAGTTGGTGTCAAACATTTATTGCATTTCTGTTGCCAGTACTGTTAATTTATGCTAGACTTCAACGAATTTATTCGGTGGGTGAGGAGACTGCACAATTTAAAAGTGCATCAAATGAAGCTGAATCTAGTGTAACCCAACACTATACATGATAACGATGTCATGCATGCACATTCATTCAAATTCACATTCCATTCATTATCACATTCCCTGTTGGATCACTCTGTGTGTATGCATTCTTCTTTGGCTAGATTCCATCACTGCTTTCTGAACAGCCTATCAGTGTCTTGGATAGAGAGTACGAGGAGGTTGCAGCGTTCTTAAACGAATACAGTGGTATTCATGCAAGCCTTATGGAATTGTCAGTCAGTCATCAACTGGTGGATTGGCTTAAAGAAGCTATGAAAGGTATCTCATTCCGTTTTTGCTCTGATACCTGAGTAACATTACATATGCGTACAAATTTTGAGGGATGTAAATTTTGCAAATTTTGCGAATGAGTGTAGGTTTGCGAAAATGCAGAAGATTTCTGGAGATACGGTACAAAACATGGTGTTCATGTTTCTGACTTCCCATTCGCGATGCAGAACTTCTCCTACTGAAGCCGACCAGACTTGTGTGTATGCGTGATAGCCACAAACGCGGCTACACCATGCTTACGTAGATGAATCAGATGTGTTTACAAGTTGTGACTGCATCAACAGTGTTTTCTGAAGCAACAGTAGCAAGACAGATCACTCAGTAATTGCACAAGTACTTCTTTGGCTGCTTTGTGATTGCTACAGTGGTAACCAACACAGTTCGAGAAATCTTCAGGCAAAATAGGGATTCGCAAAAATAGATTGTGAAGATTTGTACATACTGTATAGCGGGAAAATTTAGTGATTTGGCGAGTAGTTTGAAGCTCACCAAATTTACTTCCTCACTAAATTTCCCATCATTTATATGCACTGTTTTGCTATCTATGGCACTGCGCAAGTACGGTACATGTCACAAGTTACTTACAGAAATCCGACGAATTCCGCGGTAATCCGTCGCGGCTTTCCATGAAAACCTGTGCAGAAATTAGCGAAACGTATTCGGCATCTCTGCGGATCGTCTGTAGTGAGTCAGCGGATTGTCTGTAGTGAATCCGCAGAGCATCTGTGCTGAGTCCGCGGAACTGTCTTCTGGATTACGCAGAGTTCGTACCAACATCGCGGTGACCACAACTATTCTGACACCTGCCCGTATCCTGGGTAACAGCCGCCCACAGGTGGAGTGGGATTGCATAATTCACTGGCTACGCTGACACGCTGACTACATGAAGCTAATCTCTTTCGAACGTTCTGCGCGAACCTTCAGCGGAACATTCCGTAAGTGCCCTACGGAGGTTCCGCAAATACTCAGCGATGATTCCGCGGATGATCAGCGATGATTCCGCGGAAGGCTCACGGACATCCGCACTCAGAGATTCGCAGAAAACCTACGCAGCAAATCCGCAAGATTCCGTAAGTAACTTGTGACATGTACCGTACCTGAAGATAAGCGTAAGAGCGGGAAAGATTCTACATCATCGTTCGTCCTACCAGTGGAGCCAGTACATAAACGAGAAACTTGGACAGCTGGTAAGTGGGTGAGGTCACAAAGGACACAATGGGCTGGAGATAGACAGCCTGTTTGTGCACCTTAGGTAGCCCATACAGTAATGGGACACTACCTGGCAAGCTTTATTACTCTCATTACTCTATTACTCTATTAGCTCTATTTCTGTCATCATCACCTGTCACCAACACATTTAATTGTAGAAGTGCTTTGTACTGCTATCACTGATGAAGGTAGACGATAGATTCTGTATCTGTGCCACTTTCGTACGCACGTAGGTTTTGATGTACTTGTGCATTGTTGATTATATGTAAGCCATGTACTTTGAAGATGATATAAGCAGGGTACTTGAGGCTGGGTTGGCACTCACTGAATTGTTCAATCTGTCTGCAGTTCAATAAAGAGGAAATACAGTGTGCCACAACTCTTATATTGACAAGTGATAATATCTAGCTTGATCATTAAATGTACCAAATGTTAATGTCATGAATACTTTGGACACCCCGGTTGCCCTTAAGAATTTGCTGATGATTGCGGACCTTTCCAAAATCATCATAGTCATGTCTGCTTTGATAAGTCTTTAATTATTACTACGTTATAGTCCACCAGTAAAACCTAATGATGATTCTACATTGAGTTAAATGTATTGCTTTTTAACAAAGCCCTCACTAAGCAATTAACTCAGCATTGGTATAAGGAATGATGTTCCATGAGTATGAGTATAGCCTGACAATATCGCTATGTCTGACTTTTGCTTGCTTCTTGCATTTCTATAGATGTCGGTCAGTTGCAAACCTTCACGCATATTGCCCTGATGACACAGTGCACAGATGGATCTAGCGTTGATCTCTTAACAGCACTTGATCAAGTGGGGATGAAATTGGCTCCTCTGATATTTCATCTTCAGAAATCTGAAGGATTGAAGTCTTTCATGGAATGCTGCTGTGCTCTTCAGTGTGAATATTTGTCTGAAATACCTGAGAAAGTGGTTAGTAAAAGTGGCATATATTGATTTTCATACTACCATGGTTTTGCAGTTGCATGCTGCCATATTGTTGACTTGCTTTAAAATAATAATCTGATCTTTGTGATTTCTCTTTCAATAGCAAATGTGCCGTGAAAACTTAAGCTGGTACAAAACCATTCAGGACACTTTGGGATCAGTTGAGGAGTCTGCCTTTGGCCAACTGGAAGACATTACTAAACACGGCAAGTACATCATTCATGTTGGCCAAGGGATTCCTAAAGACATCCGTGGCCTAGTGGAAGTCCAAGTTCTAAAGCAGCACTCTGCCAAGCATAAGTACAGTCTGGATGATTTGAAGGATCTCCAGAGCAAACTAGCCCTTATCAAAGGCAAGATGACTGAGAAAGACATTAAAGATATGGCAGACACGTTTTGGCAGGTATGAAACTCTGCACGTACGCAGGACATGGCTGCTTTAGCTCTGTAAAATAGAAACTAACACATAGTTCACATAGTTGCCAAACCTCCTTGCAGTCAGTCACTGACATATGATTTATGAACAGCAGTGCATATCTAGTGGGAGAAACATTTACAGGCATTTAACTATGCACAAGAGTAATTGGCTACCTTGAGGGGCCAGCAGTTTAGTGTCTATGAGGTTGGCCTACACCTTTTTATAATCCCCCTGGATCAATGATTAACTCATGCATAGATTGTCACTGATTGATGTGATGCAAGGCTAGAAAGAGTGGTGTGCAAAAACTTCCACTTTTGCCCCTAAATAAGACCCTAAATAATAGTATCTAGTCAAACATAGGCAAGGTTTCACCCTGCTTCAACATGCAAGTAACACTAAGTTTTGGGATCATCCATGCAGCCATGTATTGATTCTTACACTAAGCACACACAACTTTGCTCCATGTGTAGTAGCTAGTGTTGCTCTCAATAAACTACCATGTGAACTTGTTTGTGAGGAGACAGAGTTAACTGTGCAACTGACAGAGATTTTTGTTGCTTCCATTTTTCTAGGGTTTGGAGCTAACTGTTCGTATTGCATCAACACTGCAAGAGCTACTATTGATGGGACATGTCAAATACAGGAAGTTTGAGAGCAAGTATTCCTTACACTCTGATGGGATAATTAATCGGTTGCAAGAAAGGGCTAAGCAAATGGAAACTGACTTGAAGGAATGGAGAACAAATGTCGAAAGTCTGCGTTCAAAGTATTACCACATGAACTACTTTACTACCAGACAGCTTTCCCTCATCTGTCAAGAACTATCTACCTTGCACACCGTCACTCACCGTAGTGTCAAGCCTTGGTTTATTAACCTTATGCAGAGTGTCTGCCCTACTCTCGACACAGGTCGAATTGCTACAGCAGCTGTGATGGTTGCAAAGGAAAGAGAAAGAGTGAAGAAGAGTGCATTCTTTACAATTGGAAGCAGTGACAATACTCACAGTCCAGAAGAGTTTGTTGGCGATGAAGAACCTCACAATAAAGTTAGCAAGGATGATGTTGCATCTCTTCAGAGAATGTATACTCCGAAAGCTTTGAATGTAGATGATTTAAATGAAAGCCAACAAGAATTGTTTGAGGAGCTTCGTGCATTTGACTTCTCAGAAGAACTCGTTCTCATTGCTTTAACTGAAAAGGGATGTAACTTTGACGATTTGTATGACTATTGCTTGACATTCAGCCCAAAAGATGTTGAGCCAGGTTTGGAAAATGCTTCTGCAGTCGAACCAGAAGCAATTGCACAAGAGGCACAACCTGCTGAAATGCCATTGAATGAGAATCACCCCCAGGTGCGAGCCATGATTGAAGCTGGCTTTGACTTGGAATTGGCCATTGAAGCTGCTGAGGTCTGCAGTTGCAACTCAGAGCAAATGCTTGATTACTGCCTAGAGAAGGTATATGCTTCTGCTAGTGAAGGAAGAAAGCAGGATTCTCAGTAAGTTTGACTCAATCGAGAGGGAGATTGATGAGTATCACACTCAGGGGTATTACCCCACACCAGGCTACACTAGAACAATTCTAAACAAACAGTAACTGTGCCTTATTTGCTGGTAGCCAGTGATGGCCTCACTAGTCATCAAAAAATGTTAAATCCAATCAAGTTAATTAACTGCAAATGTGACACTTGATACTTTTTATTCTCCGTGAGCTCACAGAAGAAGTATTCAACTAAGTATATAACTCTAATAGCTGTATATCAGTCTGTCATTCCTACACAAAATATCAGTATAAATACTCAGCTAAATAATATTTTACTTGTGTATTCAATGGTGAAACTTTGCATTAGTTCATGGAAATACAACAAGTATTTCAAGTTAAAAAAACTTGTGGGGCTACCGCCCCAACTCGAACTACTTGCTCTAGCTCTCAATTGCTGGTTAGGGTAGTAGTGCACCAGGACCACGTCATGTCAGTTTATTATTAGTGCATGCAATCAAACATGTATACAAGCAAACAGTACCAGCATTCACACATGCAGGTTTGCACAGGATTGGCACACTGTGCACGATTAAAACATGTTTATTTGAACGTTAACAAAGTTTAATAGCTTCACCAACAGAAAGTGCAAACACACGTGAAAAAGACGGGCCACAGAAGCATAAATGTGCAGTACCATGTTTTTGTCCTGTCAGAAGGCCATTTGTTCCAGTGCAACGCAGCGCGCCAGTGCTAAAGACGATTCCAGTGTGTGCCACGTATTCCTGCGCTAGAGACAGCTGGATAACCTTACCGTAGACAATTCATGGCATTCGCAAAGCTTGTCGTTGCTCCTGTCAATCATCCTTGGCAACGTGGTGAATACCACTTGTCTACAAGTCACAGCGAAGACGATGAAAACAATATTGTGCGCTCACCGAGTTCAGCATCACTCTTGTCCTTTGCCTAAGGCAGTAATTCGCGTCACCTTTAGCTTTTGCGCCGTAGAACACAATGCCGTAGCAAGAACACAACTAACGGCGACCCGGGCGACATTCGAAGTCCTTTCCGTGCCGTCTCCTCTTCATGAACACTAAGAAAATGGCTGCCTATATACATGTTTCTCCCGCAATACTTCGCCTGTACTTGCAATATAAATTTCAGTGTAACAATACAACCGTAGCTTCACGTATTATATATATATACATATAATATTATATATATATCTTACCATAACATGAAGCCATACAACAAAATCGCAAAATGAAAACAATATAGGGGCTACCTGCGGCAGCCCCTAAAAAATGACACGTAAAATATCCCATAACCAGCAACAGATGAGTGATAAATATTAGCTATACAATACCCAAGACTGCTAAATTCAATCATTCTATGCCTGTGTTGAGCAGCTACAGAAAAGTATATTATCTTAGAACCAATGTTCGGTTACTTATGAAAGTCAGGCTTAAACTAAAGCTATATTATCTTTACTATAATTTGATGATTACAGTATTAGAATGTATTTTGTATCATACCTATGCATTAAAGTGGATCTACTGGTTTAGATGTCTTAAATAGCTGTTTTGGTCAATTCACTTTAAGTGGAATGGCATCTACATTTAAGTGCGATATTTGATAGACATTAACAGATTCAGGGCCAAATAATGGTAATTTTCTAATGATCCCCACAACCGGCGCCATAAGATGTTCGTGGCTTGGTTGAACAAACATTTCTGAAGCCAAATGAGGGGATGAGAACTTTCGCATGCCTTTAGTGATCTTAGTCTGTCACACTGTCATAAGGATGATGCAAGACGTAGGATTGAAAATTTGCTATAGGAGTATGCCTTGTACAATGTTTCAAAGCATTCTTTGTGCCATATTCTATCATCATCATCCTGTCAAGCAGTTCATAATGGTATGCAACATAATTTAGAAACAGAACAGTACCACATTTTATAACCATTTTACAACTGTATATTCTGATGTTTTGATAAGTCACCCATGCCGTCACTGTAAGATAGTTAATGAACTCCATACCAGTGTAATACTTTGCATCCCTTCTGCACTGTCTGCTCAGAAATACTGCAGCATGTAGCAATCATGGCCCTCTGGTTCCTATATCCTTTGGTATTACTTTCTTCTTCACTGGGTGTCTGTATGCAACTGTGCTATATAGTGCTTCTCTGTCTGCAGTGGTAAAATTGAGGCTCCTCTAGCATTGCCACTCACTGTTGATGTAGCCACAGATGACCTGTGGAGTTTGGAAAATGTAGGACAATTTCTACAGTATGTTGCAGAACAACATGCAGAAGACAGTAAGTTAAGGGATCGACCACAAAAGCATTGGGAAATCTAATTACAATGTTGAAATTGGTTCCAATGTAGTCCAACGCTTCCTACCAAGTGCAAGATCATTTCCTCATTTTGAAAAAGGAGTACCCAACTTAGTAATAGTTCCCAGAAGTAAGTCTGTCCTGATTCATTGTTCAGTGAATTATGGTAGTGGTTGAACGTGATACCCACTGTATTGGGATTCCTCCCAACAGATGAGTTGCTACGCGCGGTGCTGTCCCTGTACATGCCTGCTGAAGATCTTCCACTACCGACATTAGAGGAGGTGCTTTTCTGTGACAGCAAAACCACATCAGAAGAGGTAAGACTGTTAGTGTATAAGCAAGCAAGAACTCAATGCATGCCTAGGGCTGCATGGATGTATTACAGATAGTACAAGGCGTCTCTGTTAATTCATATTTCGATACTGTAATTATTGAAGCTGACTAATTCCAAACCCTGATATGCACATGATGTGCACATGATCTGAGGTAACTTTGTGAATATAACTGTTTTAAATTGATTCAGCGCAGCCAAACATGTACTGCGAGTTGGAAATCTAGCTTAACATTGTGGTATTCACCAAAGCATTGAAATACAATCATAAAGATAGTTTTTACTTCAATTAAAACAATGGAGCCCAACAGAAGTGGCAAAATACCATCAACATACCTACTATCAACACTGCTGACTGATTGACTGATTTACTAACTGATTTGACTGTGTTATGTGTTGTGTATGTGTATGTTTGTTGTTCTACTGTCGCTGGGCTCCCTGGAAAGTAGTCCTCTGGACTAAGTGGAGTACCAGTATAATAATTCAATACAATACAAAATGCATAAAACACTTCATATAATGAAACTAGGTACTAAAGTGCCAATCCCTTGGCACAATAACCTAGAAAGTTTCAGTCATCCCAATGAAAATGGTCATTACAAGATGTAGTGTTACAATTAGAGCTGGCATTAAAAGTTACACAAGTATTTCGAGTTAAAAAACTCGTGGGGCTACCGCCCCAACTCAAACTACTTGCTCTAGCTCTCAATTGCTGGTTAGGGTAGTAGTGCACCAGGACCATGTTATGTCAGTTCATTAGTGCATGCAATCAAACATGTATACAAGCAAACAGTACCAGCATTCACACGTGAAGGTTTGCACAGGATTGGCACACTGTGCACAATTAAAACATGTTTGTTTGAATGTTAACGAAGTTTAATAGCTTCACCAACAGAAAGTGCAAACACACACGAGAAAAATACGGGTCACAGAAGCATAAATGTGCAGTACCATGTTTTTGTCCTGTCAGAAGGCCATTCCTGCGCTAGAGACAGCTGGATAACCTTAACGTAGAAGATGCACGGCATTCGCAAAGCTTGTCGTTGCTCCTGTCAATCATCCTCGACAGCGTGGTGAATTCCACTTGTCTATAAGTCACAGCGAAGACGATGAAAACAATAATATTGTGCGCTCACCAAGTTCAGCGTCACTCTTGTGCTTTGCCTAAGGCAGTAATTCGCGTAACCTTTAGCTTTTACGCTGTAGAACACAATGCCGTAGCAATAACACAACTAACGGCGACCGGGGCGACATTCGAAGTCCTTTCCGTGCCATCTCCCCTTCACAAATGCTAAGAAAATGGCCGCCTATATACATGTTTCTCCCGCAATACTTCGCCTGTACTTGCAATATAAATTTCAGTGTAACAATACAACCGTAGCTTCACATATTATATATATCTACATATATATATATCTTACCGTAACATGAAGCCATACAACAAAATCGCAAAATGAAAACAATATAGGGGCTGCCGCAAGGACAGAAATTCTTGTTACATCATAGTAAACTGTAGCTACTTTACTTTGGTATGGGAGTTCATGGCCACAGTCACAACGCAACTTCCTTACACTGCTTATATGCAGCACTGCAGTGAGGACATACCTTCTTCAGGTGAATGAATACCAGTGGTTCAGATTAACGTCCAGTGATTAAGATCTGTGCGTGCGCTATATTACGACTCGCAAACACAATGGCAAAGCCAGCAACTAACACCACAAGGTCGAGAGCAAAATCATGTGTTTAAAATATGCTTGTGCACGAAGGGAACCAAAATGGCCGACAGCTGTGCTAGTAAACTTTGACAGATTTCTGTAGCTTTGTAAAGAGGCTGTTTTACGAAAATCCCCACATTTTAATTCCTAGCTGAGACGATCTGTAGGTCTTCTTGGCCAATTCGTTACCGTATGAAAAAATTGAACCGGACACACACACACACACGCAATCACAACTACTATAACCCTGTAGCGCATCCACGCTGAGGTTTAATAATAATTATTTATTATACAGTAGTGATTGAAAGTACTGTGGCATTGTAGTGTGGCTTGTAGTTGCATGAGTACTTGTGTATGATGTGATTGCATAGTTTCACCTAATTATTTTCTGTATCTTATGATTATTGCATGGCTTTACTACTTTTTTCATTCGTTAGCTCATGTCATGCGCATGTCACATGACCCTTTTGTGTACATT
Source organism: Aplysina aerophoba (assembly GCA_949841015.1). Taxonomy (NCBI): domain Eukaryota; kingdom Metazoa; phylum Porifera; class Demospongiae; order Verongiida; family Aplysinidae; genus Aplysina; species Aplysina aerophoba. The sequence goes on from OX465046.1 coordinate 4,241,079, forward strand.
GTTCACTTACAGAACTTACAATTCCTCCTTTTTCTTCCTTTGTTTGCATGCACCTTATATACGTTTGCAATATTCATTACGTTGCACGTATATGCCGGATAGAGTGTTTTAGGCATGCTCCGTCATATTTGGTGACCCAGACACCTTTTTCCCAGTTGTCTCTCTATAATTGCCAGATGGCTCACCTACTGCCACAAGAAGCACAGGCACACGACGAACAGCAGCCTCAGCAGCCTGCTCCACCCCTGATCACGGCAGTTGCCATCAAGCTGTCTCTCTTCTGGCCCGTGGACCCTCTTGTGTGGTTTGCACAGATTGAGGTGCAGTTTGACAGACATGGACAAGGTTTGATTATGTGGTCATGGCCTTCTCCAATGAGTTTGCCATGGAGATGCGCGATCTAATGCTCAATCCGCCGCAAGAGGACACATATTCTAGGCTGAAAGACCTAATTAATCGAACCGCCGTCTCAAATAAGAAACTCCTCCAACTCCTTTTACCACTGAGGAACTTGGAAACCGGAAACCTACCCGGCTCTTAGCGTAAGATGCAGCAACTCATGGGAGACGCGGATGGCCCCAACCCAGACAACTCCTACCTTCAGATCACCTCTGACACATTCACTGCCCTCCTGGCAGACTTCCCGTCCTTGCACTGCCCACCCCCTCTGGACCAACTGGTGAAACGTTTCGTCATCCACCACATCCCTACTATTGGCCTGGCCCACCAATTGCTTCCTGCCCACGGAGACTACCCCCTGAATGGCTCAATATTGTCTGCCAAGAGTTTTTGACCGAATGTTGGACCTTGGCATCATCTGGCCCTCTTCAAGCTGCTGGGCATCTCCATTGTACATGGTCCCCAAGAAGACACCTGGCGACTAGTAACCTTATGGAGACCATTGGGCCCTGAACCTCACCACTGTTCCAGACCAGTATCCTGTCTCTCACCTGCAGAACTTCATGTCTTCACTGCAAGGAGCTACAATTTCAGCAAGATTGACTTCGTCAGGGCATAACATCAAATCTCTGTGGAAACTGCGGACATCCCCAAGGCAGCCATGATCACACCCTTTGGGTTGTTTAAGTTCACCCATATGTCTTTTGGTCTGAGGAATGCCACCCAGACCTTCCAACGCTGTATCAATCAGGTTCTTGTGGCCTTCCATTCAGCTACGCATACCTGGACGACATCTTGGTTGCTAGCAAGGACCTAGTTGAGCATCTCTGCCACCTCCGCCAAGTCTTCAGTCGTCTGCAAGACCACAGTATCCAGATCAACATATCTAAGTGTGTCCTGAGTGCTGCTCCCCTGAAGTTTTTTGGTCATCAAGTGGATCAGCAGGGCATCCATCCACTGGCATCCAAAGTCCAGGTGATTCAGGAGTTCCCCTAGTTTCTTACAGTTTTTCTCAAAGTTTTTATATATATTGATCCCCGTTTTTTTTACAGAGATAGCCAAGCTAAACAGATTCCAGAATTAAAAGCTTGGATCACTGCTCTGTGTATGAGTAGTAACTTTGACCCTAATACGTCCACATTGTTTGCGAAATTGCCGTCTTTGAGGGCTATGTGAAACGATTTTTGGCCATGCCGGTGGGCTGAGTGAATGCTATGTTGCTCAGACTAGCATGAATCGATAGCACACACTGTGACACAGCAATGTTTGATAATGAGATTATGCCAAAACGCTTCTATTGAAAGATGCACTTACTTTTGCATTTTTAGAGCCTGCCAGTTGCCGTCTTGGCTGTGACATTTCACGATGGGAGCTGTACTTAAAAATCCCACTATCAAACGGCTAAATTACAATATATTAGCATTCAAATATTCCTTTGGGAAGGGAGATGAACCTGCCGACTGCCTCAGCCATGGTTCGAGCTTCATTATCACATGATCACACATGCGTCTCAAGTGACTTGAACATGCCGCCCTATGGTCAGATGTGCAATCGAATTGTACTCCTGAGAGGGATCTGTGACCGAACGGCTGCCTTGGATGAGTAATGCCCGGGATTGGTGGAGGACATTTTGCACCTATAATATTACGTAAGCTAACAAATTTCTTCCCACACCTGACGGGATAGTGCATTTGCAAGTATGGGAACCAATGAGCATGAGGTCAGCTCATGATATGCAAACACTTCCGCCGCTAAAGGGGCCAAATATCTCTGTAATCGCAATGCAGCCATACAACATCCTGTTCTGACATGTTGCACCTGCGAATGTTTGGGAGTGAACACGCACCTTCCTACAGTGCCAGTGCGCAAAGGTGCACCATCACTACCCCACTGGCCATTTCTTCCTTCTAATACAAAAATAACTGAAGGCTTAAGCTAGACCGAACCCTGCAGTATCACTGCAGCTAAATACGTGCAGTTGACGTCCACCATAGTGGAGTAAAAACGCCATCTGGTCCCACAAAGGGCGCAACAGAGGCGATGCCATCTGGCATGTATTTAGCTGCAGTGACACCACAGGGGGCGGTATAGCCTCTACTGTTTTCACCCCCTGCACAAGCGAATTTCCTCTGTTTTGAGTGAATCGACGATTAACACCACGGTGGTTTGGGAGTCACCAACTAATCACTAACAAGTATGTGCTTAGCAATTTCTTGACCCTGTAAGCCCAGTGCTGCTAATGAGGAGTGGTATTCTCCGAAAAGGCCTTTCAGCACTGTGGCAGTCCAACATAGATTTTTACGCAGTGGTAAGTACCATTTATACCTTGTGGTTACTTTTGTTGGTATCATCAGTGCTGGTAGGTAGTAGTTGCTACATGCTTTCAATGGCGTATTGTGTTTACTGCACGAGACCCGAGGGCGTTTTGCACCCTCGGGTCTCGTGCAGTAAAGTACGCAATACGCCACTGACGCATGTGAGACATGTCCGTTCGAAGCCAGATTGTTTATTTTGGGACTGACCTCTGTGGTTTGTCCCATTTTTTTGTATTTCCGTGGAAACGCACATGACTGTGCGTGATGTACGCGTGACTCGACAACCAAATGGTGTCATAATGAAGCACTCAACGCGAACATCCACACTATTCAAGCCGATTATCCTTCCCAGACAAAGCGAAACATCATCGCACTGCGTAAAGGAGGGAAGCACCGACATTTGTTCAAAATATGGCCATGTCACGAGAATGTCCTGCGATCTGCTCCCAGTGAAGAGCTAAATGGAGGTGCATTTACAAAAGCGCTGCGTGGTAATTTTCGAGAGGGTTTCCAGGCAAGTTGAGCACTTAAATAGTTTGGTAAGGGATGTATCTAGCCTTTCCATGTGTCATAATATTATGCAGTATTCCGATCAAGAGTTATTCGTCCCCGAATTTGCATTACCAATCAGTACTAGTAGTTTTCTTGCTGTAACTTCTCAATGGAGTTCTGTAACAACTTATGACACATGGAAAAGTTAGGTACTCTGATTTCGCAGTGATTGATGCCATCCTTGTCTGTCTGAACCATTCCAAAAATTACCACACGGGCATTTACTACTATTGTACTTGCTTCATTTACACCGACATTTCTCGACAGAGCGAATTATTATTACCGCAAATCATATGCCGGGTTGCAGAGGGTTTCGTTGTCTTCTGTTTGGTACTAGTCTTGCTCTGATCCAACGAAGCTTGCAGGAGAAACAAGCAAAAGTACGAAGGTAAAAATCAGCCGCATGTGGAAGCCATATTGCTGCAATTGGACATGTCCCACATGCGGAAGGCATGTAGTAAGTGGTTTACCAAAAATTGCCACCGTGAAAATGTGCAGGTAGTTTGAATAATTGAATGCGCGGGTTGTCGGTTGCAGACTTGCAGTTGATACCTAGCCTTGAGTCTACGCAGAATGGCCAATCTTCCAAGCGTTCTCGTAGCAAAGGCAACAGCCTGCCACCCGCCAAGTGGTTTGATAACACCATGGTGGATGACGACTTTGAGGAGTTGCAGCACTGTGTCAGTGAGGAGAATATCATTCGGCACCATTTTAATGGTTGAGCTGCTGTGATGGTTCTTTGCGCTGGCCCAGTCTTTGAAGAGCTTCATGCATTTCTTCGTGTCTGCATTCGTTTATTTAAGGGCAAAGCCATGCTGCAACTCCTTGAAGTCGTTATCCACCATGGTGAAATCAAAGAGTCTGGGTAATAGACCTCAGAGTGTAGAGTTACCATCCTCCTTTCTTGCTTCATTGCAAAAAATGCACAACCAGTGACAGAGGGATCTGTTATCATCAGTGAGTAATATTTGATCACTATATACATAAATCATCAGGTACATGCTCAGTCTCTGTTGTCACCAGACCTGAAAACTTCAAACTTACCATTCAATACTCCTTTGGTGTTTTCAGGTACAAAGCCTTTTTTACGACATCATTCGAAGAAACAATAGCAAATCTTTCTTTTGGAGGCAATATCTGTTTTTTTCAAGCTCAAGGGCTTCCTACACTTAGGCTCTGGCTCGACATTCTCATTATCCATTGCAGTGCCTTCTCACTCTTTGAGCACCGTAGAAATGCTGCCAAAACCAACTGCACATGTGCCATTGATAAATTTGGTGCAAAATGGATCACAAACGAGATTGCATCATTACCCACATCTGTTGCGAAAAATGGGGTTTTCGTCCAAATATATTTTGCTAAGCCTTAACATCACAACCACATGATATATAATATCTAATATTGTGAAAAAAACAAAACAAGTATTTCGAGTTAAAAGACTCGTGGGGCTGCCGCCCCAACTCGAACTTCTTGCTCTAGCTCTCAATTGCTGGTTAGGGTAGTTGTGCACCAGGACCACGTCATGTCAGTTTATTAGTGCATGCAATCAAACATATATACAAGCACACAATACCAGCATTCACACATGCAGGTTTGCACAGGATTGGCACACTGTGCACAATTAAAACATGTTTGTTTGAATGTTAACAAACAAAGTTTAATAGGTTCACCAACAGAAAGTGGAAACACACACGAGAAAAACACGGGTCACAGAAGCATAAATGTGCACAGAAGGCCATTCGTTAGAGTGCAACGCAGCGCGCCAGTGCTGAAGAAGATTCCAGTGTGTGCCACATATTCCAGCACTAGAGACTGCTGGATAACCTTAGGGTAGACGATTCACGGTCTTCGAAAAGCTTGTCGTTGCTCCTGTCAATCATCCTCGGCAGCGTGGTGAAGACCACTAGTGTACAAGTCACAGCGAAGACGATGAAAACAATATTATGCGCTCACCAAGTTCAGCGTCACTCTTGCCCTTCGCCTAAGGCAGTAATTCGCGTAACTTTGAGCTTTTACGCCGTAAAACACAATGCCGTAGGCAAGAACACAACCAACGGCGACCTGGGCGACATTCGAAGTTCTTTCCGTGCCGTCTCTCCTTCACGAACGCTAAGAAAATGGCCGAGTATATAAATGTTTCTTTCGCAATACTTCACCTGTACTTGCCATATAAATTTTAGTGTAACAATACAACCGTAGCTTCACGTATTATATATATATATCTTACCGTAACATGAAGCCATACAACAAAATCGCAAAATGAAAACAATATAGGGGCTGCCGCAGTGCGCCAGTGCTGAAGACGATTCCAGTGTGTGCCACGTATTCCTGCACTAGAGACAGCTGGATAACTTAGGGTTGACGATTCACGGTCTTCGAAAAGCTTGTCGTTGCTCCTGTCAATCATCCTCGGCAGCGTGGTGAAGACCACTAGTGTACAAGTCACAGCGAAGGCGATGAAAACACTATTGTGTGCTCACCGAGTTCAGCGTCGCTCTTGTCCTTCGCCTAGGACAGTTATTTGCGTAACCTTGAGCTTTTACGCCGTAGAACACAATGCCGTAGGCAAGAACACAACCAATGGCGACCTGGGTGAAGTTCGAAGTTCTTTCCGTGTCGTCTCCCCTTCACGAACGCTAAGAAAATGGCCGACTATATAAATGCTTCTCCCGCAATACTTCGCCTGTACTTGCTGTATAGATTTTAGTGTAACAATACAACCGTAGCTTCACGTACTATATATATATATATCTTACCGTAACATGAAGCCATACAACAAAATCGCAAAATGAAAACAATATAGGGGCTGCCACAGGCAGCCCTTAAAAAACAGTTCACCCATGTGCTCGTAGGCTTTTGAGTTTTTGCTATCCTGGAAAAATCATGTAATACAATGATGATTGTAAGCTCCCTGCTTAAAGTACTGTTTTGTTTCATCTTGGCGTAGTACAAGTCTTCCCTAATCAAATTCTAATCTTATGTGTCTTACCTTATCTTATGTATCTATCTTACCTTATGTCCTTACTGCACTATACAGATTCGGCTACTGTGGAGAAGGGCAGTGTGTGACCCTGAGAGTAAGCGAATCTTCTGCCTAGTGTGTGAACACAACTTGTCATACAAACTTGCCAAGGAAGCTGTTCAAGACCTCAGAGAATTGATGCAAGGAAGAAGAGGTACAGCATCATAGCTATGTCATGTGGTGTTTGAAAATGGGTATATGTGAAGAGACTAGTGTACACCTAGCGCAACTGATGCCAATCATTTGGTACAGGTTCATGCCATGCATGTGGCTGTAAGGTTTGATAGAGGATAAGTAATTTACCATGTTTCGGATAAAGCAGTAAAATTCACACTGTAAAGGCAGTAGTTTAGGAACCAGATGGAATTTAATTAGACAACATAACTAGAATGGTATAAGAAAATGTGAGAATGATAGACTATGTACATTATGCGGAATGGGTCCACTGCTATGGTCCTTGTATAGAGCTGTATGGTGAGTTGAACACACCCTGCAGAAATGATTTCCAATGGATAATACCGTCAGAATACGTGTTACCACCACTAGGTGACGAAACTGTGTTGCTTCTTCTGCAGTGTTGAACAGGCTGGTAATGTAATATGGAATCTTCATCCACAATATTAATGTTCCATTATTCCAGAATTCAAACTTTTGGTCATCTGCTGCAAGGAGGATGAAGGCAGCTCCTTACTAGTGGGTGATCTCAGGGAGTATAAACTGAACTTGCCTCCACTGCCAGTAACAAAATCAATCCAGCAGTACTTGAGAAGTCACTTCTCAACTGATGTGGTGGCGTTTGGTCCAGACCTTCCTATTCTAGGAGCAGCTGTGGATCCAGATCAGTAAGTCTCAGAGTTCTCACATTGTACAGCACATTTAAGTGTGCCCTGACATTATTCCAGCCTCTATGTAATGTGAAATGCTAATGAAAAGTCTATAATACCTAGACACATTATCCTCTCCTGGTCAAATGGCAGTAATCACTGATGCCCTACACTGGGTAAAGTTTCTAAATTCAATTGCCCATCCTCTCCAGGTCTTACACTAGAATTGTAATCTCAGCGCGAGCAGGAATGGGGAAGTCCCTTTACATTTCAAGGAAAGTCGAAGAACTTGACAGCAAACTAGGGTCTTCGAAGTGGCTCAGATCTGCAACTCTACATGGGCCTGAATTAAGCAGAGATAGTGTTGTCAGGGTTGTACAGAATGTAAGCGCGAAGGATACTGAAAATTTGCCCTTCATCTATCAGGTCGAAGTTTCAGACAGGGTATGTTTCACTATAGAGTCTACCAGTGTAACTAGGATGCCATTCAGGCATATGACTTTGATCTTGTACATCCAATCTCAGGTTGTCAATGACATTGGCTCAATTCTGTTCAGCATGATGATCCTCCGCGGACTTCAAGATTCAGAGGGTAATATTTGGAGGTGCAAGCTGAAGAACTTGTACCTGATTGAGGTAACTGTTCCTGAGACAAGAGTCATGACAGGACCCACCTCTGTGAAGGTAAGCACCTGGTTACCAGTTTTCAAGTTAACATAGAAATTGCTTGTCAATTCTCTCTGTTCATCATTGTTGCAGTGCAACAATTCCATTGATTTCATCCACCTTTTACCAACAACAAGATGCCTCTCTCCTTGTGAATGCCTCAGTGAGCGATGTGAGTGAAACTCCATTGTATGAAGAAGTGCTTGAACATATTTGAAAATAGTTTCTGTTCATTGACTTTCAGCCTCAACTACTGATGAAGTTGTGAGAATGGATGAGAAGAAGAGGCTCAGTGAAACATACCAAAGAGTGTTCCAGTATCTCTTCCGATACCAGCACAACATCTCAGTAGATGAATTCACATACTGTAGTACACATGATGAGGGGGATGAAAGTGACTGCATTCAGTTGCTACTCCAGTGAGTGGTTTGAATGTAGCATGCCAGTCATATAGTATTTGACTGTGGGCAATCGTCATAGCCATGGATTAGAGGTTGTTCCTACACAGTTCCTTCCCTGGCATTGGGCTCATGTAGCTGATGTATTACATTGCTTTCTTCATTTCTTGGGTGATATACTCCTTGCTAGCTCACTTTGTCTCTTTGTTGAAGAATTAGCACACACGCACACACGCATGCACACATGTACAACCACATATAGAGGAGGCTTGCTTCAAATACTTACACACACATGCACATTAATTGTTACAGTAAATATCTGGCTGTACAAAATATATGCCTATATGTAGTCAGCACTGATATACAGTTGCAGGGTCTAGTGCTAATATACAAATAATTTTAATTATCCCAATACAAACTTGATTTACTTTCATAGGGAGGTTGTTGGGGCGAGCCTGAGTGAGCCCCACACTACGCGAAGCACGGCGATTTTGTCTATGTATATATATCTATCCTACGTTTTGCTGTATGATTCTATTTATTGCTGCCAAGGTGACCATGGCTCACAAACAGCTTGAATATTTGCCGCAGAAAGCTTCATATGTTAGGTTGAGCAAATGGCACGAAGAGCATTTGCCAACATTAAACACACTCAATTTTTCCTGGAGCGTCAGTGCTAAGATGAGCGCCTACTCTCCCCCAGTCTTACTATGGTATGCGTGTTAAAAAGCGTGATGGTAACCGAAAACCGACAGCGAAGAGTTAACTATTATTCAATAACAATTATCGGATAAACGTTAACGTTTATTGGTTGTCGGTTATTGATTAATCGCTTACTGTTACTCATGAAATGTGCTACAATTTAAGACGTATGTGTCACTTCCAGTGTGATTTGTTCGCTGATAGATTTCAAGATGGTTGTGACGGTGTACTGCAAGCAGCTAATTATTCAACTCTACTTTGAGTGAAAGATATCTTATGGCAATGTGGCCAAGGTCCTAGCTGCGGAAGGGTTTTGGGAACGAAAACAGACTGTGTGCACACATGAAATGATTTCTCGCCTACCAGAGAGTAATAAGCCTTTTAAGCTCACCCGCGAAAAGTTGGATGACATTGAAAAGGGAAAAAGCAGGATGATGCGGCCATGGTGACCCAGGTCATGATAATGCTAGGCAAACACGGTTTCAAAATCGTTACACGCACAGTCGAGAGACCCAGGAAGACACCTTGGACCTTCCACGGCAGCCGGTACTGCCAGTTGATCCGGAACACCAACAAAGAAAGAGGGTGCAGTGGGTGAAGGACAACCTGCTCAATTCTTTTGATGATGTGGTGTGGACCGATGAATTCACTATTCAGCTGGAGAACAATTGGACATTTTCATATCGAAAAGCTGGCTCTCCACCAAAGCGAAAACTTCGGGCAAAGCACCTATTAAAAGTCATGGTGTGGGCTGGAATATCAAATAATGGAGCCACAAATATTTGCCTCCTGGGTTGCTCCGTGAATAGTGCAGTGTACCTGGGAGTAATGCGCACGCACTTATTGCCCTTTCTTTGTGAGTGGCTACCAATCGGCACGTTCCAACAGAACAAGCCCCTTGCTACACCTCTAAAGCAACACAGAGGTTTTTCCAAGCAAACAAGGTTAAAGTGCTGATGACCCTACCCAAGAGCATGGATTTACATCCTATCGAAAGTCTATGGCACTTGATGAAGCATTTCATTCGAACAACGGCCAAACCCAGTTACAAAGAGGAACTCTTGCAAGGCATACAGTCATTCTGGGCCACTGTGACACCAGAAAAGTGCTGTAGATAGACCATTTGAAAACGGCCATGCCCAAAGTTATAGAAGTTTGCTGAGTCAGCTTCTTGAGATGGTGGCGAGATCTTGATGTTTATTATGTAAACACTGATAATGAACCAAGTAAAGATACTGTAATATCACAAATAATAGAAGCAAAATTATCAGAGTTACTGCAACAGTAAAGGAAGAATAACAAAAAAGAGTCAGTGTGTGCACAGTTAGATAATACTAATGTTTCTTGGGGCTAGTTTTAACCTCAAGTATTTGCCAGGGAGTCACGAGTTACACTGCGGATGCCGTAAATTCTGCTTCCCCCATTCTGAACCTCTGTCAATAATGCAAGCCTGCCTGTGTTGAGCAGCTGCCTACCTACACTGTCCATTCACTTTCCGTCCAGTTAGTGTGCTGCCTACCATCTCTTCTTCAGTGAAGATCACTTTGGTCAATTCCGTTCCTAAATGTACTGGACTTGTAATTCGGGGATTCGTCAGTATACCCTAGATTTTGGCATCGGTTGCTGCCAAAACATGGTGTGGACTATTTTTGTCAGCCAGGGGTGGTCTTGAACTGATACATGGCAGGCATGGGCCACTAGAAGCAGTGCTGTGCAGTTCTTGCCTCCTTGACTGAAGGGTAGCTTCAAGGCAGTCTAGTCACCAATAGACCTCACTTTGAATTTTCTGGAGAAAATTCTCAATCCTGTCCAACTGTAGATGTGGGAGGATGATGTGGTAGCTTCACCTTCACCAGCTGTAGGAAAAGATGCTAACACTGCATCCGACAAAGTAGCTGCTGTTCGCTTCTCTGCTGCTGTCTTATTTCTTGGGAGGTGTATCCAGGTTCGTATTTACAACAGCTGCCTTCCAGATTCTAGATTTTGTCTTTATTGTTATGTACTTGCCAATATTTATGGGTCCTGTGACGTTCTTCTCCCTCCTAATGCTGGATGCAGACGCAAGATACTCCTTTTTATTGTACCTTGACTATCCATTGCCCTCGTACCTGATTGATTAAGTATCTTCTCCATGATTAACTGAGGAACTGCAATCGAGCGTAACTGTAGCGGCAAACAAGCGAACCCCAATACTAGCCATATTGCGATTTTCCGTGAGGTGCAATGCTCTCACCATCTAAAATTTCGCACATTTAATTATATTTTGAATAATATTAGCACGGTTAACCGTTAACCGAAAACTGACAGCAGTTAACCTTTAACCATTGTGCGCATTTCGGTTAGCGTCAGTTTTTTATGACGCGCACCGTAAATTCCTCCACCATTGCTATATATATGAATCTGTCTGTGTGGATGTCCCCACTCCACTTAGTCTTGCTCCCAAGGAACTCCAAACTCTCTCCTTGCCTGCATCTCCCATCATCTCGTGCCCTCTTCAGCTCCTCCTTCCCTGTATGCATCTCTCATATGCAGTCCACCATTGCCTTGTAGCCTTGCTTCATCCTACAAACCTGATAACACACTCATCTCTCGTAACCTCCTCAGCTCTTTCACATGAACACACAAGAAAACATGCACACATGGCTTATGTATAACATACTCTTACCACAACTCATTCAGCTTGCTCAGGCTCGCCCCCATGATGCAATGCATCTGCCTTGTTTGAGATATATATACAGTGCAAGTTGCAATTTACCCCACTAATCTAAATAAATAAATAGTTAAATAGATAATTAAATAATATAATTAATTCACAGTGTTTCCTGTATGTATGTATGTAATTGTTATAAGAATCCCAATCTTCTGCCTGTATCTAATACGCCTGGGATTCTATTGATCACTTGTTGCCTTTCATTGTACGTAGCTATTAGGCACTCTTATACTGATTAATATCATTGTTATACATTTTGAAAAAAATTAATTCACAGGGGTCCTATACAGTATAAATATATAAATATCTGTCACAAATGGCGGCATTTAGGTTGCCTTGGATTTAATAAGCTTTTATTCACTTTGTCTTCACTCGCGCAGCCATTTGATTAAGCCTGCACAGGACATTTTCGAGAAGAAACAGCCGAAAAAAGAACAGATCCAATAACAAAATGGCCGTCCCAGAAGCTACTAATAACAAAGTTAGAAGTCATCTTTGTTATCATTTCGCCCTTTACCAAACAAACGAAAGAAGTTCACAAAGAGTTTCAAAACTTATGTTGCTTAGAAGCTTAAATAAATCTTGCTTGCGGGTTACAGCTCCAAATGTTAACGAGACTGAACGGCCATGTTGTGAACGTTCTCGCATGATTCTGCACGAAGCACAAAAATACTGCTTCAGCTGTTAGCTTCAGTGCTATCCTTTTGTGTGAGATTTTAGCTTTTGCATCAGTTTGTATAGATGGTATTATTGAGGGCATGGCAACTGAATAGCTAGCTAGCTAGCTGGAGTAACCACAAAAAATCTCAAGAAGCCCCCAAAATATTCCAATTACAATATACATTATTGTAATTGAAAACTTTGAAAATTTTCAAAATTTAGAAATATACTTTTCAGATTTCATCAGAACGAAACACAAAGTGCCTAAAGTATAAAACAGCCTTCCTAACTAGGGCATGCATTTCCTTTAACTTCTCCCCATAATACTCACTGCTTGTAGGTAGAACACTGTCTAGACGTCAGTTTGTATACTGTATGTATCTGATCCTCATTTCATGACAGATTATTTCAGCTTGAAGATCCCTCATGGGCAGAACTGAACTATTTTGTGAAGTTCCTGAACACTCAATTGATGGCATGTGAACATTCTGTGTACTGTGATGAAGCTATGATCAGTGACAAGAGTCAAGGAGTTTACGGGTTCAAGTCATTTGTTGTGAAATTTATGATTCGTATGGCAGTGGTGAGTAGGTGTGGAGTATGTGTGTGGGCATGCCTCTGAGTGGTTGTTCATTGATGCCTGAGTGTGGCTGTGAGTGACTGGATAAGCCTGCAATGGAGGACAGTTGAGAAATGTACATGATAACAATACAATAACCTTTCTGTGCAGGACTTTACTGTCCCATCACTCAAATCAGAGCACATGGAGCTTGCGAGAAGTGCTGCTGCCCATGCAGTAGAAGTACCAGACATTGAAGGATACCAGGTTGTGCAAAGAAGAGCTTGGGAAAAGAAGTATGTGTATGCATTCTCTGTCAAGTCATTAGTGTATGGAATCTAATTTCTGCAGGTGTAATCTTCTATTTACAGCAGGTACTGTTTTCTACTTACTATGATATCCTTTGATACATGACATGAAAAACAGTTTCCAAGTATTGCTGTGATTGTTCAGCACAGTCGCTCACTGATAGCTGTGTGGCTTGAGAACTTTCCACAAAGTTCAGATTCACACTAGACTTGTAGCCTGATCCTGTTCATCAGCCACCATTTTATTTGCCACTTCCCAGGGTCTGGAAAAGACTGCACCAAGAACTGTTGCACAATGCTCATCTAACATGTACCAATTCGGCCCTTTGTGACATCCTTTGCAGTCGCATGAATATTATTAATACTAGACATATGCAATGCGCAAACACATGCCTCACACCTTAACCATGCAGCAATTTATGGATTTGCAAGATGAGTAATAACAAAGAAGGGATACGCGAAAAGTGTGAATATACTTTCAGTAAGCTGATGGTGTATATGGAAAGGTATGTGTATAATATGAAGAAGAAATCAGAAAGGAATATGCCGAAGTCGTTTGGCTGCCAATCGTTCTTCCCACTGTGCCATAGTCTGGCTTGAGCTGTGCTTCCTTTGTCCAGTAGCTTTACGCGTACTGCCCAATCGTTGTCGCCTTCCAGGCACTTCCTGTGTCCAGTAGCTGGGCGCTTCTTGTGTCTAGTAGCTAGCTGTATGTGTACGGCTTAAGTCGCTGTCATTGTTCGGGCTGTCTTCAGCTGAACTGGCGCCATCGGCCATACCTATCGGAAGCACGACTCCTCAAAGTGGTGCTCTGAGCAGCAGCCAGTGTTCCAAAGGACAATGTACAATGGGCCGACGACAGGACTTGCGTAGGGTGTGCACTGTCTTGTGCAATGCACATGCAGACAAGACATATATATATATATATATATATATATATATATATATATATATATATATATATATATATATATGTATGTATATATATGTACAAATATCGTGGAATCTTGAATAGACCGCAATTATAAGCCTCGCTACGCTCACACCGTTCGGCAATAATTAAATGGTAGGGCTTGAGACAAATTGCGTTTGTAAACACACCCTTTAACATGGAGAAGCCAATATTTTAGCTTCACCTGTAAACGTTCGCGCTACGTTTAGTTTGTTATGCCCAGTCCACATTTCAATAGCGAAGCATTGCTATAGTTACATCGATGTACAAATAATTAATATAGTATACAACATCAATATGTATAATACATGTGCACATAAAATAGTGGAGTAGCAAACCAAATAGCAGATTCGTTAAAACAAAGTTGGATGGTTAGTAGTTCAGCCCATGAGCGGGAATACGTCTCTCGTGGACTGCTATATCCATGGAATTGCATGGAACGTGATTGTGTGCAGATCTGGATCCTCTGAGGTACATCACAGCGGATCTCAGTAGGGAGAATGACAGTTGGCATCTGAGCCAACCCATGACAACACTGTATGATAGTTCCTGATTTGTGGCAAGGAGTGAAGCCACCCTCTTGTAGGTGACCGTTGCGGCTCTACCCTGACGTGCTGAATACTAGTGGGGTGAAGGAGCCTCACTCAACCTCACGAACACACTGTTCTTACGCTCGACACTTCTCTCTTTCATGTCTCCTGTAGCAAGCATCCATCTGGGTACCTCGCCATGACGGTGTGCATGGGTTGAACACCCTTACATCAAAAATGCACTCTGCTGTCGCAGTCCACAGAATCCATATGCTCTAACGTCTAGTCGGGCTGAGTCCTCTCTGTTGGCTGTGGCAAGTGATAAGTGTTCTCTTGTGAGCGGTTGGAGGGCAGGTTCCACACACATCATGGCATACCTCTGACATCAGATCTGCTGTGAGATCTCGAACCTAATTGTGACATATGATTGGAAACCCTCCGGTTGGACAGTTCAGAGCATGATCCATGGTAAACAACTTACCACAAGCACATGTTGTTGGTAATATTGGTGGCTGCTATCCATACCTCAAGCTCCCATGGATCTCAATAGGAAGTGCCACCAACCAGCTAGATGAGCCTTTCTCCTTTGCAACTTCTATCAGTTTCCGGAGTTTTGGTGGAAACTATGGGTGAACGTTGTCAACCGTTGCTAAATGCGCTTCCCTTTTCTCCTGCCTCACTTTCACCTTGCACTGCTGCTGTTGAGCAATTCTGTCAGTGTTGAACTGTCCATGTTGCCCGATAATAGCATCAACTAATGGTGCTGTGACTCACAGTGATGGCGTTCTGTTGGTGATGTGGCAGTGGGGTTAGGAATACCCAGGCCCCCCAAAGGGCCTGGCAGAGCAATGAGATCCCTCTCCATGTTACTGACGTCTGATTTACCAGTAATATCTGATAGCAGAAGCTGTCTGATTGCATCTTCAAGTGGCTGTAGCAACTGCTTCTACAGTTCTCATATGCTGGCCATACCATGTGTGAATGCTGCATATGCCGCCTGAGGATGAGTCCTTGCCACAGTGGCTAGCTCTTCCACTTCATTTACCCACTGTTGGACTTTTCCTTTTACGTAGGAGTTGATGGTAGACTTCTCTCCCAAAGCTGCCCCATGGTGCCACTTGCCTTCTGTGGTAATGTTGACACCTGAATCATGGAAGAACTTAGTGGCACTGGACAGGTGCTCTGGCTTCACGATAAGCCAGGTCTTGCTGGGATTAGTAAAGTAACCATAGCCGGGGCCAAGAGCCATAACCATGTCCACGACTCACGTAACTGAGCCAGTTTGCCTTCGGCAGATGCATCATTGTGAGGTTTTACTGCCAGTAACTCTCTGTCAGGTCCGGCTCGGCGGTCGCTCGACAATCAGCAGTTCCTCACATGCAAGTTAATTCACCTCATCTGCTCTTCTTAGCTCGCTCTCTAGCTTGCCAGCAAGAGCCACTTAAATACAAAACTCAACTTAAATGCCAAAAAGGTAAATGCTTTTGTGACTTTACAATGTAGACATACAGCTGCAGTTAACTTCCAAGAGATAAAGCACTACCATACAACTAAACATAACCAGAAACCATAAGTTAAACTGAAAGCTTGCAAAAGATGACCAAACATGGTTAACTTTTAGGATGACTTACAAGAGCTAGGAAATAATGCGATGAATGCAAAATTCACAATTTCCTGTTTGACTTAACTAATGGATAGAGCTAACATACATCAAAGAAACACTAAATGCACAACATGTGACCTAAACTACAGTGTCATGCACAAACAGTATCGTGTCCCTCACGAATACTTTACAATCATCCGCAAACCGTACCTGCCAGGCGAGATGATCTAGTTGCTTAATCGGTGGTAGAATTCCCAGTGCATACTTGCTCATAGCAAGGGGGTCTCCTTGTGTGGTGAGTTCTTGTGAGATGATTGTCTTTCCATCTATGAATAGCTCCGCACTGCTTCTGTATGTGTTGATAAGCACTGTTGCACAGGATGGACATAGCACCTGTATGTTCCTGAGTGTGGACTGTCTGTTGAGGCAGTTAAATGCATTGTTGGCATCTACTTGTAGGATTGCTTCAGTGTTCTGGTCACTAAATATCTTCTGCATAGCATGAACTACAGCCTCACAACCAGACTCCTGGCTAGCACACAGCTGAGAGGATCCTGCCACTTTCTGGGCCAATATTATCCAAATTGCCTTAGCTATTATGCAGCGAATGGTCTCCCCAATATCCACTGGGTGTACTCCTGGGTACTTATCCAATGCAACTAGCCTGCAAGCTGTGAGAGATGCAAGTCCCGCAGGGTCCACAGTAGTAGTGCAGATATGCCTGGCCAACAGTGCTACTGAGTTGCACAGATCAGAGGAGGCTTTTCTGAAGGAAGTGCTCAAGTGTCTCAACCCTTGCGAGTCCAGCCCTGATGGGCCGAGACCACCCTGGGACTTGAGAGCTGCCATCTGGATCGTCTCTGCATGTAACTGCTCAAACAACACTGGGTGTGGCTTTTGGACTTGAGAAGATTGAAGGAGGGTTTCAGGATGGATGGATTCCTGGAGGATGCTTTTGAACGAGGATATCTCGAACTGTTTGTTGTGGTGCAGGTTGAGCAGCACTGGATGGATCAGTTCTGTTAAGAGGCAAAACCCCACTCTTGCCCTGTGTGTCCAATACCCGCATTGCTTCTTAAGCCTTTCCTTGTAGCAAAACACTTGAGTGGTGCGCTGCTTGTTGTCGTTGCTGTTACCATAGCTCTGGCCTGTACGCAGCTGACCTTGGATCGTTCTGCACTCTTGGACGAGAGCATCAATGTTGCCCATTTCCCAGAGGATCATTCGTGTCTTGAGGCTTTGAACATGATCCCGTGTTTTCAACCAAGCATCGGGCTTCTGTAACAACAGAATTGGCATTACCATGCCTGCCTTCAGCGCAATCAATTCCATACCGGAGGTCTCACTGTAGGAACGAAATAGATCTGCCAGGGCAATCACAAAGGAACTCCCTATTGGTACGAGGAACAGGTTTTGCCACCAGGTTATTGCCTCGTCATAGGCTGAGTTGATTGCTTGGCAAAAGCTTCCTCCATCTAGCTCACCTCACACAAAGTTTGGAGTATTCATGCTAGGAAGGGGGTAGGTCAGTTATCGTGGACTGGATTCTCCCAAAGTCCTTTGATGGCTCTCCCACGTCTGCTTCATCGTTCGCCACTGAGTTCCATAATGTTCTCCCTTCGCGCTGCTCTGTATCATCGCTGAATGGATTCTCTTCATTCCTGTTGCTATCACATACGTCTGAATCTACTGGTATTGTTGTAGGGGACTGTTGATCAGTCGAGAAATCAGTCGTGTTCTAATTTTCACACCTGGCTAGTTTCTGAGGCTGGCATGAGGAACACTTCCCCCGGCTTTCACGCACGAACAGCTTCTGCACCGCCCGCTACGATTGCACATGCAGCAGATGGGCATGGTGCAGGTCTGACTAACGCGTAGCTCTGGGGGTTGAGCCTCCGTTCAGGATCACGCAAAATCAATCATCACTAGGTTGGTCATCTTTTCTCTGTCAGTATTATTCATTGAAAGGTAGTGTTATACTAAAGTTATCAGAAAGATTACAGAAAAACTCATGCTATCGAGTTAAAAAATGGCTGACAGTAAAGCTGCTGATGTTAGTTTCTTGTATGGAACGGTTAAGGTTATTACACAGAGCAGCACCCATTAGGAGACAGATGCAAAAGACCAGTTCTTCCAACACACAATCAAAGACCCATGGACGACAGTGGTGATCGCAGAATTGACTAGTCTCATACCTGACCCTGTCCATCAGACAGGGCCAGGTATGAGACTAGACCACAGCAAAGTACAATTGTGTCACATACTGTACATTAATGTACATAAATTGGTCATAAAAACATGAGAATAGGATTACATACTTTCACAAGACATTGCATTGAAAGTCAATGGGTAACTAGAGAAACTGGTGGTCAGCAGTGGACCAAATTCAGCATTTAGTGTTCAATATACGTATGGTACATGTCACAAGTAACTTGAATTTTTACGCAGGCTTGCCGCATCAGGAATCCGCAAATGGCCACGCGGCAGGTTGTTAATTTCCGCACACGCTCTGTGGATCGGTCGCATTGCATCCGCAGCAAGAGAAACATTCCGCGCGGAAGTTGGCACCATCTACACGTTAGTTACTACTTGTAGTCACTAGCTACCGCTCTTGGGACTCCAAATCGTGAGCTAAGTATCTCTTCTGTATCTACGTACAGCGCCGCCATTTTTTCAACTCCGCGCCGAACGCGTTTCAAACCACTCGAGTCAGTAGTAAGGCGTCAGGTAGTGTAACTCACCGCTCACCATTTGCTGAGGCGTGTCTGATACTTTCTCTTCCTTCTGTGTGCAGCGTGCAGAAGGAAAGAACAGAATATTGTACGTACATGATTACGTGGTACGTTCTGCGTGCTCCCCCAGCTGCGGATGGCCTCTGCATTTGTAGATCGCTACTTACGTATATAGCGTAACGCGTACCCCTCGTTCACACCACTCTGTGTCTTCCTAGTCTCACGTAGCTAGGCTGCCATCACTAGGAGGGTGAAAACGGTCTCGCCGCCTACGCGAGACAACCGTATTCCGAGGAAAGTTCCAGCGGCCAGTTTGCAGAGCGGGTGCAGACGCCCTGCGGAAAATTTTGCGAACATTCACGGAATTCCGTGATGGCAAACTGCGGATTTCAGCGGAAAATTTCAAGTAACTTGTGACATGTACCGTATCAATGATGCGTGTCTGGCTGTGTATTCAACCTAATGTGCTTTCATTCTGCAGTGTTCACCCGTACATTTTTTTCAATCAAGACACATCAAGTGGAGGAGAGGTGTATTATGACTCAATGACTTTTGTTGGTTTTAATTTTCAGCAGGTTGGTAAAATTGTCAACCTGATTGATTTGCAAATGCACACCATTGAGGAGAACATCATGACTGATGGTTTGTATCGCTGGATGCGTGAAAGTGGCATAGAGTCACGTCAGGATCCACAGACATGGACAAAGTAAGTTCTGTGAACTAAGAAAGCACCTTATTTGAAGGTTTGAGATTTGCGCTGTTTAAATTTAAATTTCTTCCTTACAAGGTTGTCTGTTATGAGATTTTCTATATAGGATGTGTCAGTGTATTGTTTGCGTATGTCTGTGTATTTTACTTACGTATGCATGTGATTAAAGATGTGTACCCATAGTCTGTGTATGTGTTTTGAGTGTTTACTTACTCAAATGTGTGTGTATAACATTACTTGTACAAGTAAAACATTACTCATGTGTGTAAAAAAGTTATTCGTGCAACTAAAATGGCCGATATGTTAACTAACAACTTTTTGTAAGCAAAAATCATATGTCAGGTGTGATCTTGGAGAGCAAATTAGCTGCGTAGCATGAGAGCAAAGGCATGTCTGTCTACTCCTATATCAGCCTATTTAAGACAGCGTATTTTTGGGGCGCCTTGTTTTCAGAAATAGGTTTTTGTATGGCTTCATGTTCGTATATATATATATATAAAATTATATATAAAGCACCACCAGTGCAAGTTGCAGAGGGTGAACCACCATGTGTGCAAGTGGACTATCTGCGCTAGTGGCTGCAGGATAAAGCACCACCAGCGCAAGTTGCAACTAGTGACAACTACCATCTGCGCAAGTGGAATGGTTGCACCAATTGAAAGAAGGGAAACACCTTAAGCGCAAGGTGCAAAGGTCAGGGTGCAAGGTGCAAAGGTCAGGGCGAGCATCAGCGCTAGTCGGTACGGGATGCAGCAACAACATGCAACTACAGCCACCACCACCAGCGACCGGATAGGACCAGCACAGCACGATGCAGCAATCAGTGCAACTTGCGCGTGAGGACTAGCTATAGGTTTGTGGAGGAAATGGGGGCCCTCACGCAAGTTGCACTGATTGCTGCATCGTGCTGTGCTGGTCCTATCCGGTCGCTGGTGGTGGTGGCTGTAGCTGCATCCCGTACCGACTAGCGCTGATGCTGGCCCTGACCTTTGCACCTTGTGTCCTGACCTTTGCACCTTGCACCCTGACCTTTGCACCTTGCGCTTATGGTGTTTCCCTTCTTTCAATTGGTGCAACCATTCCACTTGCGCAGATGGTAGTTGTCACTAGTTGCAACTTGCGCTGGTGGTGCTTTATCCTGCAGCCACTAGCGCAGATAGTCCACTTGCACACATGGTGGTTCACCCTCTGCAACTCGCACTGGTGGTGCTTTTTCATCCACCCACTGGCGCAAATACTGCACTTGCACTCGGGCAACTTGCACTGTGTGGTGGTGGTCTGTGTGGTGGTAGTTGTATATGTGGAAGTGGAGGTGTGTGGTAGTTGTATATATGGAAGTGGAGGTGTGTGGTAGTTGTATATGTGGAAGTGGAGGTGTGTGGTAGTTGTATATGTGGAAGTGGAGGTGTGTGGTAGTTGTATATGTGGAAGTGGAGGTGTGTGGTAGTTGTATATGTGGAAGTGGAGGTGTGTACATGAAAACTACACACACACACACACACACACACACACACACACACACACACACACACACACACACACACACACACACACACACACACACACACACACACACACACACACACACACACACACACACACACCTACACACAATACACATGCACACACCATGCACATGTAAACCATTGCCTACACACACAGAGAAGTAATCAGGGGCCGCAGGCATACCGGAAAGCTGGCGAGCCGCTTAGCTACTGCCGTTCGATGGCTTTTCGCTTGAGTGTGTAGTGAGGGGCCATTTGCGATGACGATTTCGAAGAACAAACGGGCGGGATAAGGTTCTCCGAGCTAAGGACACTTGCCAAGCCTTAGCGTGTGTGGTTGACAGCGCTCACCAAGTTCTTCTCCGCTCCTGTTACTTTTCCGAGGCAACGGTGTAAAGGTCTTTGTGACAGCAGCCATTGAAGACAATGGCAGGAACCAGACAGCAACCAATGGCGCTCTATACAGAAGAATATTACGCACTGCGTTGTCCGGTGCTGGTGTGGCCACCAGAAGGAGGCGCGGCACTCCTATCCTTCGAGAAAAGTCTGTTCAAAAGTCGGCCGCCGTATAAACGCCTCGTAACCAATGCTTCACCAATACCCGCGCAATATAAATACAAGTACAGTTATACTAACCCAGTAAGTATATTATATACTTGGCCTTCTCTCTTGGACAGCGAACTGCTAATTGAGAAATCCTGCTAATGATGGTGTCCTATGAACCGCCTCACCAAGTTCACCAAGTTTCAATGATATGCGGTCACATTTTTTTGGTATTGATACTATGCTGCCTATCTATAAAAACGCGCAATACATAATGTATTGTTCTATGAGGATTTATATTGCCACTTTGTGTCCAATTTGCAGGGGAAACAAGGCCTAATTAGAAATTCTGCCAAATTTAAAACTCAACAATTTTCCTCAGCTTCAGCGTCCTGCATAGTGCTTGTTCACCACTGCCTCCGACGATGCCAGGAATTACATTATTTATTTATATTATTTATTTATTTATAGATTAGTGGGGTAAATTGCAACTTGCACTGTATTTGCTTTAGATTAGTGGGATATATTGCAACTTGCACTGTATATATGTAATAGTTAAATGCCGACCAAGAGGTGTCTACGGGATTTAGATCACGAAGCTCGAGGGCGCGAAGCGCCCGAGTGCTGAGTGGTCTAAATCCCGTAGACACCGATTGGTCGGCATTTAACTATTATAGATCCAAAACGACTCACTAACCCAATCACGTCTCTACTGATTGGCGACAAACCCGGTCCTCTAGGCAACGTACGCCGTCTAGAACGCCGCTTCTTCGGTTAGAATGGCTTCAGGAACGTCTGGTTGCTTCTGCGTCGCCAAAAATGTTCGGCGTTGGCTCCTGTGTCGCCTACCAAAAGGGAGCTTCCCTTTCGGGCTCAAGCTCCGCCTCTGAAGCGCCTACAGTTCCAGCAAAAGGTCGCGTTTCTCCGCGCAACAGCTCACAGCTGCCACCGCTCTATTCAAAGCCGACGTCCCTGAAAAATTCCATAATTCAAGAGAGAACAGGCCATCGCTCTTTGGACGCTTTAGGATGTATGGACGTTCTACAGAAAGGCAACATGGCGCAGTCGCCAAGATCCTCAAGAGGTAGAAGAAACTCCAGTGACTTCTGACTCTATTATTTTTATTGGGGCGAGCCTGAGCGAGCCCCACACTTACGTGAAGTACGCCACCGCTGTCTGTATGTGTATATATATGTATATATGTGCCGTACGTCATGCCGTATAGTTCTATTTACTCATTCACAATGGCTGCCGCTAGCGAACCTCTGTAGACTAGCTGGTGCGGAAGGCTTCTGAGGAAAGAGGATGCGCACCAAACACGGCTAACAGACTACTGTGTGCAGGTGCTACACTCAGAGGAAGGCAATGCGGGGAAGGCTACTTCGCATTCGCCCTCCTACAGTCTAAAACACGGCTAATCGCACCAAACACGGCTAACCGACTACTGTGTTCAGGTGCTACACTCAGAGGAAGGCAATGCGGGGAAGGCTACTTCGCATTCGCCCTCCTGCAGTCTAAAGCACGGCTAATCGACTACTGTGTTCAGGTGCTACGCTCAGAGGAAGGCAATGCAGGGAAGGCTACTTCGCATTCGCCCTCCTGCCGTCTAAAATACGGCTAATCGACTACTGTGTTCAGGTGCTATGCTCGGAAAGGTATGGGGGAATCACCACCAGGGCGCAGCCAACTAGCGGACATTGCTAGAATCCACTTTCGCTGTCTGTCTCAATCGCACCTTGAGGCTGGATTGCGTTGCCATGCTGCACACTTAACACATCCATATAGCTACACTGCGTGGTAAGAATACAATTCCTAGGCACACCATTTTCCCGCCATTGTGCAGATTGCGCACTCTCGCTCAGGCTCGCCCCCACGATGATGATCATCTGTCTAGTTATTGGGGCGAGCCTGAGCGAGCCCCACACTTACGTGAAGTACGCCACCGCTGTCTGTATGTGTATATATATATATATATGTGCCGTACGTCGTCTTAGGCCACGGGACCAATTTATGCCGGGTGCAAAATGGACAAGATGGCCGCCCTTTGCGTAGTCGTTGCGTGCGCCTCAAATACTCGCTGCGGACAGCGTCAAACGAGAAGGAAGTGGTCCAAAACGAAGCGTACGCTCCAACCTCTCAGCCAGGCAAGAATACAGGCATCGTACGAAGGAATAGCGCCAACTAATCTTCCTCCACGTTCGAGAATTTCACAGGACCCTAAGCGAAGTAGTCAGCAGATCACTCCTTTATACAATGCCCACAGGAACGCCACTAAGAAGAACGCTCAGCAACACAACCGCTGCTGAGGGTTCTGAGAATCGCTCTTCACCTGGCTTACGACAAGATCATGTGATTCGTACCAGTGCTCAATTAACATCCAACTTCCATTAGAATCAGCCTTAGCCTCTACATATCATTCATACAAGCAAATACTCGGTCCGTATCAGCATCTACAATGTATGCTATGCAGTCCAACGCAAATAGCTGCATGCCATCGGCACCTTTATCTCGCTCAGGCTCGCCCCCACGATGCTGTAAGCATCTGCCTAGTTACTATTATTATTACTATTATTACACTTCTGTCTATTATGTATAATAATTGTGTATGGATGACGTCATTAATATCGTCACGCGCACTCTGCCCGCAACGTACGTATATGGGATTTATCGTCACGCACACTCTGCCCGCCACGTACGTATATGAGATTTATCGTCACGCGCACTCTGCCCGCCACGTACGTATATGGGATTTATCGTCACGCGCCAAGCTATGGAATGATTCTATGAGATTTAGAATCATCGTTTAGACGCCCGTTACCATGGCAACGGGATCTATGTAATAGTTAAATGCCGACCAAGAGGTGTCTACGGGATTTAGATCACGAAGCTCGAGGGCGCGAAGCGCCCGAGTGCTGAGTGGTCTAAATCCCGTAGACACCGATTGGTCGGCATTTAACTATTATAGATCCAAAACGACTCACTAACCCAATCACGTCCCTACTGATTGGCGACAAACCCGGTCCTCTAGGCAACGTACACCGTCTAGAACGCCGCTTCTTCGGTTAGAATGGCTTCAGGAACGTCTGGTTGCTTCTGCGTCGCCAAAAAAGAGTTCGCCGTCGCCTGCCAAAAGGGAGCTTCCCTTTCGGGCTCAAGCTCCGCCTCTGAAGCACCTACAGTTCCAGCAAAAGGTCGCGTTTCTCCGCGCAACAGCTCACAGCTGCCACCGCTCTATTCCAAGCCGACGTCCCTGAAAACGTAATTCAAGAGAGAACAGGCCATCGCTCTTTGGACGCTTTAGGATGTATGGACGTTCTACAGAAAGGCAACATGGCGCAGCCGCCAAGATCCTCCAGAGGTAGAAGAAGCTCCAGTGACTTCTGACTCTATTGTTATATTTTTATTATTATTATTATTATTATTATTATTACTATTGTTAGTATTATTATTACTATTATTACACTTCTGTCTATTATGTATAATAATTGTGTATGATGACGTCAATAAATCGTCACGCGCACTCTGCCCGCCACGTACGTATACGGGATTTATCGTCACGCGCACTCTGCCCGCAACGTACGTATATGGGATTTATCGTCACGCGCACTCTGCCCGCCACGTACGTATATGGGATTTATCGTCACGCGCCAAGCTATGGAATGATTCTATGAGCTTAAGAATCATCGTTTAGACGCACGTTACCATGGCAACGGGATCTATGTATATATATATATCTGTCAAGATGGCGGCGCTGTGGGGTTCGTTGGTTTACTAAGCTATTATTCGCTTTGTCCTCACTTGCGCAGCCATTCAATCGAGTTAGAAGTATTCCAGAACACTTCTTCGTAATACTAAGCCAGCGCAAAGCCTGTGCAGGGCGTTTTCGTGAAGAAACAGCCGGAAAAAGAACAGGTCCGATAACAAGATGGCCGCCCCGGAGGCTTCTGTTCACCCGCTTAGAAAACGGCTTTGTTACCATTTCTCCCTTTACCAAACGAACGAAAGTTGTTCACAAAGTGATTCAAGAAGATTGATGTGGCTTAGAAGCTTTAATAAATTTTGCTTTTGGGTTACTGCTCAAATGTTACCGAGGCTGAACGGCCATTTTATTAACGTTCTCGCATGGTTTTGCACTTGACGAAGACTATTGCTTCAGCGGTTAGCTTCGGTGCTATCCTCTCAAGTGATATTTTAGATTTTGGACAGCAACTATCAGTTTGTGTAGATGGTATTATTCAGGGCAAGGCAACTGACTAGCTAGCTAGCTAGCTGGGTTAGAACAGTTGGGTATCAAAGTGCATGAAGCTGTGTAACTGTGCAAAGCATCCAAACGCTTAATGCACTTTCCCATGCAATTGCCAACTTTCCAATGAGTGTGGATGTTTAGACACAGCTTCTTGGTTTGTATTTAAAACCCTGATGCATTCATATTCTGCATGGTGCATCCTGGGGTCACTCTAGCATTTAGAGTGATGCTAAATGGCATGACAAATGTGGACACCATTACTAGCAAGTAGTTCGAGTTTGGGGCGCCCCATCGGCGCCCCACGAGTTTTTTAACTCGAAATACTTGTTATTTTGTGGACACAAGGACAGAAAACGTATTTCCATCATTATAACTATTTGTATCTTTGTATCTTGTTTCGAGCATGGCAGGTTTGTAAGGTACCCAGTCCAATATGGAACAGCGGTAGCGTCGTGTGCTTAGCTTCACGAAAACCTCTCTCTATGCAGCGATCTCTCAGCGCTGCCTAAAGATTTTTTAAACGCTAATGTGGTGAATGTTGCCAGCGTCTTTTAATTTCAACCGTTCGCTGTGATCTCTTCAGCTTTTTCATTCCGAAAGGTATGCAATTTGTGTCGATCGCAGGTTTGCATTGACACTGCTGCAAGTGATAATACTGCATGTACATTCTTACTCTCACAAGTAATAGGGTACACACACAAACTAAACGCACCCTACATGCTGAATTGCTGGTGATGAATCTTTATTTGTTACCATATGTAGACTCCATCCTTTTGCGTTTGTGTGATTGGGTAGTTATGACACTCATAAATGCACTGCAAATCTCTTCACAGTGTTTGTTTCTTGCGCACAAATCGTGTTGCAGGGTAGTGATTTTGAAGAAACTTCACCGTGTCCTAGAGAGCAGCAGTACTCGGGAACCAGATGACTTTTACTTCCAATGGATTGACCCTGATCGTTCTTATGCTCTTACCTTTGACAACTTGGTGAAGATGCTGGCCATCCAGATGAGATTTCGGTACTTGTGCAAGGTTCATGTACCGGTTGTGACATGCTTGCATGGCTTCCCCTTTTTGTATGTGTCTACTTTGTACATACATATAGATGTGGCATACCAGTGGTGATCATGGGTGAGACTGGCTGTGGAAAGACGAGGCTTGTCCGCTACATGTGCCAACTACAGGCAAGGCTAAGCATGGACCCAAGTGTTCCCGCTTCTGAACCGCCAGAGAACTTCTTCATCATGAAAGTAAGATTTTGAGCTAGACACAGGATTGGTATAACTGAGTTTTACGAATATCTCATTATTTTAGATTCACGGTGGTGTAACGGAAGAGGACATTACTCATTTTGTTAGTCATGTTCAAGAGGTTGCTGCAGAGAATCAAAAAAATGGTTTAGACACAGTTTTGTTTTTTGATGAAGCCAATACGTCTGATGCTATTGAATTAATCAAGGAGATCATGTGTGACAGACGGCTAAATGGTGAAACCATCCAGGAAGGTATCAAATTCATTGCAGCTTGTAATCCATACAAGAGGTACAGTGACTGTATACGTATATACATTTTAATCACACCATAATTAACAAGTGTGCTATCAATGTTGCTTCTCTGTGTGTGTCACAAGGCACTCTGATGATATGATTGAGAAACTGGAGTCCGCTGGCTTAGGGTTCTTCATCAAAGGAGAAGAGACACAGCAGAAATTGGGTACGCTTTGCTATTTGTTAAAGAAGGAATGAAAGTTTCTAATACTGTCTATGTGCAGGTTCCACCCCCCTTCGTCATCTGGTGTACCGTGTGCTGGACCTCCCAGCCAGCATGAAACCACTGGTGTATGACTATGGAAGTCTCAGCACAGCTACTGAACAAACATACATTCGCAGAATTGTAGAAAATCATGTAAGTTGGTTTGCTGTTTGTTGCCCATAGCTCATCTATACATATATTACCTAGTAATGATGCTCACTAGCTATACTCATGTGTTAGGTTTCAAGGAATCAGGGATTGAGTGCTACCCAAAACCTCACAGAAGCTCTCACACATATTCTTTCATGGTGTCAGGACTACATGAGGAACAGGAAGGTAAGGCAGATGTAAGAAATATCACTAGCTAGTACTTTCTATTCTGATAGCAGATACGTATATGCTTTGCATTAAGTCAACCAGCCATATTTATGCATGTACAAGTACAGATTTAATAATAAAACAGTTAATACCTAACTCCCATGAAGCACACATCCTTAATTCCATTATTTTACCAAGATGTCATGTCAGTACATCCTAGCTAAGCATGTGTATTGTTCAACGCTAAGTGAGATTGTGTTGTATTGAATCTCATTTCTGTTAATAACAGGATGAGTGCAGCTATGTCAGCTTGCGTGATGTGGAGCGCTTCATGATTGTGTATGACTGGTTTCACAAAATGTACCAAGTCATATTTGCTGAGATGATTAGAGTCAAAAGATTCAATGCTGCTGAGGTAGTATGAGATGATAATTATATATTGATGCATCAAAAACACCATATTTCTTTCAATATTTGTGATTGAGCATACAGAAATATGCAGTGAATTAATAGTAGCCTGAATCCATAATTGTGCTAAAACTTGTGCCTAATTTGTCACTTAGCCAGTAAGTAATATAATCACTGAAACACTGGATGTACTTTAATAGACAAGTAATAGTCATATCTACCGTGACAAGGTTTATGTGGGATTGGAGTCTCTATATGTATGGGCATGCCTGCAGGAATGGAGGACTTACCAGCAATGTTTTGTATAGGCTTTGGTGTTAGGAACTGTTTGGTAGGAACACCATTCAACACCACCAATACTGGAATGGTTACATGAGTGGGTTGCAACAGTTATTGCCTCACTATAGTCGGCTTCCTGCACATAAACACTAACCAACAGTCGATGAACATTGATCAGAAGCTTTGGTACCATAGGTTGCCTTCATCATGGTTTTATCTAGGTTGCAGAAACGGTGATCAATGTTGATTGACTGCTGGCTAGTGTTTTCATGAGTTGTTGCAAATGTGTCTTCCTAGCTATTCAGGCTTTTATCGTAACATAAGCTACAGTAGCACTAAGATAAAAGAATACAGGTCCTTTTGCACTTGTACCTCAATTAGGAAGTGATTCCGGATTCTTGTACCCTAGCCACAATCTTGTCACTGGCTGTATGTTACTACACTCGGCTGTTGGATAGAGAGGAGTTTGAGGTTCAACTTGTGCAACAGGCAATGGCACCTCTTCAATTGCCAGATGGAAGACACACATTCTGTGATGCTGTGCAGTGGTAAGTGAAGACATTTGCTCTTATCCATGTTCAGTGGTATATTCAGTGTATGTTCAATGCTACAATTTTCACATGCAATAGTTGTCAGGAGGCATTTCTGGAAAACATGGAACTTGGTGAAAATATTGCTCACAATGCTGCTTTGAGAGAAAATGTATTCATGATGGCAGTGTGCGTTGAACTGAAAATCCCTCTCTTTGTGGTTGGGAAGCCAGGAAGCTCCAAGTCCTTAGCAAAATCCATAATTGCTGAGTCCATGAAGGGACAGAACTCCAAGGCAGAATTTCTCAAGAACTTTAAGTCTGTTAGTAAAATGTTTTTCTGCTTGGTGCTCAGATACCAGTAAGGAGTATTTTGGTTATTAGTATATGCTGTCTTTCTTTGATTATGCAGGTTAAGCTTATTTCTTATCAATGCAGTCAGCTATCAACTCCTGAAAGTATCATGGATGTGTTCAAGAGTGCTAAGCAAATTCAAGATGGGTTAGATTCCAGAACTGATGTTGCACTGGTTGTGCTAGACGAAGTTGGCTTGGCTGAAGATTCACCCACGTTCCCATTGAAAGCTCTGCATCCACTTCTAGAAGATGGCACAGATGGATCAGATCATAGGGAGCAGGTGTGGTGGTGCTCATCTGTTGTGTGATGAGAAAGAGTGTAACGATAGTCTTATATGCTTCCAATTTTGGGAAGTACCAACCAATGATTCATGATATCAAAATGGAAACAAGAAACAGGTTCTGCTTTTCAAACTTTGGTTATGCGCACTCTGCTGGTCACATTTGTCTCTGTGGAATGTTTGTCCTCTGTAGGGCTGTCAATGTCCAGTAGACAAACTTGCCCAAAATACATTGGGCAGGACAGGATGTATAATATTGTTTCAATAGGTGCATTTTGTCTAAGTATAGTACATGTACTGCTACCACCCACAAAGGAAATTCGTGGTTGATCAAATTGAAATTAAAATTGCATACTTCATGTAGATTGTAGCACGCGAAGAGAGGGTCGCCTTCATTGGCATCTCAAACTGGGCACTGGACCCTGCCAAAATGAACAGAGGCATCATGGTGATGAGAGGGGAACCAAGCATTGAGGAGCTTGTCAGCAGTGCTAGGTAAGAGAGTCTGACTTGAGAGATGAAAGCTCTCTGCTCATTGTTTCCTCCTTCACGTCACCTACACACGATGCCACCATCTGAGTACCTTGGCAGATGGTGCACATGCATTAGACGTAGCTGCTGGGTATGTCAACTATAACCTCCTCTTACAAAATAGCATGTTAATTAAATTGAAGATAATGTAAACACGCTAATCCATCTTACAAACTGGATTAACTAGTCCACCTCCAGAAATACATTTGACCTCATTTAAAGCTGATTTAAAACTAACCCAGTTGCAAGTGCCCTAATGCAGTCCTACAGTATAATGGCACCTTAAATCTCAGCAAGCATGTGTCTGCATGATTCAAGAAAACTTTCAGAAGTTTTCAAACATAATTAATGAAATGGGTCAACTCTACACTGCTAGTTGCCAGTCAAAAAATAGTGAGTAGGCAGACAGATCACAGAGCTACTGTACGTACCTTATCAGGTTATTATTTACCCGTGGTATGCAGGGGTATCTGCTCAAACCTAGAAGCGGATGAGGTAAGAGAGTACTTGGATCCCATCATGGACGACTTAGCTGATGCATACTTGAGAATTTTGGAGAAGCAAAAAGGGAAGAGGAAAGAGTTCTTTGGTCTCAGAGACTTTTACAGGTATTGTTTGTTGCCATCTTGGTCATACACAACCACCGCATCTTATCACGGATGAACAATGTCATGAGATGAGTATATACATACTAGCTTTATCGTTCATAGTAATCACATGTACATGTACAATTGACTGTGTCTCATCTACTGAGTGAGCAATCTATGTCTACCAATGCAAGTTGATCACTACTGACTCTGTTTTATACAGTAGCATTTGTTTGGTTTGTGTGAGAACATAATGGCCATACTGAGATAGGCTGATTTCGGATGATTGTGTTGCCACTTACATACTATATGATCAACTTTTAGTCTTATCAAGATGCTGTACTGGGTTGTCAGGAAGAACCTTGAAGCTGATGATGATCAAGCAGCAGGCTTATACCTAACTGAAAGTCAGCTAATTCAAGCTGTACGAAGAAACTTTGGTGGCTCTGATGAGTTTGACCCTCTTGAGGAATTTCAGAATTGCCTTCAGCCAGACATCCTAGAGGAGGTATGTATGGTAGTCAAGTTATTGTGTTTCTTAATTTATATCAAACTATTGCTCATGTTTGTGAATGTAGCAGTTTTTTATACGTTTAGCTGTAACCAACTTCACCGCAAATCTTTATGATCATGTTCATCTGCTGTACCGCACTCATCACTTCAGTCGTCTTCCACTTCCTTTCAACTTCCAACTACTCATTTTCCATACACTCTGTAGCATTGCTTTACTGGTTCCACCAATGCTACCATATATTTTCAAAGAGTACCCCACATCTCCTGAACACTACTTCACCTCAAATGATAAATCTGTCTTCAACCTCCACACCTACTGTATAAAGCACTTATTGCTTGGTGCTGCATTCACTGCGTCTTGTATGTATACATTCTCTCATGAGTCTAATCAATCATGCTTACATTATCATCACTTGAGTGTCTGTGCCTTGCAGGATGATGAAAGTACAGAAGCAGATTACTCACCCCTTGGTCTCATCAGAGCAAGCTTGAGTAACAAGGAAAGATCATGGCATGGGTAAGTGAACTAGTATGTAAGTTCGTACCTGTGAGTACGCATTGTGTTCAAAGGTATATTGGCACATGAGCACTGTCTGATATTTTGTGAAGAATAGATATATTGCTACTATAAGTTGGAAAGAACTCTGCTGATTTGTATTTTAAAGAGAGACGTCTGTTGTGCAATTAAGCTCAAACGTAGTAGGGAATGTGGTTTGGTGTATTGAACATGATATCATTATCACATTGTTGACAATGGCACATATATTTTTTTCTTGATTCTATTTGCAGAGAGAATCGTTACCTTCTCTTTTTGACTGAGAATGATGCTGCTTTGGAAATTATGCACAGATTCTTGTTCCAGAGTAAAGACACACAGCCATATGTTTTGTTTGGTAGCAGCTTCCCCAAAGACAAGGACTACACACAGGTGTGTATGCTCCACTATTTTAGTTTTTACATCATTAGCTATAATTATGTAGTTCAGCATGTGGCACATGCAGATACGTATGCCGTAACGTATTATAGTGTATATACATATTATATGTATATAATAAAAAGATTTAAGAATATGTACAATATTATATAATGGTTTTATTTGACTATTTAGAATGGTTTTTTTTAGTTAGTGCAGTGTTCTAGGCACTGCCCTATTTCAGTAGTAGTAATTTACTACATTAAATGCTATATATATATTATATATAATAATGTATTACTTTAGTTTTACTGTACTTCAATCAGTATTCACTTGTATATGTCTGTGTATAATATATAATAGAGCTATTATTTTACATGTGTATGCATGTACAGCTATGTAAATGCATCTATTCCTTTGGAGTCACTTGTGCATTCAATTATAGTGTATAATTTTATATATATAATGATTGTATTATTTATAATGTAAAGGTACATACGTACATGTTGTTTTTATTCATCAGGTGTGTCGCAACATCAATCAAATCAAGATATGCATGGAAGCAGGTCGCACTGTTGTGTTGTTGAATCTGGACAACCTGTATGAAAGTTTGTATGATCTGCTCAACCAGGTGGGTGTGTAGCTGCAACAAATGATTTCACCGGGTATATGTACCAGTTTTAAATGAAAATACTTTACTGCAGTACTACACCAAGATGCTTCGTAGTCGTTATGTTGACCTGGGACTGCAGACACACAGAATCAAATGCAGAGTGCATGATGACTTCAAGTGAGATACACACATTACTGTTTATTATGATTTGTTTGGCATGTCAGCTGATCTGTAAACCCCACTTTAATGTACTCACTATCCTCTGAAACCCTTGATACGGTACATGACACAGAAAACTTAAGTTTTCCGCAGCCTACCACGTGGGTGATGCACAAATAGCCACGGAGCTGTCTGCATATGTCTGCTCGGACAATTAGCAGATTCCATGCGGAATTTTGCAGATGTGTTACCCCTTTTCGTATTTACAGAGATTGCGAGAATAATACCCTCTATAATAAGGAACAGAAACAGAATCAAATAAGGAATTCTATTGTGGATTCCAGTGAATTGCCGCGGAGCAAGCCGCAGAACGTTCATGCTGGGTCCACAGAACGTCTGTGCGCTGTCTGTGGAATGTTTGTGCTGTCCGCACATCAGTGGATTATCTGCTGGGTACCCACAAACCAATTGACTTGCGAAGTCACCAATAATAGTCGCAAAGAAGACCATCGTTTCCCAAGTCACTAATCGTAGTCGCAGAGAGGAAGAGTCCCAACAATTCCCTAGATGCTAGTCACTCAAATTCACGACACTTGATCCGCAGGTACACAGAGAAAGGAGTGTGACTGGATCCCTACAGGTTGGCAATACAGTCACGTTGGAGACAATATCGTGCGTTTGGGCAATTGCTCCATTTCCTACTACCAGTTAACGTTTAAACGTTGCAAGGTAGCGATTAACGGTTCACCATTCGCTGTTGATTAACGATAACCAACGATACATGTTACAAGATTTTGGGTAACATAATGTTTTCAATGCTCCATACTGCATACATGACATGAAATTCACACGTTCTGGCAATAGTGATTGATCAATTTACTGCATATATAAAGAAGACATACCCTTAGTATCTTTAAATCTCATATTTAATAGATCTTGCAGTTCAGAATACTCTCAAACAGAATTGTGTGCAAACCTGGTGATGGTAGGCACACATCACAAGTTGAGCTACACTAATAAGAATAGCAATGTATAATACTGATTGTATAGAAGCTTGTTGTTGTCATTTCATTTGAATAGTCGTAGTAGCTGGAAAAATCTATACTGCCATTACAGTAAACAATTCCCCTCACAAAAGCACTGCAAAAATATTTCAGTGGGATAATCTTCCTTGGCCATCCTTGTTCACTCCAGTTCTAATTGCCACCAAATGACCAATTGGTGGGAATTACTTACAGAGAATATGGTAGTGCGTATGTATGTGCTTAGTCCAATGTGTGTCAAATGTGCATCTAGCCAAACCACCTACCAAGGTAATTATTGTAGAGGCTCATTGCCACGTTGTATAACTTGAAATGAGCGAATTCGTGAGCAATTCACGTGGCATAGAAAGTCAATAACAGAACGTTTCGGCCTCGAGGGCCTTCTTCAGCTGTTACACTGAAGTACTACAGAGTAACACACTTTATAAGTACAGCGTTGGGTGATGTCATGACAGGTGGTGATGGCTTTGGTGGTTAAAAGTAATAAAATAAAAAATAAAATAAAATAAAAATAAGAGAAATAAAATAAATGATGGAGTGGATATTCTAATGAAGTAAATTGAGGGGCATGTACGGAAATTAAGTGGGTGGGGGTGGTGGTCTGGTGCTACCGTTAATGATGGGGTACCATGCAGGTGACAGGTGAAGTCCACAATTGAGGTTCATGTTGTGGGGTTCAGTACGGATCTGGATTGCTTCCATTGTTCTCCTCTTCCAGAATCCACGCGCTGTCCCATGAACCTGTGCTCCTTCCCAGTTGATGCTGTGGTTGGTGGTGTGGGCGTGCACGGCTATCCCGTTCTTCTCATCTCCCCTCTTTACTGCTTGCTTGTGTTCACTTATTCTGATCTTTAGTGTTCTCTTGGTCTCCCCAATGTGTATACCTTGGGGCAGTCCTTGCAAGGAACCTGGTAGACCACTTCCTTCCTCTTCTCTTCCGGCATCTTCTGCTTCACTCTCACAAGCTGCTGCTTCAATGTACTTTGGGGTTTGAAGATAGCTTTCATGCCAAGGGGTCCACAGGCCTTCTCTATCTTCTCGCTGAGACCTCTCACGTAGGGGAGGTGGAGTGTCTTCGGTGGTTCCTCTTCGTCTGGTTCACATGTCTGTTGTCTCTGAGGCTTGGTTAGGGTCTTTCTGACCAGCTTCTCAGGGAAGCCATTGGCTTCAAACACCTTACATGCCCCTCAATTTACTTCATTAGAATATCCACTCCATCATTTATTTTATTTATTTTATTTTTATTTTATTTTATTTTTTATTTTATTACCTTTAACCACCAAACCCATCAACACCTGTCATGACATCACCCAACGCTGTACTTATAAAGTGTGTTACTCTGTAGTACTTCAATGTAACAGCTGAAGAAGGCCCTTGAGGCCGAAACGTTCTGTTATTGACTTTCTATGCCATGTGAATTGCTCACAAATTCACCCATTTCAAACACCTACCAAGGTGTGTTTCAACCCACATCTGTTCCCTCAAAGCAAGTCTATGAGTTCATTTGTGTTGAGTTTGCCCTGTGTTCTTAATTATTTCTAATCAGTTATTCCTGGGTGAATGTAAGGACACATACTTTCTAATGTATGTAAATGTGATCAAGGTCGTATGCATAACATCATGTATTAAACATACAGTTATGTATTTACGGTATACATGTATGTAGGGTGAATGTCACTATGATACCATTTCTTTCTTCCAGACTCATTCTCATTGCTGACAAGGACAAAGTGTATGAAACGTTTCCCATTCCATTGATAAACCGCCTTGAGAAGCACCTGGTCACCACGTCCACCATTCTTCGGCCTGTTCAGCAAGAGGCACTGCACCTTTTGGAGGAATGGGTTGAGAGCTTCACTAAAGTGCAAGGGTGCATATGTAGCATCTCTGCTGCATGTATAATTAAACAATTTGCATTTGTGACTGTGCTGCATAGCACATTTGCTTTCTGTCCATAGGTTTAAGAAAGGTGATGCATTTATTGGATTTCAGTCACAAACTCTTGCTACTGTGGTCCTTCAAGCAAGTCAGTCTTCCAGAGTAGCACAGGATTCTTGGCATGAAAATGTGAGGTTTTGATGTGAATGAAATGATTTGTGTTAACCGTGTGACTGCCTATTGTTCCTCCATGCCTGTCACAGTGCCAAGCCATTTTATATTACAGTACTAAATTGCTAGTTAGTACTTTTAACTTTCACTACCAGGTTCACTGTGTAACCAAAATGCTTGAAATGGCTAAGATTTAGTCAGAGTCTTGTTATTCCAGTAATTACAGTCCCTTCCATACAATATTGCTGCTCTAAATACTATTTTTGGGGCGCCAAAGGCGCCCCTATATAGACCACTTGCATAATGACGTCACATTGCGTCGTCGCTCACATGACATTACATCACGGTAGGCAAAAAGCCTACAGCAAAGCGTTGTGAAAGTCCTGTAGTCAGTCACCGCGATGGCCAAATCGTCTGTAACAAGTATCGAATTCGACCTAGTGTTAGCGAAGCTTTGACTGGATAGCTCAGCGGACAGAGCGCAACTGGAGAAGGGGTTATTCGGCCTGACCGTCTCGAAATTGAAGGATCTGTGCAAGACGCTGAAGGTTAAAGAAGGCCAGAGCATCTGGTCGAAACGTCGGCAAGGTTTTCAACTGTGTTCTGAAGCTGGTATTCGAGAACTACCCTTTCGCTGAAGGTTAAAGTCGGAACAGCTACGAAAGCGATACCCGTCCGCCGCTTCTTGTCTCAGTGGCAAGTGGGGCGCTTTCGTTGATAGCGAAGACGAATCCGCACCCTTCGTATCAGCTTTAAAACCATGTGTTGTGGATGAATTAAGCCAGCTACCATCTTCCGAATTTGTAAGCGCTTGGTCAAAGATTTGTGCGTGTTGTCCGACTTCACGTTTATGGACTTATACACATACCTCGTGAAAAGCAAGGATAAGTTGTATGATAAAGAGAGCCTGAAGTCCTTTAAATCTCTGAAGAGCTACAGGTATTTCAGCGATGGGTTTGTACAGAACTTGGGTGTGAGAGGCAAGGTGTGTTAGAGGTCAAGACTGTGTATACAATTGACGGTGTCAATGTCACAAACATTCACCCACGTCAGTTGGCAAGCAACGCAAAATGTTGCCTACAGATTAATGAAGTACAACTGAAGCGAAATCTTTATTCCCATTATCAGGTGCAAGGGGAATGGCAATTTCAGACGTTGCATGGTGTGATTTTGATCAACATCAACATGCTTTCTTCTTTTAGCTGCTCTATCTGCTCTCTCAGGATTGCTACTTACGACGATTCTCTTCTTTTCGTCGTTGAATACTGTAGGCACGTAGTCAACGTTATCACGGTCCTTCGAAGGCTTTCCCGAGACGAAGTGGT
Source organism: Aplysina aerophoba (assembly GCA_949841015.1). Classification (NCBI taxonomy): domain Eukaryota; kingdom Metazoa; phylum Porifera; class Demospongiae; order Verongiida; family Aplysinidae; genus Aplysina; species Aplysina aerophoba. Next base: position 4,278,668 of record OX465046.1, read on the forward strand.
CACTGCAAATTCGATGGTGATCTTTTAATTCCCATTTGTCGTGAGATACGGATCTGATCCACAGCCTACGGCGCTCAGAATCCTCTGGGAAACGATGAAAGGTGACCGTGCTCGTCTTAGAATGGCGATTGGCACAGTTCACGCCGTAACAAGTGGTCGGCCAGACTCACTGTTCACTATAGTGACGCACACAATCTAGAAGAATGACGAGAGGTACATTAAGCGTCCTGTGAACGAACCTGGCAAGAAATAATGGCAAGCCACGGTCTTTCCGACGTCCTTGAAATCCATTCTAACTTCACAGTCCTATCCTTAACTATGGTTGCGCGGTTTCTTTTGCCTACAGTAGAAAACCGAGCGAAGTTGTGACGTCATTATGCAAGTGGTCCATTCTTTTCAGATTTAGGTTTTTGTATGGCTTCATGTTCGTATAATTTTTTATATATATATATATATATATCTGTCACAAAATGGCGAAGCTCGGGTTATCTTGACTTTAATCAAGCTTTTACTCGCTTTGTCTTCATTTTCGCAGCCATTTGATCAAATAAAAAGTATTCAAGAACACTTCTTTATAATACTAAGCCAGCGCCAAGCCTGCGCAGGACGTTTTCGAGAGGTCCAGTAACAAAATGGCCGCCCCAGAGGCTTCTGTTCACCCGGCTAGAAATCGTCTTTGTTATCATTTCTTCCTTTACCAAACGAACGAAAGTTGTTCACGAATACTTTCAAGAAGACTAATGTTGCTTAGAAGCTTAAATAAATACTTGTGGGTTACAGCTCCAAATGCTTGTGTGGTGCATCCTGGGGTCAGTCTGGGGTCAGTCTAGGATCTAGAGTGAAGCTATATGGCATGACAAATGTGGGCACTATTACTAGCAAGTAGTTCGAGTATGGGGCGCCCCATTGGCGCCCCACGAGTTTTTTAACTCGAAATACTTGTTGTATGGTGCGGTGCATAAATTACAATAATTGCATTTCCCACTTAAATCTTCTCAGCAATCATCTTCAGTTAATCCATGAATATTTTTGGGTAACACATATGTAGCGGATTTTTGGGTAACACATACGTAGCGGTATAAACGGTAAAAGTTACTGGTTAGCAGTTTTGTATACAATGGTACAAGTAGGCAATGCAGCAACATAAACAACATAATCTCAAAGCTAAGCTGGGAGAAAAACATGCCTAGAAGACTGCTGAACAGCCAGTCGGTTATGATTAAGATGAATGTGTGACTATGAAAGGCTGCTATTGTAAATTTATAGCCAGACACCAGCCCACCTCAGAAGAGGAAAGGACGTCCAAAAAGAAGAAAAAAGAGAGTGCAAAATTGTTATGTTGCCTGCAAAATACGGATAAATACATTCTGAATTTCTCCTTTCGGCAGTTCAGTTGTACATATGTATTACCCTATTATTTGCTAAATTAATAGTCACTTACCAACGATAGCATTCATTAACATTTAACATGTTGTGTAGGCATGTCTGAAAGCAGAGGTGAATCGCTGAAAGAGGAGGTGAATGAACTGTGCTGAGGTAGGAGTTCTTTTGCCTTCTTCTGAATGTTTTACCCATAGTCATCCAACCTCAAGAGTAAATACGGTACTTGACACAGATAACATTTTTCCGATGAATTCCTGAATTTTCCGGTGCAGGCAGACGCAGATATCCACGCGAACACACTCAGATTTTCTGCATGATTTCGCTGTGATTTTCCGCACGATTTTGCGTGGAAGAAATCTAGGCAAGAATTCCGCACGGATTCGTGCGGAAAATGGTGAAACCCAGCAATTATGTATATACGTAGCTATGTACAGTGCCTTTACATACACTCGCAACACAATTCCTTCATAAGCGGCGTCAAATGACCTGAAACGTGAAACGTCGTCAACTTGTACGTACACACAAGAGCCTGCTACGTAGCTTTGCATACAACATATGCACGTACAACAATTAAAAAGAAACAACACCAACATGCCATTGTCTGGTGTAAGGATGCTGCCAAGGTATGGAAAGGAGGACACACCTTCCAAGGAGTGGTTCCCTACATAGAAGGGGGCACAGTGAGTTTTTCCTGCACAGCTGGATTGAAGCGCATTGACGCAGTCTTCTGTAGGTTGATGAGTAGCCCAAACTTGATGGCTGTTTGAGCAAACTGACAAATGATCACCTGCATGTCCTCAAATGCAGTCAAAGATTCTGGTAAGAATTGGTCTCCGGAATCTCCTCACATCAGTGATGTCACCTCCTACAACTTCAAGCTTCACTCCCATCTCGCTACAGAACCTGGAGTTGTCAGGGAAGGCTACCTCCATCATTGCTGCTAGGAAGAGAATGAACAACACTGGGCTCCCAATTGATCTTTGCCTTACTCCAGTGTGGATGGGGAAGTTTGAAGAGAGTTCTCCACGATAGGCAGCCCATCCCTCCATATTGGTGTGCAGGTTCCTAAGTGCATCGAGACACTTTGGCGGCACTCCAAAACGGGAGAGTACTTCCCAGAGCAGTCCTCTGTCAACAGCTTACGCTTACGCAAACGCTTTGTGGAAATCTATAAGGATGGCATACATTGTGGTGTTTTTCTCCCATGCCTTCTCAAAGAGCTGCCTGAGCATATAGATCAGATCCTCCGTTGACCTGCCTGGCTGGCAGCCATACTGAGATTCAGGTACCACATCAGGGACCAGCTCTGCAACCTCCGTGTCAGGACCGCACTGAAGACTTTGCCTCCTGTTGACAAAGGGCAATTCCGCGGTAGTTGTCAGGGTCATTGTACAATCTACCCACTCTTTGGGGCCCTTGCCTTCAAGAGCATGGTTGCAAACTTCTACCAGGTAGTCACTCAGTGCACTGCCAATCTTCCAGATTTCATTTGGCAGTCCATCTTCTCCTGACGCCTTGGAGTTCTTCAGCAACCTTACTGCTTCATATACTTCTTCTCGTGAGATAGAGTTGTCAAGGGCTTCATGCACAGATCGCTGTGGGAGACGTGATGGGATGAAATCAACGTTCAATGATCAACATTCCTATCCTGGTTCAGAACCTTCCCAAAGTGCATTTTGAAGGCCTCAGCAGTCTCCTTAGCCATCTTGGATGTCCCACCCCCAGGCACGGGAAGGGCAATGGCCTTCCTCTGAGTGGGACCACAGACTTCCCTAAGCAGCTCATGAACCACCTTAGTGTCTCCATTTTCTGCAGCTCTCTGTAGACGGCTAGCACGGTCATTCCACCAGACATCCTTCAGGGCAGCAAATTCTCTCCTGAATTTGTCACAGGCCTCCTTGGTGTTCCCCGCAGCCTTCCTCACAGTAACAATTCAGTCTACTTCCCCCACATTGTCATACACCCAGTACCTGGCCTTTCTCCTCTCAGTACCAACCACAGCTTTGGCCGTATCATAGAACCATCTGCCCACCCTAGGCCAGTCAAACTCTGAGTGGACACTGCATCTGCAAGCTGCTGTTGCGAGCCCTTGATGACAGGCTGCAGCCTAGCATTTCTGGAACCTTTTCGTGCCTTCCTCACTGGTGGATCTTCCCAGAGCATTAGTATGCTCCTGACGAGGTGGTGATCTGCACAGGGAAAGAGATTCTATGCCCCCCGAAGAACTGAGGTCTGGCATAGGGTGTACAGGTGCCTTCTCTGAATGGCAACATAATCGATAAGTCGCCACACACCATGTGGACCTTTGTCTTTGTATTTAAATTTGTCCTTTGCTTTGAGGCCAAGGCCAACAATTGGTACAACTGGTATAAGGAATAGCGAATAGCAAATAGTAGTAAGATGAAGTATAAATTCGGGACGTGGAACATCGGAGGGCTGGCAGGATCTGTTCCAGACGCTGAGCCGAAGACTTATGAGGTGCTTAACATCCTTGTGGGCTACGGCATCAACTTAGCTATTCTGACAGAAATGAAACACCGCGGTGCCTCCTACGAGAAAGAATATGAGGTCAGTGGTATGGAGTATAACTTGTTCTTTGCTGGTCCAGAAAATGGGAAAAGAATCATCATGGAGTTGCCCTGGTGGTTAAAGCTGCATTTTGGGCAATATTTCAGCAATAGAATCATTACTGGATGGCTGAAAAATGGCAGGGAGACGATCCAGGTGGTTGGAGCATATGCTCCAACCGAGGATAGTGATGAATGTGTGAAGGATGATTTCTATGATGGGCTCCAGCAGGTCCTCTCGAGGGCCAATGTCAGTCAGAAGGTTATCCTACTTGGAGACTTCAATGCTAACATCAACCCAATGGATGGTGCCAGTGATGGGGCAATTGTGGGACCATATGACTGTTGGAAAAGACCCACCAATGAAAATGGCCTTCAGTTACTCGATCTGTTTCCGTGTCACATACCATATGATAAATTGTTTGGATGTTTAGAGAAGTAATCCAGTAATCCAGTAGTCCAACAAGGCAAAGATTTGCTAAGGACTAAAGGCCTTTCAACAATGTGTGGAAAGCGCATGAAAATAGTTATAATGTACATCTGTATCATCACTTTGGTCAGCCAGATATGGTAAGTATCTAAACAGATGTAACAGATGTAACAAATGTATCTCAAGAGTAGTATAAACTTACGTATATTTCAGCTTTGTAGCTCCTAATTTGCCTACATACACCATTGCAGATGTATGAATGTATTTCAGTTGGTGCATGTTGCTTCATTTCCTACACCTTTGTTAGGTTATCAACACTTGTAAGGAGTTACTGGTCCAAATGGCTTGCCCCGATGCTCTTGCTCGTTTGAAGTCAACACCATTGAAGAATGAAGCTGAGGAGATCTGGGATATGTACTTTACGGAACAGCGACATCTTGGTCTAGATCAGCTGATTCTGGAGGAGTTATCAACACCCCCATATCATGATAGGTCTATGGGAATACAACTTCAAGTGACCACACACAGCCGACCTCTGGCTCCAGTCGATGTTTCTTGGCTGTGCAGACAATTGAAGATCAACAAGAAGACGGTGGATCACATGTATCTGGAAGAACTAGATGCTGAGGCAGACTTCACTGACCGAATCAGGTGTGTGTTTATTGTATTGTATTGTATTATTATTTCATGAGTTTGTGTGTGTGTGTGTGTGTGTGTGTGTGTGTGTGTGTGTGTGTGTGTGTGTGTGTGTGTGTGTGTGTGTGTGTGTGCGTGCGTGCGTGCGTGCGTGCGTGCGTGCGTGCGTGCGTGCGTGCGTGCGTGCGTGCGTGCGTGCGTGCGTGCGTGCGTGCGTGCGTGCGTGCGTGCGTGCGTGCGTGCGTGCGTGCGTGCGTGCGTGCGTGCGTGCGTGCGTGCGTGTGTGTCTGCACATGAATGAGCATTTAGTTGAGTATAGTTTTACTGAAACTACTGTACATCTCTAGTAATTCACACATCGCACACACAACTAATAGACTCATACGTACATAGACAGACATACAGAGGAATGGAACTGCAATGCGGGTTCGAAATTGGCACACAGGTCCGCATGTGGGACATGGCTTAACAAACAAATATGACCGCCGCCGTGGGCAATATTGACCTTCGTATATATATTTGCTTGTTTCTCCTTCAGGCTTAATGGGATTAAAGCGAGGCCAGTATTAAACGAAAGACTATGAACGTATGTAAACCGCTGCGTACGATTTCTGCTAGTGACGACTCACTCTGTCGAGAGGAATCGCCGTAAATGAAGTCGATCAGTAAAAGAGCGGTAAATGCTCGTGTGGTAAATTCAGAAAGACCCTGAGAGACAAGAATGGCATCACTCGCTGCGCAATTGCAGTATCTAATTTTTCCATGTGGGGTAAGTTGTTACAGAAATCCATTGAGAAGTTACAACAAGAAAACTACTAGAATTTACCACACGAGCATTTACCGCTCTTTTACTGATCGACTTCATTTACGGTGATTACTCTCGACAGAGCGAGTCGTCACTAGCAGAAATCGTACACAGAGGTATACATAGGTTCATAGTCTTTCGTTTATACTGGCCTCGCTCTAATCCCACTAAGCCTGAAGGAGAAACAAACAAAAATATATACGAAGGTCAATATCGCCCACGACGGCAGCCATATTTGTTTGTTTAGCCATGTCCCACATGCGCATGTGGGTTTTTAGTAACAATTTGACAACATGCAAAGACGATTGCAATATACTTATATGCATGGGCTTTGAGATTCTTTTGGTGCAGGTTTGCACTGTATCTTGTTTTCATTATGGGGTATGACAGGCAGAGGAATTTGATCAAAAACTCCATAAGCTGTGTAATAAATTATCACATCTCTGCATATATCTGTATAACATATACCCTATCAACTGCTTGTTACGCACATCTACTGTATAAGCAAATATCTACTGTTAAGCGTACACTTCTGTCCTGGTTTTATCCTCTATATTTGTTAGGAGCCTACTAAATACCAGGGTTCACCACTTTGTTAAGTGCATATAGGTGTGTGTGCTGATCGTAACAATGGTGGAACAGCAGGTACAGCAGACGTTGGACAGTGTCGCAACTACTAATGTGTCTGTTGTGAATAGTAATGCAGAGTAGGTGCTCGCCGGTATAGGGGCTCCGGATTGCTTTGTAGATACGTATGGTGCCCACGAATTCTTAGCTCTGTGCTTTTCAATGAAGCTTCAATCCTTGTTGGCAGCCTACACTAATTAGTATGCCAACATTATACTCTGTAATTTTTGTTATAATGTGTATAAATTCAATAATATTGTTATTTATAAGCACATATCCTTTATTAGGTACATATTTCTTTGCTGTCAGAGCTATAGGCGCATGCGCTTAACAACCAGTTCATACAGTATGTCTTACACGTAACACATGTATACATATATGGCAGTTATGATAGGGGGTGGTGGGGGTGGCAACACCATATCTTGGAAGAATGAATTATTCCAAATGTTAGTGATGAATGCAGACAGCTGTCTTGCCTTTATTTTGGCTCATCAGTGTGACGAATTGATGGTTGATGCTGGATGACTGACTGCTTCAATATCCACTCCAAGTGAAACACTTGTGATTTCAACAGAAGCAGGTAGAGGCTGACAATCAAAGTGCTCTATAGGCACGTTGGGATTTATACACTTTACCCAGTGTGGGGTGTTAGTGATAAATAGCAGTAATCACTGGGTACTGGGGATGGATCCCATCATCAGACATCAACCATTAGTATTTCACACTGATGAGGGGAAGGGAAATAGCTGTCTGTGGCTCTTACATCTTTGCTTGTCTGATGATTTGGGAGGCCATCACTGGTTGCCGCAAATAGGGCTTCATGTCTCCCTGGCCATGGATCAATTTTGTTGACCTGGTCAGGTTGGCATAATATCCAGTGATTACTGCCATTTATCACTTACGCCCCATACAGGGTAAAGTGTATTAATACCATCTTGTTCCAAATGTTGATTTAAGGAACTGTGAGGGGTAAGGTTGCTTTTACCACCGCGTGCTAATGCATTAGATGTATAAGCTATGCCTGGCTGGCATTCCCCTTATGTCCTGAAATTGCACCCTGTCTTACACATGACCAATTATATAATAATCAGTCCTCCTTTAGTTACTGTTAACCCTTTATACACCAACCCTTCCTTGTTCTATTTCCAGGAAGCACATATCCACTGTGGCAAAAGGAGATACCTACATCCTAGTGCAATGCTCCTCAGGACACCTTAACAAGGACCTAATCTCATGTGCTAGGCACAAGGCAATTGACGAACTTGAGAACTTCCGACAGAGAGATGAGTGGGACAGGGATTATGTGGAATGCAATAGAAGAATCCACATTATCTTTATTGTCAGTCTTCCCAAGACTCCAGGTGGCACAAGGTTTACCGCGTTTCAAGGAGGAAAGTGGTTGTGTGTTCACTTGGATGACCTGAGGTCTCCTGAGGCCAATGCCCTGACATTCATGGCAGCAGTTCAGTATCCTATCAGTGAATTGTTCTACCCAGGTTGCGGAAGCATTGCACTTCACCAGAGACTAAGAAACTGCATTCAAGCTGCCGTGTCAGAAATTCCTGAGGCCTTAGACCAACCAAGCCGCAAAGTACAATTGTTAAACACACTACTTGTTGCAATCCCTGAGAACATGGAAGTCCTGGAAGGTAAGAGAGTGGTCTGATGAAAGCTATTTTTGAAGTAAAGATATGTAGATATTTAAACCTGTAGGCTACATTATGTTTGACTATCCTTCTCCTAAACCCTATTCTGACCAATCTAGATTGTTATGCATAATAGTATTAATCAGTCAATCAGCAACCCTTATGCCTGATGTGGCATCTAGGGCCATACATGACAGAAAACGGTCAATTTAAAAAAAGTTCAATTCATTTAGTCACGCCACTCGTAGTACCCATCTTTCTGTCTGACACCACCGTTTGTTGAGGTTGTCTTCATCTGGCAAGTCAATCTTCAATTTCCCACTGGTTGCTAGTCCTTGTACGTTCTAGTAACCAATCTTCATCTCTCCATGACCATGATGTACTGTATGGCTGGTTGTCAGAGCCAGTGAGCATCACTGTCACTTGGCCCTGTGAGGGAGGGTCGCAGTCCCCCACCATTGGAGTTGACGCTTCACCCGCCTGCCTTCTCATCATCGTTTCTTGAGGATTTGAGGTACCTGGCTATATTGGCTGGTTAGCACCATTCCCCCACCTCTACTTAGGTGTCTGCACAGAGTGAAACACAACCAGTATGACTCCCACTACACCACTGCAAAGTGTCAAGGTGGTAGTCATCATTTTTTCACTCGCAGCTACACATAATAGTAAAGGAGTATATGTCGTCATGAGGTGTTGATAAGTTCAACCTTCCATTATTGAGATGTGAACATATTAGCAAGAGAACGGTAAAGTGTAATGTCATTCAGTCTTATTCAGATTCACAAAATAGATGGTGAAAGTAGTTCTTATGTAGATGCACTAAACCTCCCACACGCACAATCTGCTGGCATGAGTGTAGAGAGTCATGACAGTGAGTTAAGATGCATGTGTCTGTTAACTAATATATTTTAAAACCATCATGGAAAAGGCCATAATTTTTCCATGGCAACTCATTTCATAGACTGTCACAATTTAATTTGTTTACATTACAATGAATTGTGCTCCTTTGGAAGTTTCTTCTGCAACATCGAATAGTGTTGTTATTCCCACTACACCCTTCGACATCTTCTCTCATTACCTTGGGGGGTCGTGGTGGCCGGAAAGTCAAAGCAAAGATTGCAGAGCAAAGCAATGGGATAGCCAGGGACCACCTCCAAGGCAGTGGGGAAAAAAGCGACACCCCCTTACCAACCACACTGCCTAACTGATTACAAACTGATTTCCTGATTGTGTATGTCACTGTGTGTGTGTGTGTGTGTGTGTGCATGTGTGGATGTGTGCATGTGTGTGTGTGTGTGTGTGTGTGTGTGTGTGTGTGTGTGCATGTGTGCATGTGTGTGTGGATGTGTGTGTGTGTGTGTGTGTGCGTGTACATGATCACTGGAAGAGTAGCCTTCAGGCTAAAGGCTGCCCCAGTTAAAATAAGAATACTTTATCCTTTACCTCGTCACCTTCTGAGCTTCATAATACTCGTTTACCCATTTTACCCAAAGTCTTAACATGATCACTGCTGCTGCTCTTGTGGCATACTAAATGTTGCTATGTAAGGCTCTGTGTTTTGTTTGCACTGCAACCTAGGGTCATTCTATGACATTCTTGTTCAAAAACTGAAGATGATTATTTCGCAAAAGGAGGAACTTCACAATGAAGAAGGCTGGGCAATTGCCGAAGCACTCAACCCTCACAGCCTTCATGAAGGAGGGACATACCTCAACACCCTCTTGAGAAGAATTGATGATGACCTAACGAGCTACTTGTCCTATACAGTGGAGTATGTTGACAGGTGGAACAACCTCAATTTGTATGAGGATGAGAATCTGCAACAGTTCTGGTTGAAAGTCTTTCGCAATGATGACATCTGCAAGCTTGATTATGCTGCAATCAAGTGCAGGAGGAATGAAGAGGTTGCTGTTGTGCATCAGGCAACTGCAGATGTGGGACTGTCGTGCAAATTTCCCTTTTCGTGGCTATTTATGTCTGCCATTGAAGGCCAGTTTACCACTTCAGGTTTGTGAAAATGCAGTTGTCTTACCGTGAGCAGCTCATTGTGAAGTTGAATATTCTGTTGTATTTACTTATAGTTCACTCATTCGCCACTTGTGTCGAGAAGATGATGACTCATTACGTTGGTGAGTTTCTCTACAGCTACTCAACATTGGAAGCTGCCAGACTTGATTTGGACACGTTGTACCTGAAGGATTTTGTTGCCCTTGTCTTAAAGCCTGCAAGTGATATGGAATCTAAGGTGGGTTATGCAAACTGCAAATAACGCACACACAAAGCAGAACCTCCAAACCAAAAGTTATTGTCTGTATTATTTCCATATAAAATTAAAGGGCACCATGTATCAACTGATAAACAGATTTATCATTTAAGTTAGAGGTATTGAAGGTGCTCCTATGTTGTTATCATGCACTTGTTGAATAGTGCATATGTACGTACATAAATAGGAAGTTAATTGAGGCTGACAACACTTTATCAATGGAAATCACTCCACAGTGAGGAAGTAGAGCTATATAACTCTATACTACATGCTATGTCGCTCTGAAGTTAGATGATATGGACATTGCAGGGTGTGATATTGCAAGCCTGTGTATATACATATGTAGCTTGTGCAAGCTCCTTAAAATGTAACTCCAGCTTTGCATGCTCCTATTACAAATGTTAATATTTTTATAGACATTGTTTGTTATTGAAATTCATGTCATTCTGCCTGTTCTATTCTGCTGTTAGGTGCTGGAGATGGTTTTGCAAGCTTTCTCTTATCATCTCATGGACAGGGTGGATTGTCCTACCCCACTTCATCGGGTAATCTCATACCACTTTGTCTACCACAAGAACGAGCTACAATTTTTGAATTACAGGGAGTTAGGCAGGATCTTTGAAGACATTCATTTCCTTGTCCTAGAACAATTTGTACCACACATTGAAGAGGTAATGTGCTTGGCAGGCATTAACTGAAAAATATTACTACAGAAGTTTCTGTTGCCACTTGTGTCTGAACTTATGTATTTATATACGTATGCATATAGCCTCTGGACCTGTTCGCTGCTGACCATCTCCTGCAAAAGATCACTCCTGCTCCAGTTACCAACAAGGCTTTCTGGGAAGTACAGAACCTGAGGGAAGTCTATGTGAAGCATCTTCGTGAATGTCAAGGCATTTTGGAGAGAATTCTTAGAGGACCTACAAGCAGTTCTCTGCAAGTGACAGTTAGGTAATGCCTTTAATACGTACCTCATTGCATGATACTTTCCTATGTCAAAGAACCATCTAATGCATAAAATCCTGTGTTGCATTCGTAGTAGTGCAGGTAAGGTGAAGGGCATATGAAACATGACTTTTGTTAAAGTAAACAGAGGAGCCAGGTAATGGGCTCAATTAGTATCGCAAGCCAGACCGCTACCTTGCCGCCATGTTTTGGAACTACATCATCACTCAGCAATATATAGGGTCTTGTGAATAGCAATACTGTTTTTTCTGAGCCACCAGAATATGGTGGTTTATTAACGTGCAGTTACCATAATGATATTCATATAATTATGCGTTTCAAGCAAAAACCATGTGAACAGCAACATGCCATTTGACTGTATCTAGGACGGGATCAAACGTAAGTAACTTGTAACAGGTACCTGTTACAAGTTACTTACGTTTTTATGCAGAATTGCCGAGTAGACTTTCTGCTGAATACCGCGTGGTACCTTGCAGCAGAGTGATGCTATAATTTTAAAAAACGTGGCAGCAAGGTGGCAGTCTGACTTGCCAGACTGGGATCAATCAGAATTCCTGGGACACTAGCTAGGAACTGTAGATTTGAACTTTCCATTTTTAATAACATTGGCTATTCTAAAGTGAATCCTTTTACTACGTGCCGTCAAGCACATGTAAAGACTAGTTCTTTATTGCCTACATAGATCCAGTCAGTGTGTTTTCTTTATTTATGATGCCATTGTTTCTAACCAGGCACAAATGGCAGAAGATTAGAGCGGTTCAGATGTACATTGAACATCTAATACTGCCATTACCTGACCACGCAGAGGTCATGAAAGGAGCATTCAGGCTATGGAAAGTAAGGGGGTTGCATGGTATTATAGATCATTGTAAGGTAATTATATGCTAGATTTCCTGCCATCAAATGAAGCAGTCCTTGCATTTTATAACTGATGCTTTAATTTCGTGGAATGCTAATTATTCAATGTGATATATGCATGGTTCAGAGCACATATCATTTCACAATGTGTGGATATATACGTAGCTTTTGGAACGGGTTTCAAGTTTCAAAGCCAAAGAAAGTGTAGAACACTTGTTGAAAATTCTGGGAATAATTGATGATTGTGTGGCAAAGAGTTTTGGACTAAAGTGAGTAAGGGCATAGTTTCAGATTCACGTCACAAGTGTATCAGATGTTCTATCATATGCTCACATTAATCGTGGTATGTATGTATGTAGGACAAAAGCAGTGAAACAAGCAGCTGCCAAGAAACCGAGGTATGTGCTACATATGTCACAGCTTCATTCTGTTAAATTAACGGACAGTAGTAAATTTTATATATATACTTGTTATTAATGTGACAGCAGCATGTGACAGAGGCTGTGCAGCCAGTGTTGGCTTACTGGTGACAAAGGAAAGAAAGGGGGAGAACAAAAGAGGACAGCAGACAGTAAAAGTACCCAGTTGATGGGGATCCAGTATATTACATAGGAGATATACGTGGGGGGGGGGGGGAGTTTGTGAGTTACAGTAGTGGCTAAATAGGAGTGATTGTCTTTGGGTATACATTCTATAAAGCAACTTTGCTATAAGGCTATTGTAATTGTTGAAAAAAAGTGTGTTTTACTAGCCATGGGAAGTTTGGAAAAAGGTGTGTGATAAGGAATAGCAGTAGTTGAATAGTTGCAATCTCAGGTCTTTAATGGTGGGGCAAATAATCAGGAAATGGTGTTGGTCCTCCACCTCCCCAAAATCACAGAGGCGACATGTCCGTTGGTAATAAGGTATCCCAGTCTCTACGCCCAGCGGCAGACAGCCCACCCTTCCTCGCACCCACAGACCGTTCATTGGCTACATAGCTCTCTGTTACTAAATCACTTTTAATATTCCTATAGCCTACCCCCTGATTCTGAGTTATCTCTAATATGATTTACGTACCTGCTCCCGCCATTCAGATTCGTACAAGTTTATTGCTATATCTTGGTAGTACTGTAGAAAGTGCTTATCAGAAATGGAAGGTCTAAATCCAAGGTGTGAGTTTAGGTAATTTAGGTTAGTCTTTCATGAAAGAGGCCCAGTTTTTTACTACTTTCAGCTAGTCTGCAGGATTCAGTAAATATTTTATAATTTAATCTATCAGTGACATAATTACTTAATCTCAGCCATGGTTATGTATATAAGTCACCTGCCTTAATTTGTACTCCACATTCCTTATTGCCATTGATGAGGACTGTAAATTGGGTAAAAATGTTTGGTAATTGACATTTGACATCTGTCAATTATATAGCCCAACTAGTGTGGTTCCAGATTATCACTTATGAAGATAGTAAAATTCTCTGATTGCTTACAAAATATACAAAGCGCTAGCTTCTCAATAAATGCATGTATAGCCATTGGTGAAATCAATCATATGAAAGACAACTGTGTTGTGTAAAACTGTTGCATGCATGGTCCTTCCTGCATGTTACCTGCTCTCCCATGTATGCACATATAGTTATGAGAATGGTGCTGATACAAAGTTATTTTATTACTGGTCCTGGTCACTCCTACTGTGGAAGTCACTAGATATCATGCGATATTGCTCTCTATATATGGCACCAGATGATACTGGAGATGGAACCGTTTAGTTATCGGTTACAACCTATGCCTGCATATTGCACAGCACAGCACAGGACGTTTGCTTTGCTTTGCCATCCCATTAGTATCACATTTCTCACAATTCTTTATAATAATTATGCATTTGTGTCTTGTATACTGTACAACTTGTGGATTTTGGTGTTGTGCTGTGTGATAATGTTCTGTGTTTAATGTGCATTCTTTTGTAGTGAGGGCTATGGAGCGTTTTGCAGAGCAGTGAAGATGCTCTTTCTGGAAGTTGTGTCTGTGCTATGCTTTGGCCAAGGCAGCTATGAGTCCCCCACTCCTGAACTCATTGAAGTGCTGATGAAGCAAATCTTCAAGGCAGAGCAGGTCACGCAGGACCTTACTCCTCTTGCTTGGGAAGAAGCTGATTCCAATCCTGTAGTGCGATCAGTTCTGCTTCAGCTCATTCTGATGGGAAGGTGTGTTGCTCTGTATTCATATATACTGTAAGTGTCTTTAACACCTCGTGCTTCTGCATTTTAGCTACTGTTCGCTGCTTAATGAGTATACTCCACAATAGTTGTAATGTTTCTTTCATATATCTCATATTTTGCATCAGCCATGGTTAAACTACTATCAGTATGCATTGGCTATTGCATATGCTCAATTTTATGTGAAGTGTGAAAAATATATTCCTTCTGTAGTACCCACAATGAACAATTAGAAGCAATGGATGAGTGCCAAGGAGCATTGGTAGAGGAATTTATGAATACCAGTTTGCATTATGTGCACAAAACATCAAAGAATGGATTGTACACCATGGTAATTCAATGTTTAGAGGTATGTGTATGTGTCAAAATGCATGAGACATGCTAGTGTGTTAGAGATTGTGGTATTACTGGATGTGTGTATATACTAGAATATTAAAAATGTCCAAAAACAGAAACATAGAAACAAGTGATGACATCTCACTACTTTGACCCATCACATTTCTTGGAGGACCAGAAGTCCTAAATCCCCTAGAGTGCACTCTACAAGGGATTTTGGACTTCTGATCCTCAAAGAAATGTGATGGGTCGAAGTACGAGATGTCACCGCTTGTTTCTATGCTTTTTGGACATTTCTAAATCCCTTGAATTTTTTAATGGTAACTTTAACATTCTAATTTGCTTACTTTTTAAATATCTATACTATTCAGCAATTAGCTATAGCTTGGTAATTTACTGAGAAAAATTTCTACTATTTGACTAGCTATGCTGGGTTTAGCTACGTGATGCTGCGTATGTACGACAGAAAAATGTTCCGCCGTTCTGGAGAATGCGGCTGGCTTCTCGAGACGAGATCTGTATATATAAGGACTCATAACAAAATGGCGGCATTGGGGATATATTTATACATTGAGGAAACAAACTTTGCATTCCCCTGAACCTTGTACAAATAAGAATGCCACCAGCACTGAGTTCCTAGAGGTTCAGATACTTCTGCGCGTCCTCATGTATGGCTGGGATTCGTAGGTGTCCTGTGTCAAGCGCTATCCATGGCCTTTAATTGTTCCAGTTTGCGACCGTTTGGCTAGTTTTACAGATGCCCGCTAATACATTAAATAGGAGCCACCATCGGGGACATGCCTAAATATACGTCACTACTGATATCACGAGCTATTTGAACCAAAAGATAATGTAATTCATTGTTACATATAGCAGAGATGGGTTTTTATGCTCTGCCATTCTTCCAATGCTGGTGATTTTGAGCACAATGCTGACTCACAGTCCACCCCTTGAGCTGAATCCCAGTTGTCCCTTTAAACTCTTTTCACATGAACTGATATAATTATAATCCAGGTCGAATCTGGATTCGACCTAGATAAAATGCAAATGGTCGAACCCAGTTTGCTTGTACATGTACACATTTAACTTGACAATTAGTATTCTACAAAATGGTATTCACAAGTAACAGGAACACTGTTCCTTTTTATCTAGTTCAAGCTGAGGCGCAGTTGATTGACAAAGATGCGCTAATAGTTGTAGGGTGGTTTGGGACACTGATCGTACTCACGCCTATGTGCAGATAAATTGGGAGAGGCTGTTGGCCACAGTGGCGTGCTACGTTTCAGCTGCATTATCAATGACTCAATCAAACACTCTCATGCAAGGACAAGGTATACCTGCCAAAAATCTCCAACAAAGGCTTTGCCTCGTCATCATGCCACATTGTTCTCTTGTCTGCCATCTTTAATCCAGATTCGATCCAAGGGTCAACCTGCTCTTGTATTCAGGCTTGACTTACGCATGTGAAAGGTGTTATCCGGGTTGAATTCGGATTCGATCTGTATTTGACTCGCTTTTTTGGTCCATGTGAAAGGGGTTTGAGACTAATCCTGGTTGTTCCCTTAAGCTGAATTGTCTTAGCTAACTCCTGAGCGTCCCCCCCTCTCTGACTTGAACTCTCATCCTGCATCAGGATGGATTAGCTCCAGATGGTGATCTCCAGTTTAACATAGGGTTTGTCTTTTACTGCTAAAAGCTCTTGATGACTCCTGAGAGTTCTCTTCCTCAAATTCTTTGCTATTTCTTTTATTTGCCTATTCACGTTGCAGTGGATGTTGCAAGCAGGCATGAAAATAATTTATGTCCTAAACTATGTAATATTTTGTAGAGTCCTGAGTGGCTAGGTAATCAGTCATGATTCTTTGGTGAACACTAGCCCGTGTTTTACAGTAATTCAGACGTTTCGGTGACTATACAGCCACCTTCATCAGTTAATGGCTATACAAAACACTCAAACTGTATAAATAAGGTGTGGTGACAGGTGTTGACATGTGGTGGAATGTGACAGTGGTGATGGAATGTATGAATATAATTAAGAAAACAATAAAATAAACTTCTGAATTACTGTAGAGCGTGGGCTAGTGCGTACCTAAGAATCATGACTATGTAATATGAAATGTCAGCTGCTGCTTTTGTGCAATCATCGAACTGGATATCTTGCATGAGCCTCACTCACAACACTTAGCATGCCTATGTATCTTCGTTCACTGTAAATCTCTGGTTGCTTTTGGAGATTAGTGCAAACAAAGATTGGCCTAGCTCCATTATAATAAGATACAGTTTTATTATGACAAGACTGTTCTGAACTTACATCAGTGGGTGTATTTTATGAAATTGGATAAATAATTTGTATATAAAAATAATGGCTTTAGTGTTCAGCAATTTTTCAAAGTTTTACTTCATTCAACACTTGTAATATATATACGTACCTCAGATGAACTCCAGCCTCTTCCAAGCACAGCATGCATGTACCTATACAGTCTTATGCAGTATTTTTATGAGCATAGAGTATTTCTGATAGAAATGCTCAAGTGCTCCACTCATGAAATCCACATGATTATAAGGCAGCATATGGTATTTTCTTCAATTCAGGATGCTGCATTCAAGATGTGGATTGCTGATCAAAGACAGAAAAATGTACTGAGATCTTTGGAAACTCTTGGACATATTGTGGAATCAGCTGTTAAAGTTTATGTTCAACATGACCCAGCGAAAACTGTCACCTACAGATGGTTGCACAGCGTTGCTCAGTTAAGATTTGTCCTGGCATTCCTTGCTGATATGCTGAACACTTATGTTGCAGACACTCCAGAGAAATTGCCACTTACTCACCGGGGCTCTAAAATGTTGGAAGAACTAATAGAATACCTCTCAACTGTTTTGTTGAGGGATACTCTTCAAGATCTGAGCTTGTATCTAGCAAAGCATCTCGCCAGAAGACATAGCATGAAGATGTTGAGGTGTCTGTACAACCAAGGACATCGGTTTGTGCTGCCAAGAGCACTACATCAACAGGTAATGTGCATTAGGAAGGTTGTTTAAAGCATACTCGCACATGCTTGTACGCAGTTCTCATACGTAAATTTTGTAGCATTCACTGGTGTTAACTGTCTATTTATAAGTATAGATTTATGTGCTATACTTCACCTTTTACCATACATACATATTTCATGTACCATCATGCAGACTGTGAATCATGCCCCTGATTATTTTGTTCTCTGTGGGGAGGCATACCTGGATATGAGAGAGGCTCTGACACTGTCTATTGTTGATGAATCAGCAGACCACTTCAAGCAACATGTGGAGGTAAATGCACATCATGTGCAGTGATTTCTTCAAACTCTCTTTCAGTGTTTTGACTGTTGTGTAGGTGCTTCCTGCTTCTCAAGCCCCTCTGCTCCCATTGGTGCTGTTTAGTAAGCTGGCATGGCCCAGTGGGAGCAGCTGCAGCCCAAGTGTAAAGGTGGGTATATAACTTGTACCATTGTTTTGGTGCCCACTCCATGACTCAGTTTGAAGTCATACAGGATTTGTCATATTGCTGGAAGAACACCAGTTTTTATCAAAACTGCCCCTGCCAGGAATTCATGTAGCCATGCTAACTGGCTGATTTAATTTCCCCCCCCCCCCCCCTCTTTTAAAACATGTTTTCATATTGTAGCATTTGTTTGACATGTGCCTTGTATAATATACTTCTATTCTCAATTTTAATCACCTATGCCTCGTGTGAATGTCCCTATTAACAGCCCACTTGTATAATGTCACTATTCACTGATGTAGGCAGCTATGCTGCTGAACTGTCTGATGAATTTCACTGAAATGTACCAATATGCTGCTATTAAATGGAAAAGACTATAACTAAGTCAGCATGTTCGGACATTAATCTTTTGGCAACATGAGCAACTGTACAGAAATTGCATACATGTGTACAAGACAGTTGTGGTTGGTATTGGATGGTTCATACCACCATTATTTGTTATGAGGCTACCTATAATCTATTGCATACATTGCTTTCTTTTATGACTGTAGTTTGTGGAAGAGGTGTCCAGTGCTTGCCAGAGAATTCGCACCAGTGAACCAGAGGTACTTTATTGCTCCCATTGAGCCAAACTATTGGGCTATATACAACAAGAGTTGATAGGAGATGTAGGAAATAAGAGTATCCTCACTGTAACAGCATTTTTCCAAAACTGACGCAGTGACACGTCATGTGTTGGCATGGCATTGTTACATGTGGGACATGTCTGTTGTGTAAACAATGGCTACCG
This sequence comes from Aplysina aerophoba, assembly GCA_949841015.1. Taxonomy (NCBI): domain Eukaryota; kingdom Metazoa; phylum Porifera; class Demospongiae; order Verongiida; family Aplysinidae; genus Aplysina; species Aplysina aerophoba. The sequence continues at coordinate 4,297,651 of OX465046.1, forward strand.
CATGGACAAAAATTTACCTTCGTGCCTCCCCACATTTCTCCTTCCTGCTTTTTTTGCATCAGAGCAGTCTTTGACAATGATGTGAAGCTGACCCACCTACTTTCCTACAGTCTTTGAACCGTGGCCATAACTATTTTACTGACTGAGAAATATCGCCGTCTATGAACCCCACAAAATAGCACTAAATGCCGATGTCGAGATTTTTGGAACAGATGAATGACAAGCTGAGGGTATACCACAGTATGCTATCCTAATATCCACCTTTTTCATGTGGAATCAAAGTGTAACATGTCAAAATGTGAAGTTACAAAAAAAAAAAACTAAAGCATGGCAAAGATTCTGCACCTTACATCTCTGCACAGGAGTGTTGCACAGCATGATCCCACATGGAAATGTTATACCATTTCTTTTACTACCCATTACAACTTTCGCCATGTCAAACCTCTCATAATAAATCTCAACATGGCAATATGATGCAGGCATTAGTGGCAACATTGCCGAAGACTCTATATCACGTGTCATTTTCGCAATATTGTAATAAAATTTCCACCTTGCTTTTCAACAGAACCTACAAAAGTGATAACATAGCCCTTTCTAAGCGGCACGATGTTGTCTTGCTGTGAAAGGAATGTTTCTCTTCGTACCTGGTGTTTTGCGACGAGTGACACATATTGTGAAAATTGCTCACTCAAGGCACACGTGCCTCACGCACAGTCACATCCGTAGCCACGGAAACACTGAAGAATGTGTTAAAACTGCACATGGTCTTGTTATGTAAGCAAAGTGGACATGTCCCACATGTGTTCTTAAAATATTCTGGCATAATGGTGATTGCTGCATAAAGTGATACGTACTGAAGACTATACTAATGGGATGAGTTCTACCAATAGTACTAGCCCAGAACCTGCTGTGTAGCTACCATGAGAATCCGGATGTTGTAGAGCAGTGGATGGCAGTGATGATCCAGAGTGGCCCAAATTAACATTTGTTTGCAAATCTTTCCAAACATTTTTGCAATTGGCAATTCAGGCATTGTAATGCTGTCCTAGGCATTGTTGCAACTCCCGACACGTGAGAGCTGCGCAGTTTGTATGATGCACCAAATCATGGATACTCCCAATTTGGCAACTGGGTGTTCATGCATTATGTTGGAATGTTCCAACATAATGCATGACACCCAGTTGCTGCTGTGCGTCATTTTAGAAAAGTTCTTCTGTAGGTGCAGGAATACTCGGTTACAGACTCTTAACTCCTACCTAGTCTTGGCTATAAGGAAAATGTGTGTTTCTAGAATGTTTTTCACCATAATCCTACATTAATTGCAGGTGGTGGACATCTCTAGGGCTCTCTTAGACAGAAATATCAGTGGACGCTCCAGAATTATGCAACCTTCTCAGGAGCCTAGTGACCGGATGTTGACAGCGCTAGTCCTGCATGTCGTATCCGCTGTTCTGAGTAAGAAAAGTGACCCCTTGGTGCAGCCATTTGTGACAATCCTCACAAATCCACAAGCACTGAAGGTGAGCATCTACAGATTGTCAGTGAGTGTTTGCAAGCTAGTGTGTTCACAAACTTCACAGTTTGAGGAAAGTGGTGACAAGAGAAAACGCGTGACCTACGCTCTAACGCGGAGTCTTAGCCATGCGAGCCACCAATCCTGGTCACTTCACTCCAATTGCCGTAGATATGGTCACAGGCAAACCACAATGCTGCGACCACTTATGACCCGGGTTTTGTGGCTTGACTGTGCGGTGGTACACTCAGATATGTTCATGGTACCACCATCCACCTTAAGCTCGCTGGCTCATGCACATGCTATCTGCCCACTATCCCATCTCTCTGTGATACAATGTTATTGCACCATCATTGAAACCAACACTCCAGGCCTAGGAATACTGAGGAATGTACTCATAGATGTGATGTCATGCTCTAAGGATAATAATTGCAGTCAAAAGTTGCCTATTGTGGTGTCAGCAGCTGCAGAGGGTAAATGAAAAATGATGTTTTGAGTTAGTTTAGAATAATTGCTTTCCATCACTTTCCCTTTATGTAGGTGATGTACTTGCCCACCATGCCTGAAGACAACCTATTTGAAGTGATGAATGCCAGCAGTGATGTGAAGTTCTATGGTAAAGTATACCCATGAATTACATTACCCTCATAATGTTAGTCCACATGGTATAATTAATATGTTATCCATATTGCTTGCCTACAGCGTGTCCCAAAGGTCATCCCTATGCAATTGGAAATGTGAGTAATCTGTCTAAGATCTAATGTCAGCCTACATGTCTGTGAATGGTGTGTTACTGTGCTGAATCTTTGCAAGTACTCACGGGTACTCGCGTATACCCTCAAGTACTCGCGAACTGAACACGCTTAACACATGGCAACGTATTTCTAATCAGTACTGTATATGTGCTCCTTCTGTCCTTATCCTAGTGCACCCGTCCTAATCAAAAAGCTTTTTGCAAACAGTGTGGAGCTGCCATTGGTGGATTGAATCATCAGCTAGAAGCAGGAAATTATGCACTTCCACGGTAAATCTTGCTTGGTACATTGTGCTATTGGTATGGCACAAAATGCTACCATTTGCACTTTAACATCATTACACTAAATTTCATGGACTGTAGCTCTGCAGTTTGTAAACCTTTACAAATGCTAGCATCTATACAGAATAGTTTATGGAAAGGGTTTTTGAAACAGGATGACTGTTCAAACTGGAAGTTATTTTGTGGGGTGTTGTGTTTATTGATAAGAGTAGGTGCTTGCTTGAGGAAATATTCATAAGAAAGACAACACACACCAGTCCAGAAGAAACAAACCAGCATAGCATATCCACTTGTTTTTGCAAAACAAATGTCCTAAGTGAAGTATAATTCAATAACTGGGCAGCATGCACATTGATATTTTGCCCGTTTTATCAAAGTCATGATAATATTGCCCTAATTACAGACTGATTTACTGACTGTTTAGATGCCATCAACTAAATTAGATACAATTTTTCTCGAATTTTTAATTGGATGCTACAATACTCCTTGTGTCCTCATTATAATTCTGGCAGTGTCAAGCGACAAGAAACAGGATACTTACTTGGGCCAGCAAGCACTCGGAGCGAGGCTATCCCTGAGCGTAACCTGTCTCCCCTTACTTGTGCTGTGATGAGGTTCATCCTTCATGCCTGCTTTATGTGGTCAGCCTGCCATCAGACAGAGGTAAGAGAAGGAATAGTCATTGCCAATGCTAATATTATTACTCTTGATTATCAGAAGAGCTATAGTGCATGTTATGAGCCGACTTTAATATCACTCTACTGATTACATCTACATAATCTACCAGTTTGAAACAATGAACAGACTAAACAAAAAGTGACCAGGAAAAAAACAATTGTAACAATTTCAAACATCTTCATTCCCCTAAAATGATGTTACTAAGGACCCTACCACACTACCACAACAGCATGGTCAATGGTTAGGTTGATCTGGTGCATGGAACAGCAGTCCAACATTCTGAGGCAAACTTAAGACACAAAGGTCAAATTTGACGTGCACCTAGGAGTCCCCATTCTTGAAGCACGTTGCAGTTCCGTGGACTTACTATTTACACTATGATTGCAGTCTGTAGTAATGACTCCAACATTATTTATATAGTTTCATTATAATATTTATTCACTATCTCTTTCATGGTAATCCAATTACATATGCATGCATGTTCATAATGATGTTTATTGATCAATGTCAGACTACCATAAACCAAAGATAATTCAAGTAATACCCATTCAATCTCATTTCCCAATGCACATTCAGTGCAGTGCTTGCTTTGCTGTCAGGCCAGTAAAGATGATTGTACTTTAAGTTTCTAAATCACATAAGTCGCTTAATGTAGAATCATGATTTTAAGCTATTAATTTCATTGTCATGTACCTGTTTTCTGCTAACTTAGCATTGTGCACACTCTAACTGGTACAGTATCCTCAAGATGCAGTATTGTAACAGTGACTATCTATGCTTAATGTCATACACTCATTCTATATGTACTCCTGAATACCTGCTGATCATAGGACACTGCTCAGTGAAGTTACTGACTGGCCCTTGTGCATGTACAGTAGCATTGCAGCTCCATTCCATACAAAGTTTCTTTCATGTTTGAAATCAATATTATGTCATTTATGCATTTTGCAGGCTTCTGTTCAAGTTATGAGGTCTGCAGTAATAGCAAATGTTCCAGATCTACCACACTTCTTCTGGGACCATCTGAAAACAGATCTGAGGATTATTGGCAGGTGTTTGTCTAAGGGTGAGAATGAAGTAGTTATGGTGCTTCACAGAATCATTCACCAACTGGCTGGAAGGCAACCCACTATTGGTAGGTGTGCAAAAGTAGGTAGTGTAGTAACTCAAATGTACAATTCATCACCAGAGTATATTCTACATAATTATTGTGTCATCCACACTTGTAGGTGTTGATGGCTCCATGATTTCAGACGCCAGTCGCAGGGTGTGGGAAGACCAGTTCCAGCGACTGGTACTGGCACCTAGCCTGCAGGTATAGTACTGTGTAGGCTATTTGTAGGGTCTCCTTGCATATTGGTGACTTTTATCATTCCTCACTAAACTTTAGTCTGTAGATACCGTGATCCAAGATTCACTGAACACCATTGCTGCAGACAATGGTACAGTGCATGCACGTTGTTGTCTTTGCATATCATGCAGCTGTGTTCACATGCATGTACTTATGTGTCTTAACATGCATAATACTACAATACTACCAAGTGGTGTCTGAAGGGAGCAATATCAAGCTTGGGCTGGTAGGCTCATGAGTTGGTTTTAACATGAAGTGCTTCTTGCATGTGTGCTAATGTTGACGTGATAGGAACCCACCCAAGGAGCTCAAGTGTGTTTCTAGCTAGTAATCACACTGGTTGCCATTGTTCCTGTTCATACCATATCTACAGCACATGATGAGGTGTTTCTGGCAGTTTATGAGAAGAGCAAGAGAGAACCAACCATGACACAGACACTGTGGGCATTCAGAGCACGAATCAGCCTGGAGAATTTGAGCACAACCTTTGCCTCAGTGCCTAATGCAAAGACACTGCACCCACTGCTTCATACGTTTCTTCAAGAGGTATATTATAGCTATCCGGCAGATGTGGTATTATAGGCCTCATTTTATATATTGACTCCTTGCTTCATGTTTCAGTCTCATGACCATTGACTTGGTACTGAGTACTGAGTACTGAGTATCTTTTCATCTACAGGAACCCCTTCTCAAAGCCTTACAGTACCTGCCAGATATCATTAGACTCCAGAGAACTCTTACAACACATTTCAATCTCAAGATTGATAGAAACGAGTGCCAAACTAAGGTCACCATTAGAAGTGCACTAGCTCAGGTTGTGCCACCAGGTAGGTTGAGGTGTGTTGGCAGAATACATGCATGCACGATTTACGACCTCTGCCATCTGCCCATCTAATAGAAGATGTGGAGGGATCTACCCTCAATGGCTGTCTTGACAGCTTCAGACAAGCCTGGAAATTAGTCAAGGAGATACTGCCTAACCACAGTTAGTGAATTTTCAACTTATGTTTATTTTGAGTGAGTTATAGGATCTTCTTGCTTCCACAGATGTAGTGTGTGTGGATAACAAGCTGGCAATTGCTAATGAGGCACTGACTATGGGTGGTGTAGCAAGTTCACCAGACATCCGGGCAATCACTAATGACGATGTACTGAAAATGGGTGATGTCCCCTTGGACTTGCATGTGGCCCACCTCCTCCCTTGCACCTCTGGACCTGGACTCTGTTCTCTGGTATTGAGTGACTTTCTTAGCTGTCAGCAGAACAAGCTGCTGGAGTTCTGCAGCAAGCAGAAAAAGCTGAAATTTTCAGGGTTAGAACATGATTACAGCGTAGTTAATATAACCTGTAATTCTGTGCATTTACGTTTCTGTGAAACCGATGGTATCCCACACACTACAGCACCAACACCACCGCCATTGGGAAATGTAATACGTACTTCCTTTTTTATTCTATATACAGATTCCGCAGAACATCAGTGCCCCTGGTCAAGGTTCAGCCCTTCCATATGGTGTCCTACGAGGGGGAGATTGACTCAGTCATCCTGACCCACAGCCGGTACTCCTTGTCATTTGGGAAGGGCCAGGAAGTTGAGTACGACTTTGCAGCCCTAGAAAAGCACATCTATGACAGGTTCCTTGTGACTAAGCCAGAGATGGACCGGCGCAGCCAACCACTGATGGTGTACACCAGTGACATCATCCGCAGAGGCGTGTTTCAACAACTTAAGGCAAAACTCAAGCCTCAGGTATAGTTGTATGGACATCAGTGGTACATAATAGGTTGAAACGTTTGTAAAGAAGCCTTTAGGTACAGTGAGTAAGTACGAAACAGAGAAACTCTGTTTCATTGTGCCAGCTATGATGACAGCAGTATATCAGTTTTTGCTATAATAATTTTGGTCATAATTTTCTTGAAACTGTTCTGTTATGAGGTTGGTACTTTAGTGCATTTTAATGGTATCACCCTTATATAAATCATGGCTGTCACCCTTGGACCACATAATACACAGGTTGCCCTTTCCTCGGAGGAGCAGAAAGAGGTGCTTCTTAGGCTTCGCAGGGACCTGAGGAGCATCCAAGAAGCGCTGCATGTTGTCACCACTGCAATGGGCTTCTTGGCTGGAGAAGGGGGTCGTCTTGACATGCCTCTCAGCCAGTACTTACTGAAAGTCCTCAGACTTCGCAAAACAGAATTCTGTGGAAGGGTACTGCTAGTGTCTGTGTTTATGCCAATCACATGTACCGAAGTATTGCATTGTCTTGTAAAGTTGCTTCAAAAATTTTTTCTTTTGTTTTCAGTGTACCCTGCAGCACATTCTGTCCCTCTGGGAAACTCTTGCACTGGAGAAAGTGCGGATGCACTCGCTCAATGGAATGAAAGTACGCTATTTTTACTATATGACATGCAATTTGATTTGGGTGACTTTGTGTACTGTTATTATGCCAGGTTCCTTTTGATGGCTATGATCAAACCATGGTGGAGCTATTTAAGGACATGCCTCCTGAAGTGGAGGTCCAGTTTGATGTAAAGAAGTACCCTCTCAACCCCTTGATGAAACTGCTGTTTCACTTCATTCAAGTGCGACTTAGGATGTTCGAACCGGGCCAGTTTGAATGGCTGTAAGTTTAGACTGAACATGCATCGCATTTCTCTACTGCAATCACACTGCATGTAACCTTGGCTGCACACAGTTTCCACCACCCCAGACACAAGTCTACTGTATGGCATGAAACATTTATATATGTACATATATACATATATGTACACATATTTCAGATAGAAATAGCACTATATGTAACTGGTATTCGTGAGCTTCAGTTGCATGGAATTACAGTTTATTCCCTGTAGAAGGTTTTGCTGTTATGCTTTTTATGTTTCTCTTGAATATTTAAGGCTGAAGGATTGTCTGCCACATTGTGACAGCAATGTAGAAGAGCTGGATGTTGAGTGGGTGGATGACCTTCCTGAGGACATCTTGGTGGAGCATGCCGTTCATGTGTGGCACATCACTGTGCGCCACCAAGCTCAACTACTGCAAGAAGGTCGTACTTATTAATTTAGTGAATGCTGCTATAAGTTACTATTAAGTAGATATTAGCTGTACACATGAGACTGAATGAGCAGCAGTAAGGATTGTTCTCTGTTATGTTGTACTTAGGACTGCTTATACATTACATTATAGCTTGTAGTATCAACTGTTTGAACTAGTGGCTAAGGTTTCATAAAATTATAACATTAATAACTGTGTTGTACTGAAATTGATAGTTGATCTATAAAGTAGTAATTTTATACAACTGTGCTTGTATGAATACACGCACACACGATCTAACATGCTACATAATAGGCCTTTAATGAATTATTTATAACTATTATATACTATTTTATAGAATTACATTGAATTGTACTTTGTTACAGAGTACAATATGTAATTATAATACTATGAAAAAGAGACTCAACCCTAATAATTATGATTTATCTTAATATTATATTATACCCCCACATATAATTATACGACATAATCATTGTGTATGTATGCTTATATCAGAATATAATTACACTGTATGTAGGTACACATGGTACATACACATTATAGTAGAGCACTATACATACGTATATAATATAATTATAAATCGTTACTCTGTATTATAATAATCAAGCTATAGTAACTACATAATGCCTGTACATACAAACAGCTGCCACTACAGCCTTCTCTACCGTACATTATAACTGTCTATATTGGGTAAGGAGGTGGGCCATCAGCAGGGGGTGGTTGGGACCCTGGGGTCACAGATTCAGGGGCTGAAGGGTAGGGGGTGGGGCCACCAGTGGGATAGGGGGTGGGGCCACCAGTGGGATAGGGGGTGGGGCCACCAGTGGGATAGGGGGTGGGGCCACCAGTGGGATAGGGGCGGGAGCACCATGCTGTGGAGTGGGGACCATTGACATGGTTGTCTCCTGCCTTCTCAAAATGGGAGGGTTTGCCCTTATGCCCTTAGACTTCATGTACGACAGTAGCTGGCCGGGGATTTCTGCCAAGGTCTCTCTAGCCTAGCGAGGGAAGAACAGTGCATGGCCAGTGGACAACACACCACACACACACACACACACACTGCACACACACACGCACACACGTGCACACACACACATCACTAGTGTCAGTTACATGCAAACTCATGATCAGTCACAGTTAACATTGCCAAAACACTACCCAAGGTTAATGAAAAATATGGCAGACGTTTGGGCAACACTGTGATATTGAAACAAGTGGGGTGTACAAAAAATGGTTATCACATGAGGTATACACAAACACAAGTAGTGAAGTAGGGAAGAAATTGACCAGTAGATATTTTCGAGAAACTTGACATGGTTCTTCTACCTAGGGACTGTACCGCATTGATCAGTTACAGTCAAACTCAAGACAAGACATGAAATAAGGCGCACTGTGACAGTCATTCTGCAACACACTACTACCAAACCAAACAGGGTATTGAAACATCACCATGACTACACACTGCCCCTCCCACTTACCAGTGAGAAATTGGCCCCTTGCTGGGTTTTAAACTGCCTCAGAGGGACAAACTGGACAATGTCCCTCTTCATCTTCCTCCCCTGGCTATCCACCAGGGGGCTGTCATCAGCATCCAATGTCTCCTGTGCAGCAGGAGGGTGTGTGCACTATTGTCAGTGAGAGTTCCATGCCTGCATCATGCACCCACTAAAACGTGGAAATGGATCACAACTACATATTCAGTTGGTGCGTATATACATACGTACTGTACATACATAGGTACATACATATTTAATACATACAGTGTGACTATGCAGTAACAGTAATAGATTTCGTAAGTATGTACCAGCTATACTGAAGACACAGGTCTGTATGTAGTACACTAGAACTACTATTCCACTATAGGAACGTATGTATGTATGTATGTATGTATGTATGTATGTATGTATGTATGTATGTATGTATGTATGTATGTATGTATGTATACCAGCTATATTGTAGACACTACATTATCCCACTATAGGAATAGCCTATGTTAACATACGTATGTATATACTAGCAAGCTAGTAAGTAGAGAAACCCTTGTTGCTTACCATGTTGGAGAAGTCAGCCCCGCCCACACCAACAATGACCACTGACAGGGGGAGGCTTGATGCCCGCACTATGCGATCCACTGTCTGCTTCATGTCAGTGATGACACTATCCTACGTGGGGAAGGAGGAGAGACCAATGTCGCCACAGGCCAGGCGGCTCTGTCTAACCATGTAACCAACAGCTCGGTGATGTCTGAATCATTCTCATTTACACTCAGAGCGAAGCAGTGTAATTGCTAGCTATAGCGAGGCAGTTTGGCACCAAACTTAAAACAGGGGTACTGCTGGTCAGTGTTATACGAGGCCAGCACTGAGCCCACCGTCCTGATGGCATACATGTACTCATTCTCCTGCAGGTATGCGCAGTAGGTCACACAGCACAGGTCAATGGTGTGCTGCATAAGTGGCACATGTACAGTTGACAACCATTAAGGCTGCTTGGACTCACATGGTTTGGGGCCATAAAGTGCAGGGATTATAAATCACTATAGGCTTCCTATTTGAGCATGAGGACACCAGTGTGAGCAGCAGAATGAGAGCATGATAACCAGGAGAACCTTAATATAAGGTCATATACACCATAGCACCCACACTGTGCCCAAGCAGGTGTAGTGGATAGAGATTTACTCACTACGAAGTCAATTGACACCATCAGGTTGTTCTGACAGCCTCCCCTAGTGTGGTCCACAAAACAGTCTATTGGAGTGGCCCTAAAGGGAGAGGCATACATGGGCACCATTCATGAGTGCACACATACATGAACAGACAAACATAAACACATGCACACAGATTCAACTGACTTCACTGATTCAAAATTGAGGATGCCTGAGCTGTGGTACTTTGCCTTTTCTTGGCCTTGAGCTCTGGGTTGATCAGTGGGAGGTTGCGGACACTCCCACCACTGCATCAAACTCCAAGGGAGGTGCAAGTGGGAGGGCAGGAGGAGGTCACTCACTCACTGCGCAGAACACCTCCATACGTATATACACTTAACAGGCACTTTTGCTGACCCCTCCCCCTAGAGGGCCTGCACATGTGTGTGTATGGAGTTGGATGTGGCAGTCAGCAGCTCCAACATGATGTGATGCATGAAGCCATGTGCTGGTGACTGACTGTCCAGGACCAATCAGTCTGTTGTGCTCAATTGCAATTGTTCCAATGATCAGAAAACTCAAGTTTTCCTCCTTTACACTCTTTTAACTCTTAGTGAATACTTGTGGACCATTGATTATTATTAGCATTTGCTTGCCTTTTTAACTCCCACCCGACCTATATTGCATCCTCTCCCTCCCCTGTCCCTTCCCCTCCATGTATAGCTAGGATGGCCCTTGTATGTGCAACAGGCCCTCTATGTGCAGACACTGCTTCCTAGAATATAGGGAGGATGGTGATGGTTCCAGGACTGTGAAGCTGCTGGCAGTGTCGTCTGGGCAGGATTGTTGTGTACAGTGAGTTGCAGCCTTCAGGTGACAGAGTGAAGGTAAATGCACTGCTGCACTAATGTTGTGTGTGCATAGCACTGCATGATTTCTCACCAACTCTAAAACAGTCACATACTTGTGCACCAAGGTGCATTCACTTACATGCTGTGTAATGCTCACCTTTGAATGAAACCTTGCCATTTTGTGTTCACTATGCGTTTACTATAGATGTACATTGCCTGTCTGTGTAGTTTAGGCACTAAGCTTTGTTATGCACATATATAATGCTGGCTACAGTAGAGTGGATGCTCTAGTCGTACTGTACATATTGTACAGTGTAGTACAACTGCATGTGTTATACCAATAGCAAATTGATGAGCAACAACACAACTGCTAAGAATACTCACTAGTGAGATATGTTTAGACCCGAAGTTCCTTGTCAACTGTTTACAAGACTTCAACTATGAGCCTCTACAACATCACAACTGCCTTACTCTTCCCCTTCTCCTTCTTTGCTCCCATCTTCACAGTCTGCCCATCCCAAGAGGCTGTCCGCTGAAGAGTCTCACAGAGTGCTGAAAAGTGATATTCCCTCAGGAACCAACCCTGCTACTTTTACCACTGTTTTAGAAAACATTGAGAACCTGAAGGCCTTTGCAGTGGATCTAAGCAAAGCTATGCCCCTTACACAGATCACAACAATGCTGCTGTCATGGGAGACAGTGCACATGAAATGGGAACCTAATATTATTTATATTTTGTGTAAAGTCTGTCCTTTTGTGTTATCTGCTTGCAGGTGTCTGAGGAGAGTGATGCGGTAGTGTTCATAGCCACTCCAGCCATGAGCAGTCACACCATCATCAACACAGGCAACTCGGAGACCTTGGTGAGTACTGCTACCATGGCACAAGCTATCAAGTCCGAATGTGGTTGCTCTTACCCAACTAGCATGATGTGTATTCTCACCCCCTTGCCCCCCTCCCCCCCCCCCCCCCCCCCCACAAGGTGTGTGCGACCACATCAGGAGCTGTGAGTGTGCACAGCTGGCTGGCCCACCATGCTACTTACACCAAGTCCAGACCATTTATTTTCAATAAAGGCCCCAATTCCTACAATGACAGGTTTGTGTACTACCAGGTGTGATTTGAAATGAAAGTAGGCAGTACCTTCAAGTGCTATAGGACCAGTGCTTGTCAGTTGTAAGCCACCATTGTTGCCTATTATTCTGTGTTTTATTCAGCCCAATATATGGCTACGTACGAATGTCCACCCTACAGTACACAACACAGGAGGAAAGGACTCTTTACTATTCTTCAGTGTAGACCATTCATGTTTTGACTTGTAGCCTAATGCAAGCTATTTGGCCATGCTCACAGCCTTAAATCCTTTCCCCACAGTGAATGCCTAAATGACGTACGTATCTACACTGTTTGTTGCTGTGTGGCATTGCCTGTTATATACGTACATACTGTATAAGCTGTTCCTCACTGGACCAGTCTACCATATACACACCCCACAAAACTGAACCCCACCTTGGAGCTGCATGAGCGTGAACACTAACTGAAAGTGGTCCATTCTCTTCCTTCAGATCAAAGTGGCACTACATTGATGCTCCATTTGCCCCAGCATCTTCCCCCCATCAGCTATGTTTGCGAACTCATGCTCCAACAAGTTGCTGGTATCTGCAGGGCACTGGGATAACAGCTTCAGGGTGGAGTCGCTTGAGAAGGGAAAGATTATTGCTCGGGTGGCATATCACCAAGGTGCATGGTGCTGGCTGTACATACTCATAAAGTGGAGAGGAAGGGGTGGTAGGGGAGAGTGTCATGGCAGGGACTGGTAGAGGGGTGGGAGCATCATCTCCGCATGTGTTTGAGTTTAGAACTCAGGCACTGGTTGTAGAAGGTTTTATATGCTGCCTGAGTGCATGTACACATGTGTGCTTGTGCTTGTGCAGACCCTGAACGGTCTCAGTCAATCATTGGCATTCAGTCTATTATGGTGTGCATGCCTGCTTCACATTCTTGTCCTCCTCTACCACCTAGCTCCTCCTATGTGTAGCTGTGGTAACTTGTATGGCCCTGGATGCATCTAGATGCCACCTCATCACAGCCTCCAGGGATCTCACCTGTGCCATCTGGGGGTTCAGTAAGGACCCAAAATCTTTTTGAGCACCCTCTACAGACACTGTATGGACATGATGATGATGTTTATTGTAAGCCCCACACAGCATACGTATACATCGCATACTAGCATTTACGCATGCTACAGTTGTTTTCAGTCAGAACATGTTGCGTTGTCACTTAAACCTCACTTAAACCTCACCTCACCTCACCTTTGATGGTATATAGCATTATCATTGCTATCATCATTACTATACGTTTTGTGTAGTGCCTGTATGTATGTTGTTTGGCACTTGACCTTGCTGGCTGTATGTTGAGTATTTGCAATTACCAAATGATGATGTCATACTTCAAAGGCACCGCTGATGCAGTAGCAGAATACTGCACTGCAGTAAGTTGTCTAAACGCCGGCCATTATCACCTTTTTGAGCCCCTTAACACCTGATTTCACCTTGGAGCATAAACAAACACCTTCCTTGTCAATTAACACCTGTGTTCGTTTCTTGTGCTGGCCCAGGCTGAAAAGGTTCACACTGTTAGTCGACGTAGAATGGCCAAGTCTTCAACCAAGCGTTCTCGTAGGAAAGGCAACAGCCTGCCACCCACCAAGCGGTTTGATTTCACCATGATGGATGACAATTTCGAGGAGTCGCAGCGCGGTTTCGCCCCTAAAGAAACGAACGCAGACACGAAGAAATGCGTGAAGTTCTTCAAAGAGTCTGCCAGCGCAAGGAACCATCACAGCAGCTCAACCATTAAAATGGTGCCGAATGATATTCTCCTCACTGACACCGCGCTGCAACTCCTCGAAGTCGTCATCCGCCATGGCGTTATCAAACCGCTTGGCGCATGGCAGGCTGTTGCCTTTGCTACGAGTACGCTTGGAAGACTTGGCCATTCTACGTCGGCTCAAGGCTAGGTACCAACTGCAAGTCTGCAACCACAACCAGCGCATTCAACGATTCAAATTACCCTCGCATTTTGAGGTGGCTATTATGGTAAACCACTTACTACACGCTTTCAGTGGCGTATTGCTTACTTTACTGCACGTCTGCACTAGACTGACTCCTCCCTTCCTTCCTCATCCACTTGCTCTCTCTCTGCGTGTATGTGTGCCGTGCTGGATGTATATGTGTGCATGTGCGTGCGTGCGTGCGTGCGTGCGTGTGTGTGTGTGTGCTGCGTGTGTGTGAATTGGCCCCCATGACCAAAACGAATGTACGACATATAGATATGTATGGGATGTGGTCGTTGTTTGTATACCGTAATACAATGAAAAACCAGCAGTCAATGCATATCCCTCCTTGTTCCTACACTTTTTTCACCGGTGCATGCGTTGTAATATGCTCTAAAGCTGCATTCCTTCAATTACAAATGTACGTAATATAATGATTTTGTCATTGGCATTTTTGTCATTCTATATAGTGATGTGGAAGTGGATCTTGGCAAGTTGATTGAAAGCTTCATTACTACGTTCCTGTTCACATTACATACCTGAAGAATCCCAGCCAAAGCTCTTGTATTCTTTGGTTATCAGATGTCTGGAGATTAGTTGGTATGACATGCACTTCTACACTCAGAGGTTTGGTCGATTGTTGTGCTTTTATATATGTGTAACAGGATACTGCCTACAAAGCCCAGTCTGCGGGACAAGACAAAAGGGACATTGCAAGGTCTTTAGAGTATTTGGGTAATCTTCTGGAATCAGCTGTGCAATCCTATTCACGCCACAATCCTGAAGCTCCGCCAACTTTCAAATGGCTAAATGACATTGCCCAATTAAGATTTGCATTGGCACTGTCTGCTGACTACCTGTGCACATATGTCGCTGAAACACCAGAGAAAATAGCTCTGAAGCATCGGAGTAGGATGATGATGGAACAGTTTGTAGATCTTCTGTCAGCCTGCCTGCAGAAGCCTCAGCTGCAGGATTTGTCTCTGTACTTGGCCAAGCAAATAGCAAGGAGGCATGGCATGGTATTGCTGAAACGTCTGTATCAAGAGCATTCCTTTGTGCTTCCTGTATCCTTACAACAGCACCAGGTACTAAGAACAATGCACTTCTATCGCTTCACAGTAAGGTAAATTGGCTTGTCTGGTTTGTTTTCTTTGTGTGATTTTAGTTGCAGCAAAATGTTCCAGACTTCCTGGTGCTGTCTGGTGATGAATAGAGTGAACTCGGGGAGGCCCTTATGCAAGCAGTATTAGATGACAGTGACCAGTCCTTCAGAGTTACCCTTGATGTATGTGTATATGAATGTAGCAGTTAGCAGTTGATGAAATTGGTTCTCAGTACGTCCATGTCCTCTATACGCAGTGTCTTCCAGCAGACTATGCGCAGTGCGTACCCCTGGCAGTTTTTGGAAAGCTGACATGGCCTACCCGAACTATACACAAGACACCAGATAGGGAGGTTTTCATACTTGTAATTGCTGTGTTGCGTGGGGTATGTTTATAGTTTTGTCTTTGTTCTGCAGCTTATGGAGGGCATTTCATCATCAATTCAGCAATGTGGACTCCTTTACCACAATGTACGTAAGGGCGTTCAGTAATGATTTCAGATACTATTTGTCAATCTATTACTGCCGAATGACGACTGTACTAGCTAATATTATGCAGCCCCTGAGTGCTAAATGACTAGTACACTGGTCACTTCTGGTAACGTGGAATAGTGTCTTTTCTGAAGCATAGCAGAGAGACACCATCTTTTTACGTTAGTGCTGCAACGATTAGGGTTCACGTTTCGGATGATGTGCAAGATTTGCTACAAGGGATGCATGTGAAGCGTCAGAACGTGTGAAGCTTCTACAAAGTATGCTTTGTGCGGGTGACATTTGAACTTCTGCACATTGCGATAGCGTGGGCTATTTGAAAATTGTATGTTAAAGAGTCGAACCTGTATTATTTCATGAAGGCAGTGATAGTTATGTTAGTGTTAACCTCCTGGGTTCTTCATGTACACAGCTAACAGAGGTGACACTGAACCTGCTTAAAAGACAGGTTGCAGGAGGCTTCACACCCATGCAGCCATCTCTGGATTTGGGTGCCCGAATGCTAACAGAACTGGTGTTACATGTGATAACAGCTGTTTTCAGCAAACAGAGGGACCCTCTTCTGAAGCCATTTGTCAGCATCTTAACCACTCCTACTACCATGGTTGTAAGTCATACCTGGCCACTACAAACACATGACATGTGTATGTAGCAGTGATTCATGGAGCATGTTTGCTTCGTTGTCAGGGAAAATTCCTTCCAACAATGCCTGAAGACTTCTTGGTACAAGCAATGACCTTGATGGACATGCAAGGACAGTATAGCCAGAGAGGTGACATGCGTGGAAAGTTTTATAGTAAGTGAAACATGGTACACGCACCCATTTAAAACAAGGAGATTGAATATATTGGTACATAACTAGTAACTGAAACAATGTCATAGTTATCTTTGCCTACGTGCTCTGTTCCATAGGCTGTCCAAATGGTCACCCCTACGTAATAACAGAGGTTTGCAACAAGCTGTCTTTGTTGCATTTTGTAGTGTCATGCATAATTTAGCTTTTGGTACCTGTGTGTAGCTACATTTCATACGTACGTAGTGACATAGTCAAGTATACTTTGATCATGTAGTGTACAGGCCCAAACCAGGGCTGGAATTGTCCAGTATGTAACCAGCGCATTGGTGCATTGGACTCTCAACTGGCACCAGGAAACAGAGCAACAGCCGAGTAAGCTTTCATTGCTTGCATTTAACTCTAGTAAATGGTTTACTCGGCTTTCTTTCTTATGTGTAGGGCGAGCCGTGTTGAAGTTGGGTACATATTGGGAGTTGCTAGTAGTCGCAGCCATGAGGCCATCCCTGAGCGCAACATGTCCCCCCTTGCTTGTGCTGTGATGAGGTTCATCCTTCATGCCTGCTTTATGTGGTCAGCGAGTCAGCAACCAGAGGTAAAGGCAGGATAGCATACATGTGCGAAACGCAACCAACTAGCTTTTACCATGAAATAGTTCAATAGTCATCAATTCACTCGTGTATTACACTAGACCACATTCTTCATTCTAGGCTGTATTACAGAGCATTGCTGATGTTGGGGTAAGAGATCTAGATGTGACCATGTTCTTCTGGGAACACCTACTGATGGATATGAGGGTGCTTGGAAGGGCATTGTCAGCTGCAGAGGATGAAGTTGCCTTGTATCTTCACCAGATCATTGCAAGAATCAGCACAAGACAGGATGTTACAGGTATGTGTGTGAGTAGCTTCACTTCCATGCAGATCACACTGTCACCCAAGAGATCCGATTTCCCTTCCATTTAGTTTATGACTGCCCTTTACACCTCTGTAGATGCATGATGTATATATTAATTAACCTTCCATGCTTTTGTCTAGTTATATAATGATGCAAATGAACAATCTCTTTTCTAGATCTTAAACTTTTATTATGCAACTGCCAGAATTCTAGGACAATGTGTGTGATTCCTTAAATCACCAGTACTGTTTTGTTTTTTCCTGTTATTATTTAGGCATTGATGGCTCACTTGCCTCAAAAGTTATCAGAAGCAACTGGGAGGATCATTTTTGTAGACTCATCCTTGATCCTTTCCTGCAGGTGGAGTGTGTATTACTGTATAGTCTATAATTATTCATGCGAGAACACACACATAGGCCATACCATTAAAGCATAAAAGCATCTCAGTAAATGCATTTACATACAGAAATGAAAGTAGACCGAACGTGATATAAATCCAAACATAGTACCTTCTTTGATGAAATCGTATAATGTAGCTAAAGCCAGCAGGACATGGCATAATCAAAGAACTTGTGTGTTTTAGCACAGGGATCTTATGTACATCTTAATGTACTGTATTCTGTCTGAATATGGAAGGTTGTGACAGACAACAATGTTAACTTGGTGTAAGAGATGTCATAAACTGCCATGTAATGTGGGTCAGCTAAAACCTTTCAAGGCCCAGGATAAATTAATAAATTTTATTAATGGCCCCTTGTAAGTAATTGACGTGAAAGCATCTCAACCAAAGAAAGGTTCCACCGTGTGCAACACCGAACAACAGCCATGCAGAATACTACAGAAGTATAGAAATGATCCATTTACCTCATTCAGTAGAAGCAATAACACACAGTTTCAGACGTCTCCTAGTGAGTACAATGAAATCAAAACACATGACACTTTTCAGTTCCTTAGCATACTAGCCAGTGAGTTATCATCAGTCAAACCATCACATTACTTGCACATGCGTACAGCTATAGCATGCAGTTTTGAAAACCACCAATCCAGTATCCTGCCTAAGCTAGCTAATGCATTGCACACCCAAGCTACATATATATGAGGCTTGTATCAGTTATTCCAAGGTGCTCAATAATTGTGTATGATTTCTAGACATGAGGCAAGAAGACAAGTATCTATGGAAGAAGCATAATATACTGTTTGGCTCAGTGCCGTGTGACAACTAATGAATGTATACATACATACATACATTAAATACTGTACATCTTTACTACCGAGGTAAGATACATGAAACCTGCAACACCTGATAAGTGAGTTGCATGTGTGTTCTTCTTCTTTTGTGTTCAGAACCCTGCTGCCATCATACAAAAAGGACTGGATGTGATTTCAAGAGATGCTGAATTAGGTAGGCTCTCAGTATGCACACTGTCACATTATGTTCGTATTTACACGTTACCTGTCGTATGCCACCTACACGTTTTATTGTATGCACAACAAGGCTTTCTTCTCTGCCTCCTCCCAGAACATGATGAGGTGTTCTTGGCTGTGTATGAGAAAACTGCCAGGGAACCAGACATGATGCAAACCTTGTGGGCCTACAGAACTAGGATCACCATGCAAGATATGACTGCTGCTCTCAACAATGTGCCTGATGTGAAGCACAAGCACCCACTGTTGCACAAGTTTTTACAGGAGGTATGCAAAGTTATTTGCCATGTGTTACAAGGGAGTGGCATCAGTTTCAAATTGAGTTTCATTCTGTTAGATGATATATGTACGTATGGTGATGCATTGTGTGCCTCTGACATGTTCCACGTCGTGACTGTAGGAGCCACTGCTACGAGCACTGCAGTACCTTCCAAATGTAGTGCAGCTTCAGAAAGTCTTAGTGGCCTGTCTTAATCATAAAATTGACAGAGGTGAAGCTCAGGTACTGACTGTCGGAGTGTGTTTTCAGGAAATCACCAACTCAGGTACATTGTATGCTTGCGTGTTTACACAGCTTTCATGTCAAATGAAGCTTTTTGGTTGCTGTATCCACAGAGGAAGAACAGATGTCTCTTGTAGAGTGCTTGGCGGGGTTTAGGAAAGCTTGGAAGCTGGTTAAGGAACGACTGCCTCACCATCGTTAGTTGAACTCCCCTACTAGTTTCCTTACAATGTTTCAGTGAAGTATGATATTGTTTCTTGTCAGGTATTCACATCACTGCTTCAGATGTACAAACTATGGGAGATGTTTCAGAGGACTTGCCTGTTGCCTGCTTACTTCCTTGTTTCTCTGGACCTGGGCTGTGCTCCCTTGCATTGGCAGACTTCCTACTATTTCAGCAGAATGAACTTATTGAACATTGTGCACAATCCCTATCAAAGTACTCATGGTAGGCCTTGTTTGTCTTCATTTCAACATGCTAAAGCCACATTTTAAGCAACTGCAGCTAGTGCATAAGCCATCTTGACATGTAATATCAGTAGTGTAGTATTGAATCTATGGTGTGTAAGCTAAGTGCCTTTTTCTCAGCTTTAGCCGAAAGTCCATTCCACTGTCCCAAGTTCAGCCCTTCCACATGGTGTCCTATGAGGGGGAGATCCACTCAGTCATCCTGACCCACTGTCGATACTCTTTGTCATTTGGGAAGGGCCACGAGGTTGAGTACGACTTTGCAGCCCTAGAGAAGCACATCTATGACAGGTTTCTTGTGACCAAACCAGAAATTGATGGAAGGAGCCAGCCACTAATGATGTACACCAGTGATGTCATCCGGCAAGACATTTTCCAGCAGCTTAAAGACAAGATTAAGCCACAGGTATATTATAGTCCCTCAAATGTAAAGTACACTTTGGAGGATGCATGTGTTTATCCTACTTGAACGATCTTCAGATTTTCCTATCACCCGAGGAGCAACGAGATGTGCTGGATAGACTTCACAACAACTTGAGGCACATCACAGAGGCCCTGAGTACTGTGACCACTGCCATGGGATTCTTAGCAAGTGCAGGGAGCTGCCCTGACGTGTCATGTGCACTGAAGGACTACATCCTGAAAGTCTTAAAGATTCGCAGAACAGAATTTTGTGCCAATGTCAGTTCATCGTACATGTCAATCAGCTATGGGAAGATGGTCTCTGACTGTTTAATTCATTGTTGTGCTTTCCCTTTTAGTACACCTTGCAGAACATTCTGTCCCTCTGGGAAACCCTTGCACTGGAGAAAGCATGGATGCACTCACTCAATGGAAAGGAGGTACAAATTTTATTATGCAATACACAGTACTCTAATGATTGTCATATGTATCAGACCGGCACTACTTTGCTTTCAATGTAACACTAGATTCCTTTTGATGGCTACAATGATGCCACAAGTGAGCTGTTTCATTCAATGCCTGAGGAAGTTGAAAGACAATACAAGACGTCCTTGAAGGGAATGCCCCTTAATTCCCTGATGAGTTTGCTTTTTCAATTTATTCAAGTTCGGCTTAGAACCTTTGAGTCTCACGAGTTTAAGTGGCCGTAAGTTACAGCTGTCAATCTTTTGTTCTTTTGCTACAGTACATAAACATTGTATGCCATGTATATTGATACACTAATAGGTGAATGCTACATAGCTAATTCAAGCAAGGAATATTGGCTACATACGTATAGTAAGTACGTAGCAGCGAATGATGACAGAGGTGGACTAGATCTCGCATGTATGTATTACAATATCGCCAGTGAAAAATGGAAAGTCTTCTTTGCCTATTTAATATCACATTGCCAGGTTGAAACTTTGGATAAGCTGTGAACTGGGTCAGAACCAGACACAGCACAAACCCTCTCGGCCACTATGAAGTGCAGCACACAGTAGTCAAAGAGCCTGCACACCCACAAGGACCAATGCCTTTTGCCAGTGGGTGGCAGTTTGCCAAACAAGAGTGCCGTATGTATGTATATGGTAATAACGGCGTATTAAAAATTTCACACTTGTGCACACTCGCTCACATGTAAACTGTACACAAATGCATCAGTGGGAATTACAGTAGATGCACTCTCAGGCAATTTCTGTAGGTGTATCGATAGATTTTACTACCCGCGGTAAACTCTGCCTGTGGTCTATTGAATTTAGGAGCACTGTTGACATGTTTGTTACCATGGCAATGAGATCTATATGCAGTAATATATTTCCTTTTACTCCTGCATAGTGCTATGTATACATACATATCTGAATGCAATGAGACCATTCGTTCCCAAGGCATGCATACAGCACATGTGTTGTTGTGCCTTCCTCTTCTCCTTGATACAGACTCACGGATTGCCTCCAAGGCTATATTCCTGACTGCAATGACAATAACGTCCAAGATCTAGAAGAGAAGTTGAATGACTTTCCTGAGGACGTCTTGGTGGAGCATGCTGTTCATGTGTGGCACGTCACTGTGAGGCATCACCAAGATTTGCTGCAGAACGCTACTTCTGAGTGTTACTAGTTAATGCATTGCCTGCACAATGCACATATATACTTAAGAGTAGTTAAGACTAGTATATGAGCTGAACATAGTACACTATTAGCTGAGCTGAAGTAGAAACATTTAATGACTAAATTGTGAACTGCCTGTAAGTGTATTCTACATCTACTGTGTTAATGAATACTGCTTTTCGTATGGCCAAAATGAAACATGTGGGATCGAACATTTTAATGAAAACTGTTCAAATCCATTGTATATATATGTGAATGGTCAGCTCAGTTAGGAGTTGTACTATCAATGTAACCAAACACCTCCCATAGCACATTTATAATATTGTTTGTATCCTGTGGCTATCTGCCAATTAGCCAGTCTGTACACATAATCTTCAATACAGGCAGTAGCATTGTCTTAGCAGTCGTTGTGCATCAATGTATTGCGTATGTGCCAATACATATATAGTAGCAGACATAAGTTTTGTCAGGAAGAAACATTCAATTTAATGTGAACTTTGTCAGCAGTTAGAATTCGCTTGTGAGTAATCTAACCCTTTACATAGCAATAAGCAAGTTGTATGGAATGCAGTATATATATGTTATCATTGCTTGTGACATTACTGGTGGGACTGTAATACATGGGAAAGATAGGCGAAATGGTGTACACCGACAAGTCTCAAGTGTTTTGCGCTTAATAGCCCTAATCAGAGGTTTTATGTTTGCCCGAAAAACCAGTTGGCTCACTTTGATTTAATTTGTAAGGCCTTGGGATCACAAAAATTCAGCATGAAGATGAAGGATTTGCAGACAGGAGTAAAGAAGATTCGCCAATCAATTTAAGTTTATCAATGACACAAGAGATTGAGGGCATACACAATAATAGCTGTACAGTATAGACATGTCACTGGTGCATTTCAGTGTCATACATGGAAGTCATAATATTATAATTATAAAGGAGTTCACACACTGTCCATGGAGTATGTTTGCCATGAAGTGCGTGCGAGGTTCCCTTGTTTGCACACTTAATTTGTATGCATTGTTGAACATGGCACCTGGGCCATCCCTACATGCCTGCTTTTTTGTTGTTGGGAAACCTTATAATATATATAGTTGCCTGCGAATTGTTTTGAATTCCTGCATTCATAATAATATATAATATATTATGAATGCAGGAATAATGTGTGTGTGTGTGTGTGCATGTGTAAATGTGTGTGCGTGTCTGTGTGAACTGCATGTGTGGTTGGCTGTGTAGGAAGAAAGGTGTGTGCACATGTGCACGTATGTGTGTGTGTGCGCGTGTACATGCATGCGTATGTGTGTGTGTTTGAGCGTGTGTGTGTGAACTCCTCCTGCATGCACGAGTGGCAGTGTGGGAAGGAAGATGTGTATGCATGCATGTGTGTTGCATGTGTGTGAACTCCTGCATATGTGAGTGGCAGTGTGGCAGTGTGGGAAATAAGGTTTGTGCACACGTGAGTGTGCATGTGTGTGAACTCCTGCATATGTGAGTGGCAATGTGGCAGTGTGGGAAATAAGGTGTGTGCACGCGTGAGTGTGTGTGAGCTCCTCCTACATATGTGACTGGTAGTGTGGGAAGGAAGGTGTGTATGTGTGTGTGTGTGTACGTACATGCATGCATGCACATGTCTGTGAACTCCTGCTTGGGTATATAGAAGTGTGGGAAAGAAAGTGCGTGTGCATGCATGTGTGCGTGCATGTGTGCTTGCATGCTTGCATACGTGCGTGTGTCTGTGTGTGTGTGTGTGGCACTCGACGAGTATGTTCGGGATGATTTTTCTGACAAGCCTATTTGCCACTCTTTAGGTGACCTGTAGCTGTATCAGTGTGGGCAGTTAGCTGGCTCCAAGTTGTGAAGTCATGCTTGTGTGCATGGAGCACTTGACTGGAGAGAACTAATACTGTGTTCAGTTGTCCAATGAGTCAGCAAATGGTAGTTTTACCTTCTGGAATCTCCTTAGCCTTACAGTTTATGCTTATGGAGCATTGTGCGCTGTGCCTCCCCCAGGCCCCTCTTCTACTCTCTCTAAACCTGTCTGACACCCTCGTCTCTCTTACCCCCTATAACACACCCTGTTCCCTCTTGTTCACCACGTCCCCACCGTGTATATAATGGCACTTGTGTTAACCACACTGTGCAGCAGGCCCCCACTATGTGAACACCCTGTATCCAGCTAGGGTGACAATGGTCCCAGGACTTTGAAGCTGCTGACAGTGTCCAGTCTTGGCAGGATTGTTGTGTACAGTGAGCTGCAGCCATCAGATGACAGAGTGAAGGTAAAGGCATGGCTGCATGGCTGCATGACTGCATGGTGATCACAAAATTCATGGCAAGGTTTCGGTCAAGGTGAGCATTACACAGCATGTGCATAAAGGTAGAAATTGCAACATGCAGATCATGCATACTGGCTACAGTAGAATGGAGTCTTACTAGTCATACGTACATACTGTACAGTGTACATGTAGCACAACTGTGTTATATATACCGATACCGAATTGATGAGCAACAACACAACAGTTAATAATACTCACTAGTGGGATGTTTAGACTCGAAAGTCTTTGTCAACTGCTTACAAGACATCAACTATGATCCTCTACAACATCACAACTGCCTTACTCTGCCCCTTCGTCTTTGCTCCCATCTTCCTAGTCTGCCCATCCCCATGCAGAGGCTGTCTGCTGAGGAGGCTCACAGAGCGCTGAAGAGTGATATTCCCTCAGGAACCAACCCTGCTGCTTTTACCAATTTGTTTGAAAACATTGAGAACCTGAAGGCCTTTGCAGTGGATGTAAGCAAGGCTATGCCCCTTACACAGATCACAACAATGCCGCTGTCATGGGAGACAGTGCACATGAAGTGGGAACCTTATATATTTTGTGTAAAGTCTGTTCTTTTGTGTTATCTGCATGCAGGTGTCTGAGGAGAATGATGCAGTAGTGTTCATAGCCACTCCAGCCATGAGCAGTCACACCATCATCAACACCGGCAACCCAGAGACCCTGGTGAGTGCTGCTACCACTGCACAAGCTATAAAGTCCGAACGTGGTTGCTCTTACCCAACTAGCATAGTGTGTCTCCCCCCCCTCCCCCAAGGTGTGTGTGACCACATCAGGAGCTGTGAGTGTGCACAGCTGGCTGGCCCACCATGCTACTTACTCCAAGTCCAGACCATTTTATTTTCAACAAAGACCCCAATTCCTACAATGACAGGTTTGTGTGCTGCCAGGTGTGAATTGAAATGAAAGTAGGCAGTACCTTCAAGGTACTATAGGACCAGTGCTTGTCAGCCCCTGTTTGTTGTAAGACACCATTGTCGCCTACTATTTCTGTGTCCCCAGCTGTATATGGCTACGCATGTCTGCCATACAGTACACAACACAGGAGGAAAGGTCTCTTTACTACTCTTCAGTGTAGGCTATTCATGTTTTGACTGGTAGCCTAATGCAACCCATTTGGCCATGATCACAGCCTTAAATGCCTACCCCACAGTGAATACCTAGGTACCTACACTGTTTAGTGGTGTGATGCATTGCCTGTTATGCACTGTATTATGTACATACTCACAGGAAAAAGCGCATATACATACGATAACACATGGGATCCGTGACTAATTGGGTAACACGGGAAATTCACGAGGTTCTGTATTTAACGGAAATATCACGTTACCGTGATTCCCCATGTGTATCGTATGGACGAGCCCGTGACTGTTAGCTATAGAGATAAGTAGGCTTTCTGGCTATCGAAGAAGATGCGCGACATGCTGGACTCTACGTCAATCATTATTCTGAACATTTACTACTGCTACTGTACTCTTATCATTTCTTGCTGTAACTTATTTACTGTCCATCATTGATTGTCTGTAGCTAGCTAAAATATACATACACGTTGTAAAACTTTGAAATGTATTTAGCTGTAGCTATCTATCAAAGTAAGAAGCTTCACTTAAGCATAGAAATGACGGTACCGCATCCGGTATTGTCGCTCCCGCGTACCTCGATAACAACGATACCGTCGCTACGTACACACGTAAAGCGCATATACATACGATAACACATGGGATCCGTGACTAATTAATGTAGGTACGCGCCTCAGTAACGACGGCAGTGTTTACGTCCTTGGTGTAAGCAAAGACGGTTGAAATACGGCCTGTCCCGTGGTGCCCTTATGCAAGTACATACGTTAACATACGGGAACTGTTGATCGCATAACGCAGTCACGTGCCTTTTCCGTGGCATACGTATATACGGCACCGTACATGTAATGTACAGTGCTCGTATTTATATGTGTTTTACCCTGTGTCTGTATAAGCTGTTCATCACCAAACCAGTCTACCATATACACACCCCGCTGAACTTACACCCCACCTTGGGCTGCATTAGTGTGTGTAGTAACACTTGACTAAAGGTGACACCCATCCTTCCTTCAGGTCAAAGTGGCACTACATCGGTGCTCCATTTGCCCCAAGCATCGTCCCCTCATCGGCCATGTTTGTGACCTCCCGCTCCAACAAGTTGCTGGTATCTGCAGGGCACTGGGATAACAGCTTCAGGGTGGAGTCACTTGAGAAGGGAAAGATTATTGCTCGGGTGGCATATCACCAAGGTGCATGGTGCTGGCTGTACGTACTCATAAAATGGAGAGAAAGGGTGGGGGGGGTGGGGGGGGGGGGGGTGGGGGAGAGAGTGTCATGGCAGGGACTGGTAGAGGGGTGCGAACATCATCTCTGCATGTGTATTGAGACTATAAATCAGGCACTGGTTGTGGAAGGAGATATGCATCATGCACATGTGCCACAATGGTGGTGTGCAGCCCCTAAATGCTCCTCAGTCAATTATTGGCATTCAGTCTTTCATGGTGTGCATGCCTGCTTCACATTCTTGTCCTCCTCCTCCACCTCCTCTTATGTGTAGCTGTGGTAACTTGCATGGCCCTGGATGCATCTGGGTGCCATCTTATCACAGGCTCCAGGGACCTCACCTGTGCCATCTGGGGGTTCAGCAAGGACCCCAAATCTTTTGAGCACCCTCTACAGACACTGTATGGACATGATGATGAGGTGAGCAGTGCGTGTACTGAAAACTACATGTAATCACCATGGTAACCTTCCTATCACCATGGAGATGACCTACACTAGCCCCTGGGAATGGCAAGCCCTCTGTGGTATTATATCACTTAGGGGCAAGACCTAACAGCTGTGTGTGGGCCCCCATCGTGTATACATAAACTCCTGATCAATTTATAGAACCAAGCCCACTTGCCTTGTTCTTATCAAAAGGTTCTCAGAAATTCATTACTCATTTCCTGGTAATTGTTTACTCAAGGGAATTCCTGCACTCTTGCTGACACTCTGACACACCCACTTACCCACTCTGTCCCAGGTGACCTGTGTGGGCATCAGTGTGGAGTTGGATGTGGCTGTCAGCGGCTCAAAGGTGAGGGGTGCAGTTCACCACGCATGCCAAGTGTACCAGACTGGACAGTGCCATTCTTTCTGCTGTATTCTATTGTTCCAAAGGGAGTCGGCAAATAGTAGCTTATCTACTTGACAGTTTATGCTTATGAACCATCAATCCCATTGCATGTGACTCCCTTCCACTGCCTCTTTCTAGCTCCACACTCCCTGTCTCACATCCCTTCCCTCCCCTGCCCACCCCCTTTATGTATAGGATGGCACTTGCATTGTCCACACTGTGCAGCAGGCCCGCTACGTGCATACCCTGTGCCCGAGTAGAGAGAGTGATGATGGTCCCAGGACTGTGAAGCTGCTGGCAGTGTCCAGTCTGGGCAGGATTGTTGTGTACAGTGAGCTGCAGCCTTCAGATGACAGAGTGAAGGTAAATGCACGGCTGCACTAATGTTGTGTGTGTGCACAGCACTCCATGTTTTCTCACCTTGTATGTGTGGAAGTATGTTTGGAATGTTGTACTGCCAAGACAGTTTTTCTTTTGTGGCCTCCAATTAGTGTGTGTTGTCATTCACCTGACCTTCGACTGAAGCCCTATCGATTCTGTGTTTCCTACACGTGTTCATGTACTATTGTGTAGTGAATGTGAATGTACTTAACTGCATGGCTGCACAATGTGTGTGTACGTACTGTACAATATCACTGCATGCACAGTATGTGTGAGACGTTACTCTATACAACACAGTCAGATATTTACTGTATGCTCCACATCACATACGTATTTACGTATGCTCCAGTTGTTTTCAGTCAGTGTTGTGTTCTCACTTATACCTCACCTTTGATGGCAAAATTATCATTCTACTATATGTTTTGTGTAGTGCCTGTATGTATGTATGCTGTTTGGCACATGGCCTTGCTGGCTGTACGTTGAGTATTTGCAGGTGTGTACTAGCTTCACTTCTCCCTTCCTTCCTCCCCCTCTTGCTCTTTCCCTGTGTATATGTGTGCCGTGCTTGGATGTGTGTGTGTATGTGTGCGTGCATGTGTGTATGTGTGTGTGTGTGTGTGTGTGTGTGTGTGTGTCTGCATGTGCATGTACATGTGTATGTAGTTGGACCCCTGTCTCCACCTGTACTCCATCAATGGGAAGCTGTTACTGGTTGAGCCAGTGGACCAAACACTGACCTCCCTGTTAGTGCACCAGCAGTTTCTGGTCACAGGAGGACAGATGGGGCAGCTTCTGTTCAGAGACCTCTTCAGGTGAGGTGGGACTGGGTCAGGTGAGGCAGGTAAAGTAAGGCAGATGAGGTAATAATATTTGAGGGACTGGTGTAGGATGAAGCAGATGGGCTTATGTTTATTGTACGTGCATGGTCTACTGCTTAATTGGTACTGACCCTGTATATACACTTCAAGATTTATGTATGAACAGTCCTGAGTGGCTAGGTAATTCTGACATGATTGAGGTTTGTACACACTAGCCAAAAGAGTCACAAATTTCAGACATTTCGGCAGCCTTCGGCTACCTTCATCAGTGAGTCATTCACTGATGAAGGTAGCCGAAGGCTGCCGAAAGGTCTGAAATTTATTACTTATTTGGCTAGTGTATACGAACCTCAATCAAGATTTATGTATAATTGTTGTGTGTGTTGTATATATACGGTATCCATTGGTACAGTAGTACAATTACTCAAAGCTTCAGGGCAGGTCCTATGCAGCCACTTTCCCTCTTGCACGTGTGTCTTGCAGCCTGGCAAGGATCACCAAGCTGGAGGTGAAGGCTGGTGTATCCTGTCTCTCCTTGGCAAGAGAGCACAGCCATTTATTTGTTGGACTGAATAATGGAAAGATGTTAATTATCACCCCTCCCAAGAAGAAGAAGTGATACTTCAATGTTGTGATTGTAGAATTCTAAATAACGATCCTGCACGTTGTGTGAACATGTTATGCATTTGTGTAGTATATTATAGTATTATTGTATTGCTAACACAACAAGCTTAGGTTTGCAGGCAGCAACCTTACGTATATAGCAGCAGCTCAGCCAACCGATCGATGACAAAAGGGTTGCCAGCAGTAGACCCAAGCAGCTTGGCACTACAAAGCCCCGGCCAGCAGCACAAACTAGGGTTGCCAGCTGCAACCAATGCAGCAAACAGAGGCAGCACTGACCACAATAACCCAAGCAGTTGAAACAAGGTGCCCCCCCCCCCCCCCCCCAGCACAATGCCTAATTAACACATGTGCGCATGGTGCATATGTATAAGAGATCGCCAGCAGCAAACTCCAGGCAGGTAGCTTAGCTTTTATTGATTACCCGTGCAGAATCCTAGCCCGAAAGCCACAACAGGATTGCTGCAGTACGTGGCAGATGTAGCCAGGGCACCACAACAGTGGCCAACATGCACAACCACTAATGGGTTTCAACAACAAACCGAGGCATGAAACAATTATTTTTGGGGGGATGGGGAAGACCAATATATATATATATATATAATTATATACACAGCACCGAACTGCAACCTGTACTGCTATATGCATAATAATATTATATTAAAGTACAACCCCTAGCACAGGTTTGCATGCCCCCATAGTGCACCACATTGGAGGTCCAGGACACCCCATATCCACCGGTACCTGCCTTAAGCTTACCATAGTCTCGTACCCACACCCCTCCGCTCGCGGCGGAGGGGTGTGGGTACGGGACTACCATTGTGGAGCCACCATCGCTGCATGCAGGCCCCTTGGTACCGTCTATATGGCTCAGGCCTTCGCATCATTAGAATACGATATGGGCTAAGTCCAACGGGATTCCCGCGCTGTGTTGGAAACTCGAGGCTTCGTGGTAACTTCAGTTTCTAGTCTCGCGTAGCCAGACCGCTTCCTCCCCTCCATTTTTACATAGCTACCCACGACGTCATCGAAATTCAGTTACCAGGAAGCCGCGGATTTATTCGAAGAATCTTGAACTGATCGACGTATATAACATAAAGAACGGGTCAGTGCCGGCTACCTTTAGGCTATATTCTTTTCAAATTTGTGGAGAACGGTAGTTGTGGCAGTCTTTCTTGTTCACTGAGGACGAAAGAGAAGAACACAGTACGCCAAGTCACGTGTTGATAATCCGCCAGCCACCTTCGACTCGGCTGCGTTGATACGCACCTCGCAATGGCGGAACGCAACATTGATCCAGGAGGAGGATCAGTCGAGCCGCATGACAACCAGTCGCCTAGAAACGGGGAGAAAGGGAGTGACCAGGTAACTACCGGTCATGAGACACGCAGCGAAATCTAAATGAGTCCTCAATCTACCAGACATAGCTACTGACACGCCACTGTTACTTTCCATATGCTTGAGTAAGACGTTGACATTTCTGCTTAAATTTGTGTACGATGTACAAGAGTGTATACTGCATAATCTTGGTAATGGTCTTCACGCCAGGAATCCCCACCAACCCTAGTGGTAGGCAGCCTGCCAGCTACTTCCATCACAGTACTTCAGTTTTTGACAGGTTGAGATGCACATACCAGAGATGGTGCCACTGATCTTTTTGTTCACCTTACACGCAGGGATGCTCATAACACAAACACACTCCTACCCAAAACTGCATGGTTTCATCTCTTAACAGTGCTAAATCCAGGATTGTGTGGTTAACACGATGCACCTTTCTTTTGCCAATGGAATATACTTTGCTACAAGGTTGGTTGAATAATTTTTAATATTCTCTTCTTTTATATTTGCAGAGACATGATGTAGGAGCACAGCCTCCTGAAGTTGGCTTTTCTGTACCTGAAGCATCAGTCAAACTCGAGAAAGAAGGAGGTAGGTACTTCAAATCTAGTGACTGCACATTTGTAATACAGTGGAACCCCTACAATGCGGACACTCTTCGGAACGGGAAAAGTGTCCTGATTATAGGGTATGTGAGTTTGCAAGACTCGTATAACGTATATAAATGAAGGATTTGAGCGAGCATTATTTGACGTAAGGGTACTCAATCCATTCGCCCCCTCGAACCAGAAACCCCTAATGGCCACCTGCTACAGATAACATGAATGTGAGAAAAGATGCAAATACGAGCAACGAGTTAGAGAAATCGAACACGCCTCCTTTGTACCCTTGGTACTGTCCTGTACCGAAGGAGCAGGCCCTGCAGCAACCATCTTCCTCAGAAGACTAGCGGCGCTGGTAACTGCGCCAAACCAGTCCAGCTATAGCAAGGTCATGGAGCTCCTGAGAGTCCGCCTCAGCTTCGCCCTCATGCGAACTGCCATTGCCTGCCTATGCAGCAGCAAATCATCCACGCGCCATCCAAGAAGAATTGACCCAGCAACTGCAGACCTTGCGGTGGTTGAGGGACAAGTGTTTTCTTAACTCACCTTACCCTATCTACATCTAACCCATTGTATGAATATGAATATATATAGCTGCTATATCATGCATTTAACTGTATGTATCCATGTTCACTATTTATTTAATTTTATATTATATTATTATTTATTTACTTAAGATCAATTGCTACTGATTATGATAATTGTAAAATATGAATGCCATGTTAATTTAATGCAATGTTATTGCCGAGCTGCTAGCGTTAGCGAGCGAAGCGAGGCTAATGATCGTGTCCTATTCGAGATTTTGCTATGTGTATATACATATATATATGTCCGCACTTTACGCAAGCAGGTGCTACAGTTGCGCAAGCTTGATACTGCTACAGTTGCACAAGCTTGATGACTGCACCTTGCGCCGAATGGTATATAGCTCTGCAGCTGCGCAGCACGCTCTTCAGTGGTTTCCTCCGCTCTGTGGCGTTTCTTCCGCAGGCGTTCCGCAATCAGTCGATCGGCTTTCGCCATAGCAATGCGCAGTGGCAGCTGTTCAGCGTCCGTATCTCCGCAGATTCACACTCGGAGCTCTCCATCTCTACAAATGCTGGATAACACTCTGCTGGTGCACGAAATATCCGTCTAAGGACAATCTACCATTACTATTGTTAGCAAGAGAGCGGGACAATAGACAAAGCGACGGTGAGAGAATAGGTAAAGCGGCAGTGAGACAATCTTGACACATTACGCCTTTTCTGCATATATAACTCATTTGCACGCGAGGCATGTCTTATGCGCTATGCGTATGCCTAGTAACATATTATAAGGCAACAGTCCAGCATGTTGTCAGAATAAAAAGCTAGAGATGTAAGTGTACTGAGTTTGAGAAAACGAATTTATGTAATGTTGTCTGCTTCAAATGTTTGTTCTGCTGCTGGCAACCTATCGAAAGATTCACACTATAAGCCCTTCCGGCACGAATAACATTTACGTACGATCACGGCAGGTGTTGCTTTTTGAAATTATGGTCAATTGCAGTACTGGTGAAGAATTGAACTGTTCTAGTGGTAAGCCTACATTGAAGTTTGGTTGTTTATTCAAGGAGTACACGCTATGATAGAAGCTGGAAGTCAAGGGTAAGGGATACGTATCTTACATTTACAAATAAGGGAACCAGATAACTGTGAATACAAGTTTGCAGTGGCTGTGTGCAAATCCTTGTCGTCTCACTAACCTGTTCTTGACATAAGTACAAAGGTATGTACATACACTTAGACATTGTTGTAGTTTGCAATATATAATGATCAGCCATTTCGTTTGCCCAGTGTTGTGTACGTTGCTGTTCACAATGCAGATTAGCGGGGTGTATGCATTGTAGAGACAATTTTTTAGGCCGAAATCCTTGGAACATTTAAAAGTGTCATCATTATTGAAGTGTCTGCAATTTATAAGTGTCTACAAGGCGAGGTTTCACTGTAGATGTTCCTGATACAATCTTTACATACAGTCTAATCTTTGGCCCCCTTAAGGTATTTAATTAGGTTTTGTCCATAAAACATATAATCTGAGAAATTATTACATGTGAGATTAATCCCTGTGTTCAATGTCCATGCAACCATGACATTGTGATCTAATTATAGTCTTATCTTACATTTCAGACATGAAAAAGGTTCCAAACGAAAACAAATCTGACAGCCCTTTATCTCATCAGGTTAGCTTGGAGCAAAGTAAAGCTAAGCAGAAGCCACAGCATGTTGCACAGAAATGGACCGTGCCACTCAGCAGATTCATCACTAAAAGAAAACCAGTTTGTGTTTACTTTGTGTGTTACGTATATCTGTTTGAATCGTCAAGCATTGTTACACAAGTATGTAGCATAACAGTCATAATTAATGTAAATTAGATGTAATGAATGTAATACAATGAGCCCTCTTTACATAGAAAGTGCATTAGGGCACGAGAAACGGTTTATGTTGGATTTCCAGTAGAATTAAGTCTGTATGCTTGTGTCCTGTGATAGCTAATTTGGTTGTGAAGCTGATCGAAGGGCTTATTGTTTAATTCTACCGTGAGACAGCTGAGGTGTATAGTGGCAGATATTGTTGGTACAGTTCTAGGTATGACTTAAAACTTAGCAAGTCTGTTTTGTAATCGTTGTTGGTGCCATCATCCATAGGAAAAGTCCTCCTCACAAGAAGGCACTCAGCCATCTCCAAGGCAGAGCAAAAGGGCTGAGAAAAAGAGGAGGCAAAAAGAGAAGAAGAGACAAAAGAAGGTGCTCACTGATGTGTGAATCACTTCCATATCAGAATAAAAGAATAGAAATACTCAGGCAGATTGCATGAGGCTGGTGTTCACACTGGAATATGGTTTGCATAAATTGGTTAGCAAATTCCCAAATTTGAGTGAACAAAATATTGCTCACATTTATGCTGTAAAATCTAAATCAGTTTAGGATATTCTGTACATGTGCAACATGATGTAGTAAAGTGACTAGTTTGGGTGTGTGAGGAATCTGATGGTGATAACTGGTAGCTAGATCCATGCATGATCGACGGAGTAGGAGATTTGTCAGTGTTAAACTGATTTCAGTGTGATCCCACCAAACTGGTTTCAAGGCACTTTAATATTGATTTGGCTTGCCTGTGTAAACATTCTGCATAAAGTAAGAATATTAATTATTGTCCCACATACAATGTAGGATGATGAATCCAAGAGTAGTGAAGGATATGATCCACTTGCAAGTGACAATGAAATGGAAGATGATGATATGCAATGTGAAGAGGAAGGGATGTCATCTAACACTGGATTATCTTCTGAAACTCAGAGTCAAGCAGAGCGAACGTCAATGGTAATGGTGCTATGGATGGAATCTTTGTTCCCATTAAGGTTTAGTATATAGTCCACAGTCAAAGATGCAATCTTCATGGCAATGTACAAGCTTTGGAGTGTTACAGGTCTCAGTCCCTGACGATGCTTTAAAGTGCTGTATCCATACGCATGTTGGGACATGTCCGTTTTGTTTACATTACGGTGCACCCTGCGGTTTCAGCACATTCTTTAGCATTTCTGTGCCGACGATGTGACTGCACGTGATGCGCGTGTGACTCCTCAAACGAACTTTTGGTAATCGCGACGGTAGTGCAGCACTTGGCGTGCAAATTTAAACCTTCGATTAAGAAAGGCATTCCCTTTCCCAATCAAGACACCAGTTTGTATTGAGAAGGGGTTTACACTGTCAATTCTCGGTGGCCATTTTTGCAAATATGACGTTTCATCAGAAAATCACGAGAGTGTCATGTGATAGTAAAGTGGCCCTTACGCTGTTGCTTTGACAAAACGGCTTCATAGTTATCGTTGCAAGGGTTTCAGGATGAAAACAGGAATTTAAATGGTTAGTCAAGTGAATTGTCTAGATTTTCCATGTGGAATAATGCTACACAAAGTTCCTATCTGGAGTTAGGTGACCCGAAATGTTTCAAGCCAACATGTAATATAGTCTCAGGTTTGTTACTGTAACTTCACAGCGGATTGGTTTAACAACTTATCCCACATGCAAAGGTTAGGTAGTACAAATGCGTATCGAATGATGCTATTCTCTACTACCTGTGACTTTTCCTCAATAACTATACAGGCATTTTCCACTATTTTAGCGGTTTCAGAAACATCGTCATATCTCGATGTAGCAAAGTATTATTAACAACTGACATTCACAGAAGTACAGGTTATTATCTTTTGTTTGCTGCCTGTCTTGCTGTGATTCACTATAACCTGTAGGAGTATGAAGCCAAAATACAAAGGTCAAATAAGCCACTCGGAGGACGGCATTGTTTACATTATGGACATATTAGTACATTTAGTGTTAGTTAGTAGTCAGTACATGGGATGTTTATTGCAACTCCTGCAAACATGTAGGAAATAACAGTTATTACGTATATAATAAATCAATAATTACATAGGGCTTGTGATTTATACAGTGCAGATTGTAAACCATGACAAAGTACTATGTATAATGTAAGACTTAAGGTTAAAAGATGGAATTGTCAGTTTAATATTTCTGAATTAGAGGACCAAATGTGTTGCATGTCTCCATTAGTGGTCACATAATCACAATGTTTTATTTGATAAGTGCCTCTATTTGCATTTGCACCCTCAACTGTTACATATGTAAAATTGATGAAATCAGTGTAATGCAATGGACCCACATTACCCAAGATTCTGGGCAGGAGACAGTCTTATGACTTGGATTTCTAAGAAAATAAAGTCTGCATGGTTTTGTGTGCTCTGTGTTACTTTGGTCTTGGAGCTAAAGGTTAACAGTTCCAATTCTACCTTGAGACAGTTGAGTTGTGTTAAGGCAGATATTGTTGGTACAGTTCTGGATATGACTCAAACTTAGCAAGTCTGTGTCTTGATCGTTGTTGGTACTATCATCATAGGGAATGTGCTCCACACAAGATGGTGTTCAGCCATCTCCAAAGCGAAGCAAAAGGGCTGAGAAAAAGAAGGGGCATAAAGAGAAGAGACAAAAAGAGATAGAGAGCAGACAACACCAGGTGCTCACTGATGTGTGAATTACTTCCATATCAGAATAAAAGAATAGAAATAATCAGGCAGATTGCATGAGGCTGATCTTCACATTGACACATGGTTTGCGTATTTGGGTGAACAAAATATTGCTCTCCATGAGTGTTTGCAGGCTGATGTGTACTAGTGTGTAAGTTGCTAGCTTCACAGCCGTCACAGTCGACATTCCCTTTCAGGCTGTGAAGCTAGCAACTTACACACAAAATATTGCTTGTATTCATGCTGTAAAATCTGAATCAGAGCTTCTGTTTATGTACAACATGGAGCTGTACTTTACAATGTGGGGTACGACTGACTGGCAGTTTATCGCACCAAGATTCATAGCATGAACATATATACGACAGGCTTTTAGTCAGGTATATAGAGAAGGATTTGATTATTACTACTTAATACGAAGGCAAATACATCTTCTACATGGCATAGTGAAGATGTTTGCAGTAAACTAAGAGGAATCTGATGGTGAGAATTGGCAGCTAGGTTTCTGCATGACTAAGTAAGAAATGTTCTAAAATTTGTCATTTTCTCACTTTTGCTAGGAAACATGTTAAAATGTCATGCCTCTCTTATTTTAGCCACTTGACTCTAATATTTGTGACTTCTGGCAGAAAGCAATCCAATCAATGAAGATGCTTTCTTTTCAGTGTTCGTTCTTTAATTACTTCTTATTGTACGTAGGTGTAGGCAATCTAAAAGTTGTCACCGTTCGCTTCTCTTCTCCACAGTTCTACAATGGACTTCTGTGCCCTAAATATTGAGACTGTACCTGCATTTTACACCATCATTTTGAATGTGGCCAGTATGGTGAAACGATTCGACTTATGAAGATGTTCTAATGATTTGGCTTTGCTCGAATGCTTTATCCTAAAATCCAAAATTTCATCACCTTTGACAGCTTTTTTTTATTTGCTGGTTCATTATGTTTGGTATAGCATAGGAGAAGGGATGAAATTTTGAGCGTGTAATTCACATGGTACACTGTTGTGAATTTCAGCAACACATGATCTGTATCTACAACTGAACAAGGCCCTATTGGGGCCAAAACATCTTGCTTTGCTGAAGTTAAACAGTGTACCACTTTACTTATACTATACCGAATATAAGAATTAATCTCCTTCCCTATTCTTCATTCCAGCTCTAATGGCCTTAAATTACGCATTTTTGGTGTACAAAAGGGTGACGAATTTTTGGATCCAATGCGGTATTGATTTGGCTTGCCTGTGTTATTCTGCATAATGTAATAATACCAATTCTTGTCCCACATACAATGTAGGATGATGAATCCAAGAGTAGTGTAGAAAATGATCCACTTGCAAGTGGCAAAGTGGATGATGATGATGATACGCAACGGGAAGAGGAATGGAAGCCACACTACATTCCACTTTCTTCTGAACCTCAGGACCAATTGGTGCAAACTTCAACAGTAAGGCTGGTATGCATGAAGTGTCTTTTGTTCCAATTCAGGTCTGGTGTAGCCTAGAACCAAGGAGCCATCTTCAGGGCGTTGTACAAGCTTAAGATTGTTACTTGTTTACTACATATATAATAAATCAATAATTACACAGGGTGAACCGTGAGACTACATCACCTTCACCATGAATGTGATAGCAGATTGTATGCTTGTAATTTATACATTGCAGATCGTAAGCCATGGGAGTGTACTATAATATTTGAGCACTCTTGCTACCATGAGGGATCAATGGAGTGTGTACCTGTAATTACAGGAAGACTTAAGATTATAAGGTGGAATTGTCAATTTAATATTCCCAAATTAGAGGAATAAATGTGTTGCACGTCTCCCTTAGTGGTCACATAATCATGATGTTTTATTCGATAGGTGCCTCTATTTGCATTGAGGTGTCAGTGTGCAATGTAAGATTCACTGTATCATATTTTAAGGGCTTGTCATACTTAAGTGATATAAATTATGTGACATTTTAGCAGGAATTAGTAGAATATCACATGATGTGGTTGGTTGGTTGACCAGTTGCTACTACAATGTTTTAGTAAATTGTTGTATGGACATTTGTTAGGACAATTTCTGACACAGGAAAGTGGAAATAGAACACACTGGAATAGACATGCACTCTCTCAATCAGTCAGCATAGGAGTCATAAGATGCTTTAATTTGCTACTTACTGCAGAGTGAAACTGAAAGAAAAGCAGCTCAAGTTTCATCTGATATTCCAGATGAAGAAAAAGTGTTTGGGAAAGTGAGATTTATACACTGTATTTGCTAGGGCTAGGGCAGTCATTGTACTCACTTACGATGGCCCCATCCAATAGTTTTTCTCCTATGAAGTGTTTCATTTCTAATAATGTAAGCAACCAATCTTTAAGCATTGGCACTCGAGTAGCAACTGCTTAACGTGAATTTGCATGTGTTTGTTATGTATGCCCCTTCCTTGAAACTTACCCATGTAGCCAATCTAGAATTCCTAACAGAAACCTAAACAGTGAGGTTGCGTGGAAGCTGTTCTGAACTGCAATTGGAACATATTATCATCTGCCCATTTAGGGTTGCGGGACAGCTGGTTTGCGTGTGACCACAGCTGTTGCACATGAGTCGTCAGTGGACACGGCAGCAAATGTTGCTCCCTCAGTGAACAAGAGTGAAATAAGCCCAGGTCTCAATAGTTTAGCAACTGGTGAATCCTCCCAACCACCAACAAAGATGACTGATGCAACAAGAAATTTCCAGGTATCTGCTTTTGCTTATGCATCTGTCTACAGATGTATCGACAATAATTCATATTGCAATTTTATTAAAGTTGGGCAGTATTGGAATATCAATACCAGTGTTTAGTATCTGGCGAATGAATCAATCAGTAGCAACTGATTGCAGGACATTTTGGCCACATATATAGGCCTTCGTCAAGAAAAAGCTAATAAATCTAACTAAAATCAAGAGACCGATACATATTATACAGTGCAAGTTGCAAAATACCGTGGTAATGTAATGTAATATAGATCCCGTTGTCATGATAATGGATGTCTATTTGATGATTCTGGTTCTCGAAGACACCCAGCCTACTTCACACTGTGACATGCAGTGTTTGTGTCTCTATAAACGTGTGGTTTATAGAGACACACCTTTGATCGTTCCCACCTGTGATCTATTTCACTGAAGCAGCAGCTGTACTAATGTACACATACAATTTATGCAAGACTTAGGCATAGATCGTAGATAGTGGTATCAGAAGTCACTCAGTAATGTTTCAAGGTCTTTATTGGATATTTCGGGCAACTCTGGCTCTTGCTCAAGCTGAATCTAAGGGAAATGTGTCATTGGAGTACCATAGGTATATACAGATCAAAGCATGACCTTTACTGATATTGTGTCTTTGTGCAAGCTGCAATTTGTTGCTGCATCTT
This sequence comes from Aplysina aerophoba, assembly GCA_949841015.1. Classification (NCBI taxonomy): domain Eukaryota; kingdom Metazoa; phylum Porifera; class Demospongiae; order Verongiida; family Aplysinidae; genus Aplysina; species Aplysina aerophoba. The sequence goes on from OX465046.1 coordinate 4,337,247, forward strand.
GCTCCTACTTGACACTCTGCAACTTGTGCTGGTGGTGTTTTTCCAGTCATCAACTAGTGCAAATACATAACTTACACTCAAGGTGGTGGTCACTTGTAACTTGCGCTGGTGGTATGCAAATACTTATCTGTATATTTTTAATCCTATGTTTCAGAGGAATTCATCCAGTCAAACAGGGCTAAATCAAAGCAGTCGAGGTGATGAGTTATCCACTAGTAGTACAGTGCCAAAAAACACATGTTCTGCTGAAACACAGATAACACTAGTTCTCCATGCCTTCATTGATCCTGACCATTGGGGAAGAACACAAGAGAGCTTACGAGTTCAAGTACGTTGTGACCTGAGCTGGGAAGAGAATTATGCAACAAAAGTTCAATGTAAAAAGTAAGTGTGCATGATATTATTATAATATGATTAAACATGACTGGTGGTCCTCTTCGTTTATAAATTATCAATTTTTGCTTGTACTAGGCTTCCGGGTAGCACAGAGTGTGAAGTGGAGTCCACAGTTGTACTTCCTGACGGAGAATCTTTTCCTTTTGAGTACAAGTACTATGTTTGTGTTGACTCCAAAAAAGAAAATTGTTATGAGTATTTATCACATCCTAGAAGTAGTGGTAAGATTAATCGCTACATTGAAAGCACAGACCAGCTGTTGCTAGGAAAAGAAGGTGTGTATGAGAAGTTACTTAGTGATATGACTGACTATGCATTATACATTGTCTCCGATTTGTTTTGTCTCTATGCAGTCAGCACCTATCATCACTATGATGATTTTATCATACCTAGCCCAAAATCGTCGGTGTACACTCGCCTTAAAAATGTTTTTACATGGGGAAGGAAAGCAGAGTCTGCATCTGCAGATGCAATGAGTGCTGAGCTCCGAAAACACAGTATCGAACTCCATCTTGAGGGAATGACAGACGAACTTGTTAGCTTTGTCACTGGTGTAGAAGGACATGGAGATCAGCTAAGTCGTATTGCATTAGCCTGTCGTCAGGTTAACGATCACTGGGTTATAGCCAATGTTGACAAAAAAAAAAAGACAGAACCTGCTGCTTTTGGAAAAGCAGACATACAGAAGGTAATTAATTGTACAAAGGGACATCTGCAGTAGATAGACTATGTATAGTATAGTAGACTCATGCCCATAGTATTATTAAGCTACTTGTGACAGAAATGATGCTAACACTATGGTATCTTGTAATAATGGTTGTTAGAAGTTTTGATGTACATACACAATGCACATCCCATGTCTGCAGCACCAATTAAATTTGTGTGTGTGTGTGTGTGTGTGTGTGTGTGTGTGTGTGTGTGTGTGTGTGTGTGTGTGTGTGTGTGTGTGTGTGTGTGTGTGTGTGTGTGTGTGTGTGTGTGTGTGTGTGTGTGTGTGTGTGTGTGTGTGTGTGTGTGTGTGTGTGTGTGTGTGTGTGTGTGTGTGTGTGTGTGTGTGTGTGTGTGTGTGTGTGTGTGTGTGTGTGTGTGTGTGTGTGTGTGTGTGTGCGTGTTCATAATGTGAGAATTTCTAATATGATTCACCTTGTGTTGCACATATAGATAGCTATGTACAGTGCCGCTTGAAAGTTATGTACCCAATTATTGTGTGAACACGAGTGTACACGTGCAAGAATTTGGTAATTGCCACTATTATGCTGGAACAACAGAACGTCAGAAACGTGCGAAGTTCAGCTAGTCAGAGTTTGTTTGCATGCAAATAATGACTAGGAGGAGAAATGAGGACTTAGTCCAATAGACAGAAGGTTCTTGCAAGGGCGATATCAATTGAGTTAATATTAAGCACATCCTCCTTGATGCCCTGGTCAATACAGCCAGAGTATTCATAACGTGTTTGAACTTTAGGAAATACCGAGGAGAAGTGAAAGACTTGCTGGAATGTTCAGCAACACAGAAGGTGAAGTGAAAAAGAAAGCGGAGGGAGTGTGACGAGAAGACGTATGAGGAAAATGCTAGGAACTTGGGAACAAGGCAAAGAAGGCAGGGACAAGCACAAAGAAGGCTAGCACAAAGGCAGAGAAGGTCGAGCTTAAAGAAAAGAAAGGCAAAAGCAAACGAAGAGAAATAGAAGGTAAGTGCATGCATACTAGATTGATTTGTGCATAGAATCATTTACGTATATCTGTTACGTAAGAATCGTATTATGTTCCACTTTTTCGCAGAATGTAACAAGAGCAATATACTGCTGCATGGTTGTCTCATGGCTCACCTGCCATCACAGCGCTATCTGACGAGGAAGAAGATGGTACCGTGGTGGAGATAGAAGACGTGGAGTGCAGCGAGGAGCAAGAAGACTCGGGGAATAAGCTCCTCAATGCCAAAACTCAGTAATCCAGTCCTGACAACACGTTGCAGTCCAAGCCCAGCAAGACTCAGCCTTGGTGACATCAGCAATGTGTTGGCTAGGAGACACAAGGAAGAAAATTCACACCTACACAAGGAAATTGATGATTTACAGAAAAGGATTGCGTATGAGAGAAATGGACATTCGGCATACATGGCACCACAGCATCAGCCTTATCAAGTATAAGGACTACCATACCAATGAGCTGGGCACAGTCTCCACCACCATATGGAACTTGCTTCCCCGGCCCTTTTGGATTTTACCCTCACTGTATGGCTGCAACTCCATTTGGGACCCCCAAGACAGCAATGCCAAGTACTGAGCTGAATGATGAAGTGGATTTTGATGGAGTCTTCAGCAATTATGGGAACTCATCTCCACTAAAAATATGAAGAGAAGTCGTATAAGATGCTGGAGGAAGAGATGCTCGCACTCCAACTTCGCTGTCTTGCTAGGGAAGAAACATGAAGACTTCTGAGTGGCTAGGTAGCATCATGCACAATCTCTCTGGAAACAACTCCAGCCAATCGTTTTTTTGGGGATAGATAGAGGTCCAAAACAGACGTTTCGACCCCAATCCAGGGGTCTTCATCAGTGAGTGTCGGTTACAAAAACAAGGCAGGCCAATTTGTATGTGTGGGCAGGGCGGGAAAGGTAGCCAGGTGGGACGGATTACAGACCGCGATGGCCAAGGATCACTCACCTCAATCGTCGGTGGTCATTCCCGTGGCTACAGTGGCCAACAGCCCTCCTTCCCCAACGGACGCGGTAGGGCCTCCGGACGCCTTCCGGGAAAGCAAGCACAGACTTTAGGACAGAACTTGCTCGCCTTTTCTGGAGCTACGCTGAGGGATCAGCACTGGAGTCTGTGGCCCTGAAGGCTGCCATGGTCATGCCACATCTTCTGCTGCAGAAGCCGTCTGCCTCGTCAAAGGCCAAGGACCACTCCTCTGCCCTCAGCCGACGTCTGATTGCCTGGGAAGCAGGGGGCCTAGATGGACTCCTTCGCGAAGGAAGGGTGATCCAGCGGCACTTCAGACATGCCACCCCTCACTCAAATGAGGAGAGCCTTGCCAGCTCATTTTCAAAATTGATGCTGGCTGGGAAGACACGCACAGCACTTTGCCTCCTCACAAAGGAAGGATGGGGCTACGTGCTAGCACTGGACAAAATGCAGGACCCTTGCAATCAATCCGCAGGGACAGTACGTACTAGATGCTCTGAAAGCAAAACACTCTCCACCACAGTCAGTCGACCAACAGGCCCTACCAACTAGTACCGACCAAACACCTGAATGCCACCCCGTTATCTTTGACAACATGACTGGAGCAAACATCCGAAGTGCAGCACTATGGGGCAGTGGTTCAGCAGGCCCATCCGGCCTGGATGCCGCAGCCTGGAGGCGCATCTGCACCGCCTTCAAAACCGCTTCATCAGACATCTGTCATGCTTTGGCACTCCTAGCCCGCCACATCTGTACCCAACAGGTGGACCCGGATGGCTTGTCTGCTTATACAGCCTGCCGTCTGATAGCACTAGACAAGTGCCCGGGTGTTTGCCCCAATGGAGTTGCCGAGGTGATACGCAGACTACTAGGAAAGGCCATTCTATCCATTCCAGGCACTGATGTTCAGCATGCTGCAGGAGCAATCCAGCTCTGTGCCGGGCAAGAGGCAGGCTGCGAAGCTGCCATCCACTCAATACGGACGATCTTCGCAGACAGCGGCAACGTAGGGGTACTGCTAGTGGATGCATCCAACGCATTCAATCCCCTCAACAGGCAGGTGGCCTTGCGCAACATCACAACCATATGTCCATCAATCACCACAGTGTTAATCAACACATACAGAGGAGATGCAGAGCTTTTCGTTAACAGTGAGACCCTGTACTCACGAGAAGGCACTACACAGGGGGATCCGCTAGCCATGGCTTTCTATGCTCTGACCACAGTCCCTCTCATTAAGGCCTGCCGAACCGATGAACTGACGGGAGATCTGGTTTGCTGACGATGCAACTGGGAGTGGTTCTCTCACAGCCCTCCGCTCTTGGTGGGACAAGCTTGTCACACTTAGCCCTAACTTTGGCTACCATCCTAACGGTGACAAGACCTAGCTAGTGGTCAAAGACGATCTGGAGGATGCAGCCACAGAAGCCTTCGTGGGAACCAGCATGTAGGTGACAACACAAGGCCGGAAGCACCTTGGAGCAGCATTGGGATCCTGCCCATTTGTGGAGAAATGCGTGTCACAGCAGGTAGAGGAATGGATAGCAGAGTTGGAGTAATTGTCATCATTGCTCACAGTCACCCACAAGCTGCTTAGAGCGCCTATAGCCATGGCCTCAAGGGCAAGTGGCTATATCTAGCATGGACTGTCCCCAACATTGGCAACCTTCTTCAACCCCTGGAGAACATTCTCCGAGAGACGTTCATCCCTGCCCTCACAGGCAGACCAGCTCTGGGTGACACAGAGAGAGAGCTCCTGGCACTACCCGCCAGCAATGGTGGCCTAGACATCATCAACCCAGCCATAACAGCTGATAGAGAGCACCAGACATCCCTACATCTGTCATCCCCACTTATCTCACTTATCATCCAGGGACAAACAGACCTAGCCCAAAGTGTGATCCCCCAACGCCGGGGAGATATTGCAGACAAAGCGGAGTATGAAGAGCAAGCAGCAGCCAATGTCCATGAGAAGTTACCCAAGCCATTACAACGTGCAAGGAAACTTGCCAGCGAGAAGGGAGCCTCAAGCTGGCTCACAGCCCTGCTACTGCAGCCCCATGGCTTTGCTATCCACAAGGGGGCATTCAGGGATGCACTGGCACTGAGGTATGGGTATTCCCTAGAGAGGCTGCCCTCCCAATGCATTTGTGGCAAACCTTTCAACACCGACCACTCCCTGAACTGCCCCGCCCCACTGGTGGATTTCCGACAGCATGCCACAATGAAGTCAGGGACCTCCTAGCCTCTCTCCTAACAGAGGTCTCTTCAGACGTGGCAGTGGAGCCAGCCCTCCAACCTATCACAGGAGAGACCTTTCAGTGAAGATCCACATCCACCGATAATGGAGCTCGTCTGGACATTTCAGTGAGAGGCTTCTAGAGAAGTCGGTCAGAGAGTGCATTTTTTGACGTAGGATTTTCAATCCCATCGCACCCTCTAACCACACTCCATCTTGTGCTGCCAACTATTGCTGCCACGAGAAATCAAAGAGGAACTTGTACAAGGAACGGATCAGGGAGGTGGAGCATGCCACATTCATTCCACTAGTCTTCGCAACATCAGGTGGAGCTAGCCCACTCACAAGTGATGTGCATTCGAGGATCACGATCATTGGTAGGCCGTGCACTCCTATGACAGCACTCCTGATGTGGTTGTTGTGGAGTCCAGACTTCAGGTGGAGTAAATCATGATCCATCATAACACAACCATAACACATCCCCAGAATAAATGTTATAAATCTCATATGTACTTTACTGTTTGTGTGTTCTTTTGGTTGCTGTATTTATATTGTGAATTAGAGTAGATGAAGTTAGTATGAAAAAAACACTCGCACACGTACTCGGGCGTGTACTCGAGCGCACGTGAGGTACACATTCATAACTTATTCAAACGGTACAGTACATGTATGAACTGTTGGTCCTTGTTGCCTTTTATGTATGCATTTGTTTAACAACTTGTCTTACATTTGTCTCCATTTGTACTTACCAGTTAGTGGTTGCATGGATATTGAAGTTGGCAAGAGCAACTACACAACCCATGGTCAATCAAGAGCCAGTCTCCTATGTAGCAAAGTTGCAGACTATAGGTCTGGCAGCTATAACCATCACTGAAGCTGTTCTTCCACGTGGTGCCAAGTCCAAACTAACTGCAGATGAATTAGGAGATGTTGCAGAACTACTAAGCTATCAGGGGCTACCTTTGCACCAAATATTTGAGTGTCAAGCAATTGTTTCCACAAATTTCAGGTGAGTTCTTATTCTGAAATATATTTGTGCCATTCTGCTATTGCTCAATCATTAACCTACAACATCTGCTGTTCTTAGGAACATCCAATCTACTCTGAGCAGATTTATAGTTCTGCTTGCTAGTAGAGAGAACATTACAATGATTTTGGATGTGGTTTTACTCTTGTCAAGTTGGAGTGGCAAACTGGATGTTGGACAGTATCTCTTGACCGAACACAGACCTTTAATATTTCCACTGCAGTGTGCATTTTTATCTGTCCTAGCAGAAACACCCATGGAGAATCAAGATCAGTGGTGGGTGATGGTGAATTCATCATTTTGTTGCAGATGGTATTGTTTAAGTGTTTTGTGTGTTGAAGTCATTAATGTTGACGTAAAAGTGGATAATTCCGTGCTTTGGTTGACATACAGCAGCAAGATACATGACCTTGGTGATTTATGGTTGTTACATATGGTACTGTGGTGTAATTGCAATCTAGGTAGGACTTGTCATGTCAGCTATTGCATTTAATAAAGGTTGTATATATGTATCTGGCAAGTTTTGCTGCCAATATGCTGTGTATGTTCAACTTCTGTAGGTTGGCTTATTGTGCGTCCAGTACTGAATTTCTGAAGCATCAGTCTTTTGGTCAGTTTGTGTTGCAGATCATTCCACCACAGTACTGGGAAGCAGTAGCGAGCTATATACCACTGCAGATTCAATTTGAGTACTTACACAAGCTCCTTGTCCAGAAGAAGGTACACATGGCATACACAGAAACTCTGATCATGTCTTTCTGCTAGCTACTCCATCGTTTTAAATTGTGAACACAAGTAGTCTATTCAGTTTTAATTTAATTCACATTCCTGGAAAATGAAGACACTATATTTGCCAAAGTATGTTTATTGGTTGAATCCTATGCAAGGTATGTGCACAACATGTATCAATGGTGCGCAACTTTAGTTTTTGCGATGTAACTTTGCAACAAAGTGTCTTACAAAATTTGCTCGGAAAGTTAGAAGAGGGCAGGATTCTGCATTGTATTATGCTTTCAGATTGTACTTGAGCCTTTCCATTGCTATGATATCGACGATATGTGGTATTTAACTAGGGTCATTGACAGCAACTTTACTCGCACAAGAGAAGTAGTGTTGGCAGAAACTTATCGCATAATTGTAGTACAAGTTGGGGTTCATATGCGTGCCAAACTTGTATTCGTTAAAAACAGTGCATACAAGAACTTGGGGGATAATCAGTGGTGGCCATATTTGTTATTTTGCCATGTCCCACATGCTTATGTACAGGTAGTAACTTGTTGAATATACAGCTGTATGTAGTTGACACAGCAGGCAGTTTTCTCGTCAGCTGTCCTTTCGTCAGACAAGAGTACATAAGAGAAAGGAATATGCAGCCGCATATACTCATCTATAATAGCATTTTTCTAAAATGACTTTGTAAAACATTGTGTGTTAGCATGGCGATGCATTAATACTCCGACATAATAGTGATGGCGCGCAGCTCCGTATAGAGTGGTGAAGTGCCACCTACTGATTACGATTATGCTGACAGGACGACTTTACCAAAGAGCACGAGCCCTGAAACAGCCACCATCAGAATGATAATATTAATGTTAATTAACTAAGCGTAAATGGTTAGTTAAGTTTACTTCAATAGTCCAGACTGAGGAGAGATGTAATCTGTCCAGGTTCATTGAACTCATGCTTCTCTTGATCTTGATGGCTTACATTGTTCTCCATACTCAGTACCCTTGCACTGACCTTATGACTCTTCCATAGTCAACTTAACCCAAAGTCATGAACCACGAAATGTGGCATGTTGATGACCAGCAACAGTGCCTATTTTGAGCGCACTTATGGTACACGTCACAAGTAACTCACGTTTTTCCACGGAACTTCCATGTAGGTAATTCGCAGATTAATGTGTGGCAAAGTGCAGACATTCATTATGCGTCAACGGAACCTTACAAATGATTCGTGGATACCTCGTGAAGGGACCACAGAATTGCTGTGTGATCTGAAGTGTTTTGATGCCTTACACTATTTCCTTGCAAACGAATTGTTAGGACTCTTCCTCTCTGTGACTGCGATTTGTGACTTGGGAATTGTTAGTCTTCTTTGCGTCTAGTATTTATAGTGATAGCCAGCCCTCCATTTTGTTCTACTTTACGACTATGATTGGTGATTTGGGAATTGTTGGTCTTATTTGTGACTGCGATTGGCAACTTGGGTATTGTTGGGTATCTTCCTTTGCTTTGCGTGAGTATGTAGTTGTTTGCAAGATTGACAAATTGTTGTGTGTAGGCTGTGTAGATCATACATGACCGATCCACGGCAGAGCATGAATGTTCTGCAGACATGGTACGGATGTTCCACAGACGTGGTGCGAGCGATACGCGGCTTGCTGCGTGACAATTCAGCGGAATCTACAACAGAATTTCTTGGAATTTGTCAGATTTCTGTAGTTACTAGTGATGTGTACCCTATAGAAAAGATGTGTACAATTGTTCGACTAACACCAGCATTGCTGTCAAGCACATTGATAACACCTTACTTACAGAGGAACTTGGAAGAGCAGGCAAGCCGAAAGCAAAAACTATCAGACATCAACCTTAGACAAGCTAGACATGCTGGGAGTGTGGCTGACAATGTGCTGGCACGGACAAAGAACTTACAGGGCACAGAACTGCTCTTGCTGACTGCTGGCTGTTTTCCTTGATCTTGCTGAAGCTCATGTGTGGTACATAGTGGACAGCGTTCTAGCCTTGCAGAGTCTGGTTGAAGTTGGCTAAGTTGTGCATTCACACCTTCTGTACCCACTATGGCCGATGCCTTCTGATCACTTAAGGTGACCTCGTTGTTCGGTGTCTGGCTGGGCTGTCTATCTGCTATCCTTGTCTGGTTGAGAGCTATGAGTTAGATTTTGGCTTGTGCAGTTCGGGCGAGCGCATGGGGCAGTGAAACAACACAATCAGAGCAGAGCAGCAAGACCAAGGAAAACAATCGCTAGCTATAGTACTGCAACTGTTGTTCTGTACAAAATATGTATAATTTATTAGCACGCCACATAATATGTATTGTTAGGAGTCTTTGTATAGGACAATAGATTATTTCTATGTATTACAATGTAATTCTTCAGTGTAAATATTTAATAGCAGAATGACGTTCGATTCCTTGGCAAAACCACTGCAAATTGTCACACAGAAGTTCAAGATGAGCCTGATATTTGCAGGGGAGTTTGGTCTAGACGTAAAGATTCCAAAAATGCACAAAGTAAATTTGGCCATGATATGCCTAATTCGCCATTTCTATCTGCGCCTGCCACATATATATAAATATATACATACATATATAGAAATATTGTAAAACCTCGAATGGTGCACACTTATTGGCCTCGCTTTGCTTGATCACGCTCACTGCTCAGCGATTAACAGTTGTGTTGTTGCTTATCAAGTCGCTATTGGTATCAGTCACCAAGATGTCTGTAACTATAATATAATGAAACCTGTTGGCTAGAGCAAACTGTCTTGATAAAGACTCATTTACAGTGTAGGTTCATACTGTATCAGTGTCTGTCTTTTCTTACAGATTGATGACTCACATCGGCTTGATTCATTGCTTGAGTGTTATTGCAGAATCCTTCAGCAGCCAAATGGTGATAGGTAAGTGATCTTAACCACACTAAAGTAAAAGTCAGGAGTGTTACAACTTCATGCTAGTTCATTTATGTAACGTATGGACTACTTTCAATAACTCCAAAATTGGTCATCTTGTTCTGCTGGTAGTGCTGCAGTTTAGTGTTCATCATCATCATCATGCAAATGATTACAAATACATGCACTGTTACGTTGGAGATTTAATGCTAATGGTTGTATCAGTGTCAAGTAGCCTTATGGCACATGTTTCTCCACTCATCTCTATTCAAATGAACTTTGCTTATCTCATTTAGTTCAAGTCTGTTGTCGTGTCTCAGCATGCGGATGTTAGGTTAGGGTAGCTGAGTTGCGTTGATGAGCTTTTACATAGCAAAATAACTGCAGCATACAACGTTTCGACTGCGAAGGTCTTCATCAGGTACAAAAGTGAGAATAATAGTGAAAGATTGGTCTTAAATACACTAAGGTAGTCGTGTTATGGCGGGAGTGTTGTGATACGTTGACAGGTTATGAATTAAATTATGCATAAATTAGGGTATGAATTAATGAGGCTGGGGTAACTGAAGATGAGGGTGGTGTGTGTGTGTGGAGGCCTAGGGTGGGTTCAGAGTAGGGTTCCATACTGAGGACAGCTACAGACCGCTGTCTAGGTTCATTGTTTCACCGCTAGCCTTGATTTTGAAACAATGAACCTAGACAGACCAATCTTTCACTATTATTCTCAGTTTTGTACCTGACGAAGACCTTTGCAGTCGAAACGTCGTACACTGCAGTTATTTGCTACGTGAAAGTTCATCAAGGCAACTCAGCTATATGAAGCCGTAGCAATGAGCCTCTACAATAAATATTTGGAAGTTAGGGTGTTGGATGTAGGTGTAGGGTGTAGGGTGTTAGGGTGTAGGTTAGGAAGAAATCTGTGTTATTGTTAGCTTCAGTACAGAAATTTATAGATGCACAAAGCCATGTGAATAACTTTCTCAGGATTAAGAAGTAAAATATAACTAGTAAATTGTTATCCACCCACATCTTGTCCAGCTATTCCGCTATCTCTTTTGTGATAAGTGTCAACCAGCCTGATCTCTACTGGTCCACTAGCCTTTTCTTTGTCTGTAAGCAAAGCTGCAATGTTACAGAATTCGTGAAATTGTTCAAATGTTCTACCTGGCCAGTTTTGATGATGGACAGTCTTTCATATGTTACAGATATTTTCATCAGCAAACACACACAAATAATGCATTGCCCTATGCATGAATGACCAATTTCAAGGTGGCGTTTTAGGAGCTATGTTAAATGTGGATGTTTTAGTTGCGCTCAAGGAGACCCAGGAGGCTGTGAGCTAGGAAATGACAAGCAGCGGAACTACGGAGACTCCACTAATGCAGACACAGTGATAAATGCTGTTCTGTACGAGACTTGCGATATCGCTGAGATTCTTATGATTGTGATTTGGATTGCGAAGGGACAGACCATTTTGGATAAAATGCAGAAGTACAGCATTCTTTATGTAGAAGATGTGCTAAGATGATATACTAGCTGGAGTGACTAGTACGCAGTTCAAAGGCAACTTCCATGTCAGTCGTGCGACATTTCTTTACGCAGGTATGATATGTCAAAACAGGAAGTTGTACGGCCGAGTTGCGGTTAATTGGTATTCCGACGGAAATGTGTAGGTGGATCACGCGCGCAGTGCGTGACCTACCTGTCCATAGCTGATCTGAGGTGCCAAAATCCTTGGGCGAACCACACTAATGGCTTGCCATACGCACGGAGGTGGTATAAACCGCTGCAATGAGCTTCTATACCAGCGAACGGCACCGGGTTCAAACTTCCCTTCAATTTCTATGGGACTGGCGGGTTACCGGAAGTCTGGATCACCTGACGCGCACGCGTGTGGCCATGTGATATCCAGCCGAGAACCCATGGCTGAGCAGTGCTTCTTGACATGTCCTCGCCGGGAAAGTTATATGAACGCTATACGCCAGCTAGTGCCGTGGATCAGTTGTGGATAGACTGTAGTTTAAGCGTATTATAATGGGATTCTCGCGTTCTGCTTCTATCGCGATATGTCACAGTCAAGACGCTGGACGGCAAAGCCTGAAAACGCAAAAGTAAGCATATCACTTCAAGTAAGCATCAGCGCAAAATCCCATGATAAGTCGGTTTTGTGTCGCAGTATGGGCTGTCGATTGGCGTAACTCTGAAAGCGATAGCATGCACACAGCTTTCCCGCGCGGCGGAAAACCGTTTCGCGTAGCCCTCAAATACGGCGGTCTCATGAACAAAGGAACAATAATTCAAACGAAATATATACAGTGGTGAAAGGAAGAGGCATAAAAGCTTATTATCCTGCAAAGTGTTAGCCTCTCCTAGTTCCTACAGCAGAAAAAAACGGGTAAGAAAACATGTAAAATCTGGGCATGACATGTTCAGCCACTTCCGGTTTTGACATGTCACACCTGCGTACTTCCTATCTTCCTAGGCGCCTCTTAGTTGGCTCTGGCTTGGAAGGTGGTTTTGACCAGGATGTTAATCCAAATTCCTGACTAATTGCATGCACAGCCTAATTGACACAGAATTGCAGCAATTTGAGTAGAGTCTCTAGGTATTCCCTCCTATTGTGAACTGTTCTTTTTAATTACATGCTGCATAATTATCAACAAAATAGTTATTGTATCTGCCACAGAATGCTGGAGAACTCTACCCGGTCTGCAACACATTCTGATGTTGGCGGTGCATTGACGCAACTTGGTTGGAACGTTACAGAATGTATCATGGAGGGTTACCATTACATGGAAGTGAAGATGATTGCTGTTCACTTTTACCTTAATGTCTGTGCTTTTGTCAAAGTGGAAGTTGCTGACAGTTGTATGTCCGTACTCCCTCTTCTTGCTCAACATTTGGAGAAAGCTACTCAGATGTCTTTTCAGCATTCCGGAAAAAGTTTCGGCGAAAGTGAGAAGTTTGCTTGTGGCATCCAAGACCTTGTTGAGAGGGAGTTTAATGTAAGCAACTACTGCTGACATTTCTATTGCTAAAGAATGTATACTTGCATGTTCCAATGGATTGTTTACCAAATGTCTGAATAACTTATTTGAACATATTAATGTTACAATGCAATTTTTTCCAGATCTGGAGAAAGGCTTTGACTCCCAGATGTCCAGAAATCATTCAGCAATCATGGTGTCGAGCTTGTGCTGAAAGACTTACTAAACGATTATCGAAGGTACACAGTTGGTGCTTAGTAATTGCAATTGTTACATAGCCTCAACCTATGTACGTAAGTGCATACTCTGTAGTAATGGACTTGTCTCACATGCCCCAAAATGATCACCTCCTGCCATTTTATGCAGGTCAGCCTTAGAGTGCAACTTCATGCTCTTGGATTCTGTAAGTCACATGACCCCCCTGAAGTACTAATGAAGATTATGCTGGACACTGCTGTTGATGCATTTGCTAAGTGCCCCGTGAGTCATAATGTACAGGTGATGCATATGTTACAGCAACTTTAAGTGCAGTTGTTGGTATCTTTAATTGTGCAGCCACATCAGCAAGAGCAGTTTCTACAGGAAGAGGAAGACTGGAAAATTCAGGAAGTATTCACTGAGTTTGTGGCTCGCCGGTACACTTCCCCAGATAAGATTAATCTACATGATCTGTGTACTTGGACGCTATGGCCTAGCTATTTCAAGCTTTCAAGTGAGTTAAACGAATTGAATTTGTTTACTGTGTGGTAAGGAAATTTATATGGTGATTTTGTATGACAAACTGAGATTGCTAACAGATGCAGTATTGATGATCAAACAAAGTGAACTCAGTGCAAATGTTTGAAATGGAAAATTATAAGTTTAGCAGAATACGTTGATGTGAATTGAGTAATAAGGCACAAAGCTGTCGACGCCTTCCTAAAGTTGGTCTTGGACATCTGCAGATGGACCCTGCCCATGTGAAGCATTGTATAGTGTGATAACCAGGAATGGCTGAAGTAGGGGTGAAATGGCTGCTCAGGTAAGAAGGGTACAGCCTTAAAGGAGTGTTGCCAGGACACATCTTTATAGGATGGATGTATAGCATCTTCAGTAAACACAAGTGTAACAGCACCAGTACCAATGAGATATACATTCCATGGTTGTTCTGTGTGAGCCTCCACAGATCGCTGTGCAGCTTATAATTTCACTGACCTTGTGAAACATGTTGTTCATTTCACTATACTCAGCACTTACATGTTTGGACTTATTGCACCTTCCAAACTGAATATTCATCTATGCATGTGCTCTGAACAGAATGCACTAATTTCTTGCTTACATGCACATACGCAAACCACAGTGTGGTCATCTGTGTGAGCTAATGTGTCATGTAGCATAGATTTAGGTTATTCACAAACTGAGAGAAACCCAAGACAGAGACTTACCAATGGTAACAGCAAGGTGATCCTAAACTGAGCTGCTCACCAATGGATGGTGTTCAGTGATTCAGGTATGCAAGATTCCATCCACTCACAGAACTGGAGTCAGACACCCAATGTACTCAGCTTTCCCTTAGAAAGGCTGTGGCCATCTGTGTCAAAATTGATTTCTTGTATATATATGAGAAGAAGGACATGCACCAACCGGAGCATGATCTAGGGTTCTCTACCGTCATTTGTACAATATCTGGGCAATGCTAGTTTAGATGTTGAACAGTCAGGGTTCTCTTGTGGAAATCACTAACCAAAGATTTTCCATGAAATACCAGACGTTTCGGCAGCTTGCTGCTGCCTTCATCAGTGGTAGTGGCTTACAGAGTGTACGAACACTGTTCAACAAGATGTTGAACAGTGTTTGTTCATGAAAATCATAGTCCAAGTTCTTATGTATTGTGGTCAGTCAGTAGGGTTGTGGAATGGTAATAAGAGAGGGAAAAGGCTTATCACTTTTGTAGTGGATTGGCTTGTTTACACACATGCCGTCCTCAGGCCTATTGTTAAATTTGAGGAGTGGTGCAGGCCAAGGTATCAGAGTGCATAGGGTCTGGTAGTGGTTTGTAGTGGCGTGTTGAGTCCTTAACATAGACAAGCACACACGGCTATTCATGCAAGTGCATGTTTCATGACATAAGGTGGTTCACCTGACATTGCCATCATGCCAAAGTTTGAATTTCATGTTATTAGAAGGGATAACTACATACAAACAGACATACTGAACATGTTCTGATAACTTGCCTAGGGCAAGCACTTCAGATGCTTGATGTTGTCATCATTCTTGACCTTCTGTATGTATACTGCTAAGTAACTATCAAATCGAATATGATTGCTCTATCACATTAGTTCTATGGTAGATCTCGCGGGATTCACTAGCCAAAGGGGTTTTGTTCACCCAACGTTTCAGCAGCTGACTGCCACAACTAAAACGGCAGCAGTCAGCTGCCGAAATATTTGATGAAGTAAACCCCTTTGGCTAGTGAATTCCGTCAGATCTACCAACAGAACAGTTGCATTGTAAGGTTTTGTCAATGTCTGTGAGGTATTGTATTAATATATTGCCAACATACAGCAGTTTTGTTTAAGCATGTTAGCATATAGCCAGTCATCATGCACCAAGTGCATTATTTAATGTTAGCTCATGTCAGCATTTTTTTGCTTACAGCTGCCTGTAAAGAACTGACCAAGTCTGCAGCTTGCTTGGCAGCATTTGATTTGCTTCAGACTACAGCCAAAACTATTGTTGAAGAGACTATCACAGTAGCAGAAGTGCGAGTGATCACTATTGAGCCACATGCTCAGCAGAACCTTGAACACATGCTGGCTTTTCAACCAGAAGACCCAAAGGTCGTCAAGAAGAAACTGCACAATGCGAAGCTTCAACTGACAAGATTTGAAATTGAAAGAAGCCAGCTACTTCGTTTGAATACAAGATGGCAGAGACACATTGCTGAAAAAGATCAAAGTGAGGTTTATGTACTTTCTGAACCATGCTGTGTTGCCATTGCTTGCAAGGCTCAACTGAAGACTTAGTATCATCACATAGCATACTGTATATAAAATGTGTAGATGTCTACTTAATCTTGACTAACATGTGTTACATGAACACCTAGGATATTATATGGATTCAGTTCCACATGCGTAAACTTCCCAGACATCTAAGAAGTCACCATAGTGGCTACTTTCTATAATTTTCATAAACAAGAATCAGTCTTCAACAAATTCTTTTCTGCCTGCATGAATACTTCTCAAAGTGCTTCCTATCTCTGACCCATTATCAGTTTATCTATGGTAAAGCTAGGGTGAGCCTGTGTGGTAAATGTATTGTTTTTGCCTCCTATTGTTTTCATTTTGTGCCCATTGTATAGACCTTTTCCACATACCATCAGAATTATACGTTAAATTACGGAATCTGCCAATTTGGTAGGTCACTACGTGTTGTGTAGTGAAATGCCACAACAGCCACCAAGAAGTCGACTAGTTCTTTCTATCATTTTGCAAAGTACCTCAATCGCCGATAACAGAAGTTGGCTTTTTTGTATAAGAGAAATCTGGATGGTTCTTCTAGGGAACTGAGAGACGGCGATCACATTTGTTTCGACCATTTTCTGTTGTGCCGTAGGTCAGATTCTCAAGGATGCCCTGACTATATGTCTGCCCTTGGTAAATCCACATGAGGTTCTCAACATAGACACTGGTTGTATCCTTTCGAAAGTATCTATGAATAAATAGAGCAGAAGGCAAGGACAGCAGTAATACCAGATTGATCGGAGTAAGAACTACATATACAACAATTTATGGTTTGTTGTCCTCGCATGAAGTACAGTTGTTTTGGGTGTATACATAACTCTGCCTGTCGCACAAAGAACTTGCTGCCAAACTGATTGGCAATTTTTTGGGGTTTCATGCTGACAGCAATTGTTCTATCAATGCTGTATGAGCATTCAATTTTTAAGCAACAATTGTAGTAGGTATCAGATGTCAAAAACGTTAGCTTGCCATCAGAGGAGGCACCAAAATAACTTTTTCAGGCAGCAAATACAAGCTACTTGGTTAAAAAAAACATGTGGCCATAAGGCCTTAATAACTCTTATTACCTTACACCGATCGTCTCAAATTGGTACTTCATCCTAGGTGTAGAATCTCTCCAAGTCTAGAACATGTTATGTTAGCTTCCAATTTGCAGTGGACGTCGGTCACCAATGTGAACACTTCAACTCAATGAAACAACAAAGGACTGCAGACAATGCACATTGTTCCAGACATGTATCAAAAGGTTACATTGAAGTCCTAGCAAAGACTAGCTGCTCCAGTGACTAATGATAGCATATAACCATTCAGCTGCAAGATCATCACAGTGTCAGCTATATACAAGTACAGAGTTCATGAGTCCACCACATCTCCCTTTCTCCAGTAGGAGAGTCATGGGGTTGGTCTAATGGGTGTCCCTATTAGGGAGTGAGTGACGACGCGAGATGGTCCATTGATGTACAAGGTTTTGCTAACTACACAGCTTGAAAGTGTGGTGACTGGAGAAAAAGAACCACGACCCGGCGCCTGAACTCATAGCCTACGCCCTAATGCAGAGCGTCAGCCATGCAAGCCACTGATGTGACCATGATTCTTTGTCCCCAATCACCATATATATACGGTGAGTTCAGGCGCCGGCCGTGGTTCTTTTTCTCCAGTCGCCACTTTCAAGCTGTGTAGTTAGCAAAAGCTTGTACAAGTTACACCAGCTTGCATAACAATTACTAACAACACATGGTCACTTGACTTACTGCTCTTATTTTCAGGTGGAGTAGTGAGGTGGGCTCGGTTCCTGCGAATGTCTCCAGATTGTGTTCTGACAACATATGATCTGGGAGCATTGGCGGTGGTGATTACTCTGCTAGGCTCGGTACTTTTCTGGATGTGGACGCAAACGGGCTCATCTACTACTGTAGATCTCGCAAGCGATGACGTTGGTCATAGTGGCTTTCTGCTTCAGTTTCTCTTCTGTCCTTCTTGATGAACTCTGGGAGTTACGACCATACTGGTGTGAGAGTGGCAGAGAGCTGAGGGATCTCGATCCTCAATGGCCTTCCCATCAGCAACTGTGTGCAGGGCTGAGGCCACACCAGGGCAATGGTGTACTGCGATACACCAACAAAGCCAAGTAGTGGTCAGATGAGTTTTTAATACTGTGGCCCGTTGTCAGTGATGAAGGTCTCAGGGATACGATGATTTCAGCGTTCTGATGACACTGGCAAAGGTGGTGCTGGTCAATGTCTGCACTTCCACATATCTAGAAAAGTAGTCTGCCACAAGTGGGTAGGTCTTTTGGTTCAGTTCAAACAAATCTGATGCAACTCATTGCCATGGGAATTCTGGCAGGGGTGTAGTTAGCATAAGTTGTCTGGGGGCTACAAGTACCTTGGTACACCCATGGCAGTGCTGGACCAGCTGTTCCACCGGCTGCTTAGTGCCTGGCCACCACATGGATGTAGAGGCTTGACTCTGACATCAGTGAATGCCCTGATGACCGGAGTGGATCTTGTCAATGCCTCCTTTCAAAGGCTCAAAGGTACAACAGTGCGCCTTCTCCATAGGAGGACGTCATTGCGAAGGGTCGTTTCTCCTCTCACTGGCCAATATGAAAAAATAATTCTTGAGAGTTGGTCCTTGTGGGGCCATCCTGACTTGCAAAGGACAATGAGCTCCATACAGGTGGGGTCATTGTGCTGTGCTGTGTGGTACTTGTGCAAAGTGTCTGCATTGGACAGGAGTAGGGAGACAACCTCAGCAACAAATCATTCGGTGTGGCTGTCTTATGCAGCATGTGTGCAGTCAGGGGTAGCTACTGGTGCTCTGGAGAGTGCAACTGCAGTATGCAGATGTTTGCCTGCAACATGACTGAGGTGTATGAGAAACGCATTAAGCGAACCCAGATTACAACACTCTTGGTGGTATGCAATCCAAATTGGTTTTTCCAAGGAGGGGCACAAGACTATTACATGGGGCCACAACTTTAGCATCACAGCTATTTCCAGGATTAGCTAGTGGTGAATTGTTTCCCAAAAATGACTGAGACAGTACGTAGTATGCTTTCTGGTACCGGACTTATCATAGCTTCTGTATTAAGTGTGTGGTACATAGGATGTCTTGGATCAAAATTGCTTTGCAAAATGCACACTGTATCCTCCTGAATGGGCTTTAAATCACTGTGAGCTGGCTTGACAAAAAGTATATTCTGGGCACAGGCTTCTTTCTTTGGCGGTTGATTCCATATCTTGGCTGTGATGTGTATAAGCACTAGGACAGAGGCTCACCCAGAAGCACAATTGCACTTTACTGCATAGATGTCGCCATCGTCATTCATGGCCTCAAAGACAGTGTGTGGTTCACAGCAGGTGAGGCTAGGGTGCATGTATGCTCGAAAATTGATGATCCACGGCTGCTGTGGGAAGTCTGCAGTCACTAGTTAACCCACTTCAAACAAATCAGTCATTGAAGTACTTGAAAGCCTTCTGATAGGTATACTGAGTCAGGTACCAGAAAGCATACTACATACTGGTCTCAGTCATTTTTGGGAAAGAACTCACCACTAGCTAATCCTGGAAATAGCTGGGACTTGAAAGCTTTCAGAGATTGGACATTTTATATCCTGTCTTGCCTTCCAAGCTGGATGGAAGAGAGACTATTTCGCCTGTAGATAGCCCCTTCGCTTACAGCAACAAGTCTGTCAAAGACGTCGTGCCTACCTTGACCCAGTCTTGCGTATGGTTCGGACTTCCAGCAGACCACTGTACCATAAAAGCAGCTGATTGTCCCCAGACCATCTTTTGTGGAGGTAGAGATGGAACAAACTGACAGTCTGGCTACGCAAGACTAACCTCGGCCATATGCAATAATCCTTGTTGCCTACCAAGATGGCGAATGCCCTCATTACCGTGGCAACCATTATTTATGAAAAATGTCTACATAACTATATAGCAATATATGTGATGTTGATGTTGCGGTGGTATAACTGTACTAGAAAGTATTACGCTTGAAAACAATTATATTGGCAGCCATTTTCTCTGACTCGTGAGGAGGAGAGCCACAGAAAAGACCTCTCAGGGAGTCACACAGATCACCATTAGTCATTGTTTTGAACATCACGCTGTGTTCATTGGATGTCAACATCAGCGTTGTCCACATTGCTGTCTTAGAAAAGGAACAAGAGCAGGAACAGGAGTTCACCTGAGCGCACCATCACACAGATGCTTGGGGCGTGGGTCCTAAAGTGATCGCAGTATTGCGGCCCACCCGTGACCGTATATAGGCGATTGGAGACAAATAGTCTGGTCAAAACTCCGCGTTAGAGCGTAGGTCACGAGTTAGGGCGCCAGGTCGTAGTTCTTTTCTCCAGTTGCCATTTTCAGGCTGTGTACTTGGCAAAGCTTCTATAAATCATTTGCAGTGTGTTCAGTTTGTGGCTTCCTGACTTTTAGTCTTTACTGCGCTGCATAGAACAGTTGATAGGAATAGCAGCAAACTTGGGGAGGGTATAAGAATCATCTATTCTCACTTTTTCCTAGCTGTGCTTCGCTTCTAAAACCTGTAGATACAATTGTCTCCTAGGACGCATTGTTTATGCTCAAAAAAATCCTTTTTCTCCCTTAAACAAACACCTGCTACTATATCCCTGCGTGCTCTGTGTCAATGTGTTCTGATTGTGTTACTGCTATCAAACACAGAAACACACTATGTGGCTAGGCATCTGTATATGCACTGACTAGCCCGATAATTTGGTACAGCTCCAAATGAGGGGGAAGTGAAGAAAGAAAAGCATTTACTCTGACACGTTGTCATGTTCCTGACTTGCGACTTAAGACAGCAACTACCATAAATTTTTTTAACTTGAAATACTTTTTACTAGCAGTCTCTTTGATGTATGACATCATCATGTAATAATTGCTTAATGTAAACCTCTGACTTTTACAAGAGGCTGCAACTAGTCAGATGTGGAGCTGAGGAAATAACCCAATACACAATCATACAATCTAGCAGTCCCTCATGGATGCAGTTTCAACATTGCTCCACACCAAAATTTTAATAATGAAAAACAATTTCTTCCCTTTCGCCAGCAAGTTTCAACCTTATTTTTCCAACAGGAATATTGTAGACCAAGAATCCACATGAAATATTTTGAGCATTCAATCGGCTTTTGATAACACCCTTCACTGTGTCTCAAGTGCCCAACCTCCTAACCACATGGCAGTTGACCCTAGCCACCAGTACCAGTCTAACTGGATGGCCATTAGGCCTGTCCACATGTAGCTTTGAAAATTCTGTAGCATTCGCTTGTGGCTGTATGATTGAAATGTGAGTCCCCTTGATGGCACTGGCAACTTGAGGAAAACCAGACTTGGCATCACAACCATGGATCACCTGCTTCAGTGTTTGATCTGTAGGAAAGCACATGTGCACCTGCAGAAGATGTTGTGCAATAGCTTCACAGGTCTCAAGAACTATCTTCCCTACAGTGGAATGTCCTAGTCCAAATAATTCTCCAAGAGTCCTGTACTCAACATTAGTAGCTAGTCTCCATATGGTGACAGCTACTCTCCTCCCCAGTTCAATTGTTTCCCTCGTTGTAATGGTGATTTGGGGAGCCAATTCACGACAGATAAAGGTGAAAGTCAAATGAGACATGCGCAAATTACTTGTCCAGCAGCTGTGATCCGCCAGGCTTTGGGGAATGCTTAGCCACCAGTGTGAGCTCTCTTTGGACCAAGTACTACGAGAAGCAAAGTCTGCACTGCAAATATCTAATATCAATGCAAGAGCAATCCTGTTGGGAATGCGAATAAGCAGTTTAACTCCGTTGACAATTATTCTACGTGAACAATGGAGCTAAGTGAACTTCGCTGTACTTCTTTGCCATCTATCTGGCTAGCTATATATAACTATTTGCTGATCTCAATTGTGGCATAGCATCCTCCTCCTGAGGAAATAGCAATGCCTGGTAATCCGCGCATGCTCACATGGCAAGCGGCGACGACTTCATTCAGTAGAAACACGTTTGCGGTGCATGTTCATAAGAAATTTGAACATGAAGCAACTGATCACGAACAGCTCGACTACAGAAAACGCCATTTTTATTCAAGACACATGACAATTCGCATGATTTTTAACAGCATTGTGTGTACGTGATGTGAATAATCCCAGTGCACATTGGCATCCTCCCAAACCTGCAGATTATCCAATGCGCATTCGATCTGCATTTCGTGTGGACAGCCTTATTGTCATGTGATCTCATAATTTTCTTATGAAAGATCATTTTATGTAGTGCATGGCTCCATGGACTGACAGCTTATAGCCTCTGTAAAGGTGTGCGCTGATACGTATCCCATTGTGAATAGGAGTGCTTAACCTGATAGTTGCTAAAAATGTGTTTGCATGTTCTTAACACATGCGTAGCTACGGATACGCTGAAGATGTGGGGAACTGCACAGTCCACTCCTAAGTAATCAGTTTGTCTTGTCAGTGGGCATGCCCCACATGGGTGTCTACATTATCTCTCCACATGATATCCATCAGCACAGTTATACTAGTTCATCATTGATGCATTAACCCTCTAACGTGCACGAACCACTATAGTGGCTTTTACGTAATTACTATGCAAACGTTCGCGTGACATTTACTTGATTTCGTTCGCGTTTCGCATACATGCTATAGGTATCAGTGACACATCATTTGTGCAGTTAAAGCGACGTACGTTCAACACAAATGGAGTTACAAGCAAGAGAAAGTTTAGTTATACTGGGTTATACAAGGTGAATACGAAACAAGTATTTCGAGTTAAAAAAACTCGTGGGGCGCCACCGAACTACTTGCTAGCAATGGTTTCCACATTTGTCATGTCATTTAGCATCCCTCTAAGTCCTGGAATGATCCAAAGATGCACCATGCAGAAGTAGCTAGCATGAATGCATCAGGGTTTCAAATACAAACAAAGAAGCTTTGCCTAATTAACATCCACACTCATTGGAAAGTTGGCATTTGCATGGGAAAGTGCATTAATTGTTTGGATACTTTGCACAGGATAGAGCCCTGCAGTTGCACAGCTTCATGCACTTTGATACCCAACTGTTCTAATCCAGCTAGCTAGCTAGAAATTCAGTTGCCTTGCGCTCAATAATACCATCTACACAAACTGATAGCTGCAGTGCAAAATCTAAAATATCACATGAGAGGGTAGCACCGAAGCTAACAGCTGAAGCAGTAGTCTTTGTGTTACGTGCAGAACCATGCGAAAACGTAAATAAAATGGCCGTTCAGCCTCGGTAACTTTTGGAGCTGTAACCCGAAAGCAAGATTTATTAAAGCTTCTAATCAACATTATCCTCAATGTAACTTTTGTTATCACATGCATAAATATTTCATGTTAGTTCCCACGATGGCATTTCTATGATGGCGCTTCCACAAACAATGTGCGAACCGTGCACGGAAGTCCGTATACTTTCTCCGTAAAACCAAAATGGCGGACGGTCGTTTTCTGGTTTTTCGCCGCGCGCTCCTCGGCTGAAGCGTATTTGCGCTCGTCGCCCCCTCGAGGACACTCTACGGTAGGGGGTACAATGTGCTGTGAAGGTTTCGTGGCGATTTGTTTGCGCACATGCGAGGATATCGCGGACAACCGTTTTCAACTCCTCTTTATTAATCTAGATATACACACACACACACACACACACACGGACATGAAGCCATACAAAAACCTAAATCAATCTGAAAACAATATAGGGGCGCCTTCAGCGCCCCAAAAACGAAGAAAACCTCTATACTTGTTCTATGATAAAAATGGCGGATAATATACAGGCAATGTTACGGTTTCGTGTGAAAGAGGCGGAAACAGGGCTCAGCGGACAAGAAAACAGGCCCCTTGGGATCGCAATCCAAGCAGCAGTACAGCACTCTTCTTCAGATGCCATCTTTGCTGCATATTCTGCACTGGCGCTTGTTTTCGCTGCGCGATGGAAAATGCCTCTCGCAGAAACGCTCAGATGGCGGTGCATCTAGCGAGGGTTGTGGCAGTACACTTGTAGAACGTTTCCTGATGCTGTCGCATGACATCAGTTCGGTACCAAGCTCTAAGATGAACTCCTTGATTGTGAGTTTGGACGCTTGGGGTGTGTCGCGGTGCAGGATGTAACTTCACCACGCTTATGTCCACAATGAAGTAGAATAGTGAAAGCCACCACTTCCTTGACCTCCTTCTGCAGCTGTAGGCCTTCCTCAGCTGGTCTGCCATGTCCACTCCCCCCATGTACTTGTTGTACAGCTGCACGGACAGTGGTCAGTACACGTTGACTGTGGAGCCATCCTTCTTCTTGTGCTTCACTGCTGTTAGACTGGATGGATTGCAGATGGTATTGATGAATGGTACAACTTTCTTGTCCATCCACATGAAGCACTAGACACCAGGGGAAACGATTTGTGCACGGTGGTCTCCTCTCTTCAGATGTTGCCTGAGGGTTTTCTTGTTTTTCAGATTTGTGGGCCAGGCTGTTCGATCCATGCGTGCTGTGGCAAGAACTGAGCCAGGGGAACAGTGGAGAAATAGTTATCGAAGAAAAGAAAATGGCCTTTCTCCAACACTGGTTCGGTCATGGTGCGTACAACTGATGCACCCGAGCCATGTCCGGTGACCCCTGGCGTAGCTCCACAGTAGATGGCAAAGTTGTACATGTACCCAGTGTGAGCGTCGCTGAGGGCCCAGACCTTGTACCCACGCTTGGTTGGTTTCATTGAACAGTACTGCTTCATAGACGAGCGTCCTTTGAATCCCACCATAACCTCATCAACTGACACTTCCCTGTGCAAGCTGTATTCTCCTGGATAGATTCCATAACTGACCTAATTTTGTGCAACTTGTCATAGCCAGGCTCGCCTCATTTCCTTGCTGTCGTGTTGTCATTCAAGTGCAAGCAGCTCTGCAGGGCTTTTAACCACCGGATGAGCATGCCACGACTAATGCTTGGAGCTCCAAGGAGAGGATGCTGTGACCAGTAATCCTCCACGGATGGTAACTTATCCACCCCCATTGCAAGGTGGATGCCCATAAAGAGCTTCATCTCACTCTCTGTGGTGTCAGTCCAGTTGTATGATGAGCCTGGTGGTTGTTGCCTTGCATACAGATTGCATTGCTCTGCAAGTGTGTCTGGAAGAAATTTTCACCGCAGATTAGAAGGAAAACTTCCTCAACACTTGCAGTACCAGGAAGGTGATGGTGTGGTCCAGGTGGGAACTGTGCAGTAAATGGAGGAGGCGAGAATGAGCAATGGTTGCAGTTGACGAAGCGGAGTGAAAAGTATCTGAGGAAGAAGACTGAGAAATGTCTTCTGGACCACTGTGACTGGTCTGTGATTGACAGTTTGTGCGTTGTCCTGTGAGGCACTGGCAAGGTTGTCTGTATCATTTTGTACCTCAGTGCCACTTGTGATTTGTGCTTGTTGCATGTCTAAGTCGTTCAGTGATGGTTCGTCATCTGCTTCTAGCTGGGCGATTTCTAATGCATTCGGTAAGTACGAATCGTCGCCATCCTCATCCTCGGAATTGGACCAGTCTCCTTCCATTTTCGAGTCGACAAGCAGCTCGAGAGCCTGGTCTACCCCCAGTCTTGCTTGTCTTCTCATTGTCACAAGAGCTGCACCAATACAAATGTACGGTGCTCTATTGTGAGACGATTCTGGAAGCTATGACAGTAAATTCAAGTATGAAGACGCTACCTGTAATTGCAACTAACCGAGTGAAGAAAGTCGCCGCCGATTCGTTCCGAAGAAAATGAAGCAGTTGAAGTAACGTCCTTGCTTCGCGCCGGAATGGGCAGTTGAAATTGAGTCTTTTTCGCGCCACTATAGTGGCTCGTGCACGTTTACGCGGATGGTGAAAGTGATCTAACGCGAACGGTAAGGGGTTAATCATGAATGCACAATTCAGAGTTTGTCCAATGGGCAATCCATTTGACTGTGTCTCCTTATACACTACTTTATGATAGTAGTATGATAGTAGGGTGGGCTCCATTGGTCTAATCAAACTTGCAATCAACTAGTATTTGATAAAGAACTTGGCTTACAGGGCTAGGTGTAAATTTGAACTTTGGTAGCAGTCCTCTTTCCCAGCATGAGTAAAGGCAGGAATATATCTAAAAGGTGTGATATTATAGAGGCGAATACTGTTGGTCCTTTTTGGTGTTTCCTATGCTACTCACCTGTTTTGGAGGCTGTTGAACAAGAGCACTTGTCTCTAATGGTAGCATTGCCTTCCAGTAAGTTTAGTAGAATGCATGTTAAGATGTTGAGTGATTGTTGCATAAAGTAATTGCATTTTAAGAATATTGAAGCTATTACCCATCTGTTCTCTACATTGGTATATTATATGGTGATTGCACAACCATAGTGAAGTTAAGTATTATAAGAAAATCTTATATACGTTATATTGACCCCCATATCAAAGGAAATTGCGCAACAGGTCTCATTGCATAATAAATAATTATACAATTTGCATCAATCTGAAGTCAAAATAGCATATAATTTACATCAATCTGAAGTCAAATTTGCATACCATGTCGTGGCAAAAAGTGCAAAAAGTAAGTGGAACATTGGTCAAAAAGCAAAAGTAAAAAGCTGTATATATATAGTGGAAAATCAAGTCATGGCTAAAAGCAAAACCCAAGTTAAGCATTCCCTTTAGCAATTGAAGTGCATGTTGAATATGACAGTACAACCGGACAAGGCAAACATCTGTTTCACTTTCTGTAAGCCAAGTTCTTTATCAAATACTAGTTGATTGCAAGTTTGATTAGATCAGTGGAGCCCACCCTACTATCATACTACTATCATAAAGTAGTGTGTAAGGAGCACAGTCAAATGGATCATATTTACCTCGGCGCTTCGGTCATATATTGGCTATGGACCTCCCTACCGTACTATATATATTACATACAATTCTGTTATACATGATACAATGATTATATATAGCAAATTTACTAAAAATTCCTCACTCACTGGACATTCATGACATATACGTTCCACACAAATTGGTATACGTACCGTAAATATTATGCATTACTCGCCCTATACATTCAACAAACTGCATGTTGTTACACATCAGCTGGATTAGCTATAATTCATGAATCACTTTTTTTTTATCGTCTAATTATATTATATATAATACAGCATAAAAATAATAATAAATCAATACTCATAGCATACATGTGAGTGTCAAAATAATCGTGCCAAGTCACTCCCACCCGTCAGGCCTCCTCCCCATGGTTCCAAGAACTGCAAGAAAGGCGCCTATAGAAGGCCACAGGAGAGCCCCGCAGCCGAGAATTCCTCCTGCAGAGGATCTCAGTAGCTGTACAGAGGGGCCACGCAAATTTACTTGATAATCATAAAATTATTTGTAATATTCAGTATGATTTGTTGTATACTTTTAGGTTTGCAGATACAGACTTAGTGTAACCCCTAAATGAAACCTTCTGCCTTCCCTTTGTAGTGGGCCAATACAAAACCATTCACACATATGTATACATGAATGAAAAACATGTGACATGAAGCCATATAGCAAATCACAGTTATGACATTGTCTTGTTACTTATAGTGTACATTTGATGGTCATCTCTACAGGAGAGTGGCGAACGATCCGTGAACAATGTGAAATGAATGTGGAAGGTATTCCAGTTGCAGACCTCCAGGCCCGCCTGTGGTCCCCACCTGCTAACATTGAGCAAAGGAAGATACTTGATGACTTTGCTGTGCTGTTTGATGAGAAACACTTAAGTGGCATTCTTTTGAAAGTATGGGATGCTGTTTGCCCTTCTGTAGTCAGTAGCCCTTCTGATCTAACAGCTGACGTATGGCCCAAGTTTACTGCTGAGCTGGACAGAGTATCAAATGATTTGGTGACTCTCAATATTAAATGTGCATATGCAGCCAAATTACTGCATTCGAAGTTGGCCAATGACGAATTAAAGTTGCTTGAGCAAGTTCTTCAAAATAGCCATTTATTTACTCGACCACGTCTTTTCTCACCTTGTGAAGTGGGGGACAAGCTTCTTTTGTTTGAAACTGTATTAGAAGTACAAGAAGGAGCAAGGAACTTCTTAGCATTGAAAACCAACACTGGATTCAGAGGAGACTTTACTACAGTAGAAAACATTGCAAGAGTAAGTAATACTCCGGTTGCAATCTTATATGGAAACATGCACATCTCATCTTGCACTTATGCATATACCTTTTGCAGTCTGCTGAAGAGTTTAGTCGACTACCATTACACTCCCTTGATGTTGATGGCACACTTAAGGAAGTTGTGGATTTTCTGATGAACTTGCGCCATGGAAAGCACTTTTCTAGTCTTAAGGACTGTTTATGCGGACTACAAAAGAGCTCAGAATTAGTCAAATGGCTAAGAGATGACGTTCAGGGTAAGCGTGCTAGTCCTACTCATGCATTGGCTATAAGCAAAAGATTTTGACTTTTGTTATCTTTGACAATTATTCCTTTCCATCAATTGACATTTCTCCAACCCTGGAAGTCACCCATGTATGCACTATTATTATACATCACAGGAGTACTTATTTAGTGTTACAAGCTGTAATTGAAAATTATTTTGCCAGCACACTGGTACATAAGATATGTAGTTTAATAATGTATTTACTGTAAATGGATATATACATATGCATATATAATTTTATGCATCTACGTAGATGTTGGACAACTTCAGAACTTTACCAACACAGCCCTTATATCACACTGTGAGGATGGAGCCACTGCAGACCTTATTAAGGATTTAGAAACTGTAGGCACAAAATTGGCCCCATTAATATATCATCTCAAGCCAACAGCTGGAATCAGTGATTTCATTCGTTGCTTCAAGCAGTTCAGAATTGATCTGGATGACTGGCAGAGAATCTCACAGTTGCTGGTAAGATGATACAATGTAATTGCATACAATCGTAAAATGGCATGCCCTTTGTTATACTGTTCGATATTACTGAATGAGTATAGCAAATGTCCTTGTCATTTACATGCCTACAGTCAAGCAACTTCTGAACATGTGATAGGTTGTCAATAATCTACAGTGATGCCATTATTGCAATCTCTATTCAACTGTACTGCATATACGTATACACAAATTATTTACTATAGTCATATTCTGACAACTGAGCTGTATAATAAGCTCTCTTTATCGCTTGACTTTATTATTTTAGGGCAATTGTCAAGCAAACTTAAATGTGTATAAAGAAATTCAAAGAATGTTAGGCTCTGTTGAGAGTACAACGTTTAGCCAGATTCAAGATGTGACCAACAGTGGTAGGTGTATTGTGGTGGTGCCCAAAGGAAGGATTCCCGCCACATTTTCAGACCTAATAACAGTTAAGATACAAGGACGTGGAGAATCACGAGTTGTTAAAACCACATACTCCTTGGACGACTTGAAGGACCTACAGAGCAAGCTGGCTTTAATTCGAGGGAACATTACAGATGACAAGATTCGTAACATGGCTACAGCATTTTGGCAGGTGTGTGCAATGCAACACACACGCACACACACACACACAGACAGACACATCTTGTTATCTTGATAAGTGTTGGATATAGCAGTGGGATACCTCTTATGTACCACAGTTCCAGAATTGGATGTGAAATACGGTACATGTCATAAGTAACTTGCAGGTTTTCGCAGGCTTGCTGCATCAGGAATCCGCGAATGGCCGCACGGGAAGTTGTTAATTTCCGCGCACGCTCTGCGGATCAGTCGCATGGCATCCGCGGCAAGAGAAAAATTCCATGCGAAAGTTGGCACCATCTACACATTAGTTGCTACTAGTCACTTGTAGTCGCTAGCTACCGCTCTTGGGACTCCAAATCGTGAGCTATGTATGGCTTCTGTATCTATCTACGTACGTCATCTAGTAGTGCCGCCATGTTTTCGACTTCGTGCCGAACGCGTTTCAATCAATCAATCAATCAATCAACACCATGGTTTATCTCCTATGCAGGAGGTCGCCGCTATGTATATACAGCGGATAATTAATGTCATGTATATATGAGTTCATAAGACATATATATTTAGTCATTAGGAAAGCTATCTAGCTATAGCACCTGTACATGAATTAGAAAGTATGTAAATATATAACTAGAAGCTGTCTATCCATTTCTTTCTCGGTCTTCCTCTCGGTCTTTTCTCTACAATTTCCTCTGTGTGCACTTTCTTCACTAATATACCATCTTCCATTTGCTCCAACTTCTCCTTCCATGCTCTTTGTTTCCTTTTCACTTTCTCCATCACCTCCTCTTGTCTCACCGCCACCCTCACATCTGTATTCCTTACTCTGTCAATCCTCGTCACTCTTACTACTCTTCTCAGGTAAGCCATTTCTGTTGCCCCTAGGCTGCTCTCGTGCCTCTTCATCATTGTCCATGTCTCACTGCCATACAGCATGGTTGGTATCACCATCGCATTGTACACCCTCATCTTTGTGGCTTTCTTCAATTCCCTCCTTTCTAGTACCTCCTTCCTCATTGCTCCTATCACTCTGGCTGCTGCTCTTACTCTGTGTTCAATTTCCTCTTCACATGTGCCATCTGCACTCAGGATAGCTCCTAGGTACTTCATGTTCTGCCCTTGTTCTATCTCTTCCCCATCCACACACACTTTGCATCCTTCTTCTTGTCTACTAACCACCATCACTTTCGTCTTACCCCAATGTATCTTCATTCCCCAATTACTCATTGCCTTCTTCAATTCCCTCAAATTTGTCTCCATGTCTTCCTCTCTCTCTGTTAGTAACATCACATCATCTGCAAACAGTACTATGCTCACTTCAGTAGTTGACATCTTCAAACCACCTACAAAATTCTCCATTCCCTCTCTCACTATCCTATCCATAAACACATTAAAGAGCCATGGTGACATGACACAACCCTGCCTCACTCCTTGTGATATCAGAAACCAACCTGACAACTCATCCTTCACTCTGACACAAGCCTCACTCTTCTCGTACAGTTTCAAACCACCTCGAAGTGGTAGTGAGGCGTCAGGTAGTCTCGCGTAGCTAGGCCGCTTTCACCACGAGGGTGAAAACGGTCTCGCCGGCTACGTGAGACAGCCATATTTTGAGGAAAGTGTTCCGCAGTTGGTACGTTCCCGTGGCCAGTCTGCAGAGTGGGTGCGGACGCTCTGCGGAAAATTTTGCGAACATTCACGGAATTTTGTGATGGCAAACCGCGGATTTCGGCAGAAAAAAAAACAAGTGACTTCTGACATGTACCGTACCACTGGGTCTATCACATGTCACTGTAGCTAGGTATGAACAATCATTGTGTCAATACATGTTCTTCAGAAAGTTCAGTGAATTCATTTATCACGTTAATCTTGCACACCAGTCCCTATATACCCTTCTGTGTTACTATTATTGCACAATCATGAAAGGTGAGGATTGCACAATAATACATAGTATTCAGGTGTGACATAAGGCTTGGAATATGTATGGCTGCATTGTGTATGTGTATCACACAAGTGAGTCAGGTGTTGAAAATGTGACCTGCCATCTACGCACACAATCTGCTAGAGCATGGACAGACAAACCTTTGATTATGTGTATAACGTCGTCTGAAAGGTGATGGAGAGCTCCAGTCATGTTTTTAGGCACCCGCTCTGACGTAGCAAATAGTTTGTGTATGACTCCATTGCGCAACTGTCCATATGCATGAATATGCAAATCACCTTTGCACATGTGTAATCATGTGTTAATACCACCAAAAATCATATTGCTGAGTAGTTGTTTATTTGTGCTCATTGTCTCACCAAGGTGTATGAACACTTTGCACCTGCTCATACCATAGATCAGTTGGGGATAAAGTTGGAGATAGAGTTAGTACAGGGACACTCCAGTTCAAAGACGTATTTCACTTCGTATAACTGTGCATGCTGATTTCAGAAGTGCTATCAAATTTGGCATGCGACCTTTAGTTTATGAGATATATGCAGTTAAATTTGGATACAATACACTGCCATGTGCCATGTTGAAATGGTACATTGTGACATCATAGAGTGAAGGACCATGAGAGGCATAAGCATATTTCTGGTCAATTTGGGGATGATGGCGACTACTGTTGTGAATGTTGATAGCATGGGGCCCACTTCATCTACTACTGATTCAGATTTCGAGGACTATGCACAACCACCAGCCAAACGGAATCAAATACAGTTATAGATTGTATCTGCAGTTGAGAGATGAGGACAGCGCTTCTAACATCGTCTCACCAGATGACTACAGCAGTGCTAAGAATGTCTCATAACGTAAAAGCTTGCCTGTTGCTCTGCTCATTTCAGACTTTGCCTCTACTTGCCTCTACTTTTACTGGGTGCTATATAACGGTGACTGGAGAAAGTGGCTGCTCCGCTGCATTTAGCATTTTTCTTCTAAGATTATTGCGCCCGCAGAACTCTCAGGCAAAATGTGATCCAAACACACGAAGGAGTTCTGAGGAGGACATGGATTTGCATGCAGAATCCACGTGAACTACACAGCTTTTCAGTGCTTGTCTTCTGGAAGTCAATGGTAAGGAGCACCAGTCTTTTTCTTTGAATGATTTATAGTGTATCTGGGGACTATACAGTGTGGTTATTAGCAATCTGCAGTTGAATGCAAATGGTTCTTTGTAATGCGAGAGATGTACCGTTTTGTAACACCTTGCACAATAGTTGCTGGTGAGTTAGTGGCGTCACTTGCCACACCCACTACACGAAATGAACAGCATTTCTGCAAACTAAAGCACGTAAAAGATAACTCCACTTCTGAAATCAGCATGCACAGTTCTACAAAATGATCTAAATCCATATTTGGGCTGGAGTCTCCCTTTAAGCATGTTGTAGTGGGATTAACGAGTGCAGCTTCTCTATCGATATGTCACAGTCAAAGCAGTGGACTACAGGAGCAGAAAACGGGAAAGTGATTGCTTTTGTTTCAAACAGAAGCACATAATTCGATTCTAATATAGTTATCTGCCGTAGTATGGGTTGTCTAGTCCTGCTTTTCTTAGAGACATAGCATTCACACAGCTCACTCCCTGAAAAAATCATTTGCCAATTTCACAGGCGATGTAAGAAGAGTTTGACCTAAGTAATTATGGCAATCTGAAGAAGGGGCACGACGATCTCTGATCCTGCTAACATTCTTTCCCTGTTGTATTCCTGTAGCGAAGAAACACACGCATCACTACAGATAAAAACTGGGTGTGATATGTTTGGAACTTTCTGGTTTTGACATGTCACACCATGAGTAGTGGGGAAGGATACGGGCTCCTTTGCAATACTATAAGTATAAGCAATATGCCACTCAGCCTTTGGCTTCACAAGGTATCTCTTCAAGTCACACTTATGTAGTATAACTAGTACTACATGATGTTTAATTATATAATGCCACATATCTTAAAGATTTTAGTACTACTGCGTATGGTTTACATTGTTCTGTAGGGTTTGGAACTGACTGTACGATTGGCTGATGCTTTATTCAAACTTCTTCTAGTTGGCCATGTCAAATACAGTGTCTTTCATAAAAGCTATTTCGCGTTAGCAGAGCCTGGTGTTCTAAAAACTCTGGAACAGGATGCCAAACATCTTGAGGCAGACCTAGAACAGTGGAATGCACAAGTCAAGAGTTTGCGTACAGAATTCTATGAGCTCAACTATTTTACATCTCGGCAGCTCTCCCTCATTTGCCAGCAGTTGTCTGTATCAACTGACACTAATGCACTGATTCAGCCTTGGTTCTGCAATCTACTGTCAGGCATCTATCCTACTGTAAAGGCTTCCTTAGTTTTGAGAGTTGCTGAGAGAGTTGCAGCAGATAGGGAGAGGATAGGTCAACGGGCAATGTTAGGTCTGGACACTTCTAACAGTGAGCAAATTGATCTTGAAGACGTTGTGCCAGCTAACACTGACAGTGCACCTGGAAATGATTGTAGGCAGATTCTAACTGTAGATGATTTGGATGAGGAAGCAAAAGAAATATTTGACTATCTGACAACTATTCAAGAGTACTCTGAAGCGATTGTACTTCGTGGCCTCACAGAGATTGGCCCTGACTTAGATGATGTTGAAACGTACTGTGAGCAGAGTGGTGTGCTGGAAATTGCTCTGTCTGCTAAGCCCGATGCCAAACCACTGGAAGGGGCAGACGAACAAAGTAGCCCTGCAGAAGTGAGCACTGAGCATCCACTGGTGGCTAGAATGATTGATCAAGATTTTCCTGTTGATTTGATAATGGAAGCAGTGGAAATCTTTGGAGACAATGAAGATGAGATTTTCAGCTACTGCCTGTCAGAGGAAAAGAACTATGCGACTAGGCAGCAAAGAGTAAATGTATCACCTCCATCACATGGTCCTCGGTAAGCCCAACTTGCTTGAAAAGATATTTGATATTTCTTTTGATATCTTCTTGAATTTAGAGTATGCACACCCATACCACATTTGCACTACACTTTTTTGACTTCCCTTTAGGCTTTCATCACATGTCCCTGTCAGGAGCATGCTACCTGTATGCATTCAGGCATCCAGTGCATGCTATTGGGAGCTAAAGGAAGTTGGCCAGTTCCTTGAACTTGTTTCTTGTTATCACAAAGAAGAAGGTGATCACGTAATGATTTAATGGAAGTACTTGAAGTAGACTGTAGACAATCTTGCTGTTTGAGAAAGGTTACTACGATATTGGTGTACGTGCATAGTAAGTATCCATAAGCTTGCATGTTCTTAATGTGTAATGTAGATACGTACTTGTCACCATAAGTCAATTTTGGTGTGGAGACTAATGAGTATCTTTGACGCACTGTAAAATGTTAGTCTCATGCTGTTGCATTTTGTCAAACACTTCAGATGTACAGCCAGAGCCCTTAGACTCAAAGAGGGCGTTTACATCAATGTTTGAAACTGGGAATCCAAATCTCATTCTTGTTCCCAGAGGTATGTAGTTGTGTAGTATCGCACTTACGGACCTTCTTGTATATAATCTGCATTTTGTGACTTTTCACTTTGACTCCTCTGTACCTTTGTGAGTAAATGTTGTGCAAAGTAGCAGATATTTGTGTATCTCCAGATGGGTGTGGATTACCTACGCTATACGAGATCATGCATTTAAGCACAGGATTGATGGTTGGATCACCTTTGATACGTCATGTCTCTCTTCTTGCATGTATTATGTTAGCTGATCTGTACAGAGTGTTACTGTCAGTGTACCAAGAATCAGAGTCACTTCCTCTCCCCACAATGGAAGAAGTCTTGCTTTGCCATGATGGTACTACATCTGAAGATGTAAGTGTTGTTTCTTGTGTAATTCCATGAGATGTATGTTGGTGCATTTGCAATCACTAATAAGTGTTGTGTCCTGATTGTTAAGATTCATCTGCTGTGGAGACGTGCCATGCGCGACCCGGGTCATAAGCGCATCTTTTGCCTGGTGTGTGAACACAACCTGTCCTACAAGATAGCCAAAGAAGTTGTTCAGAGCCTGAGAGAGCTCAGTCAGGGACACACAGGTAGACACTTATTTGTTGGCATTGTGTATATGCTCTACATTACCTCTGGTGCTTTACAGATTTTAGGATTGTGATTGTCTGCTGCCGGGAAGATGAAGGTTCCTCTCTGTTAGTCAGTGACTTGAGAGATTACAAAAGGAGCTCTTATCCACTTAGAGAAAATGCAGAAATTAGGGATTACCTCAGAAAGCATTTCATTGAAGACGCTGATGTAGCCTGTCAGGATGTAGGATGTGTGGGGGCAAGTGTGGATCCAGAAAGGTATATATGCCTGCAGTTGCCTGGCATTTGTTGTAGGTTTTGGTTGTTGTGCACTTCAAAGACTAATAGATCTCATTATGTGATGTTTTCAGCTCCTGTGTCAGGGTTGTTACATCCACAAGGGCTGGAATGGGAAAGTCACTCTATGTCAATCGTCTAGTTAACACTTTGGAAGAAGACTGCTCTGTCAGTGGTGACATTCATCGAATTGTAACTTTACATGGCCCAGATGTTAACATTGATATGGTGGTCAAAGCATTATTAGCCATGGGGGATGATGCCAGTTTGCCAACTGTCCTCCACTTTGACATATCTGAAAGGGTAAGAGACATTGAATCTCCTGCTTACATATTATGCATGCCCTGAGTAGTTACACATTTTCTTACCATATGTAGGTCATTGATGAAATTGGGTCAGTTCTCTTCAGTATGCTTGTCCTCCGTGGACTGCAAGATTCAGAGGGAAATGTATGGAGACTAAACTTGAAGAATCTAATAGTTGTGGAGGTGACCATTCCTGAACTGAACAAGGAGACCGAGGTAATAATTGTTACAAGGTTGTGACAATGGATGCCTGTATAATCTATGACACTGTGGTAAGATGTCAAGGAACTCTTAAGAACCTTGCTAAAGCAATGATCACACAACAGCAAAAATGACAGTGACAGTAACAATCACAGTACTAGTGACATTACAAAATGTAATGTACTGGTCATACTATTCTCAGATTGCAGTTAATAGCTGACCTTGTAGCTTGCTTGCATTTTATGCTGTTTCAGCATTGTATTATTTTTGTCTAGCATAAGAATAATACTCTTGTTTCTGTGTATTCTGCAAATTCTCTGTACAAGTACAGGATTGTGCGGTTTAAAACTGTGCGAGAACTTGCTCAGGTTATGGCCAGCTTCTTTCCACATGACCATACTATATACTTTGCACTGCTTTGCTTACTTGGTGGCATTGTTTTCTTTACTTACGGTCATCATGGTCCAATGTGGCCTTCAATCAAGGAGAGACCTGTTAGTGTGTTTGATTATCCAAAGGCAATGATCGTGCTATCATTGCATGCAGCATCTTTGACATCATAGAGGCTCATTGCTACGTATGTTGTGATAACTAGCGAGTCGATCTTGATGAGCAAATACGTAGCAGAATCAATCAATCGAGCAATTGATTGCAGGACATTTCGGCCATGTAGGCCTTCGTCAACTGCGTACTAAACTCGCATACAAAAACTTCGGCAACTGCATACAAAACGTTTTGTAGGCAGTTGACGAAGGCCTATGCGGCTGAAACAACCTGCAATCAGTTGTTTTATTGATTGATTCTGTTACGTATTTGGTCATCAAGATCGGCATCTTTTTGACACTAGAGTAATGTACCAAATTTACATAATTATTATTCTTTTGCAGAGAGTTAGTAACTCTTTGGATCTATTATCATTGTTACCAACGGCAAAGTGTCTTACACCTCTAGAGTGTCTGCAGTCTCCACACATCACTGGTAAGCTAATTATTGATTTGTCCTGCTATTAATTGATTCACAGCATAGTCTTCACTTTGCAGATACCGAATTGCCACTAGTGTTTCAAGTTGGAATGGACGAGACTCAATTATGCAGTGAACCATATCAAAGAGTGTTTCAATACCTCAACCAGGGAGAGTCAGTAGATGCATTCACCTATTCCGGTGACTGTTTAGTGAGTGATGACCAAACATGGATCCGGCTAATCCTTAGGTAAGATTGATGCATCATATTTATACCTGTGCGGTAACACTACTACATTAATATTTATTTACGCCCAGCCACTTCAAGTTACCAAATCCGTCTTGGAGAGAAGTTAGCCATTTTGTTCAATTCCTTAATTTTCAATTGGAGGCCTGTGAGCACTCTGTATACTGTAAGACAGAATTAGTGGAGGACCAGGGAACGGGTGTAGTTGGTTTCAAGACCTTCGTAGTGAAGTTCATGATCAGGATGTCAGTGGTATGTTTGCATCTAATTTCTCAGTCCCACTAGCTTCTGTATAATTATTCTTGGCTCCTCACTGCTTGACAATAATTTCACAGGACTTCACACTGCCATCCTTGAGGTTTGAGACTGGCAGTGGTTATGCAAGACAAACTGATGTGCAACCTGAGGAGCAGAGACAAGATTTAGAAGGCTATCAGATTGATGTATCAAGAGCATGGGATACAAGGTATGTAGGTCAAAATACATGAATGTACTTTTGGTAAAGTAGCATTTGAAAGTAGTAAAGTCGGAATAGCAAATACTGAGAGCTGTTGTGGTATGAACTTTTGTGGGCTTACTGTGTGGTGGAAAAGGTTTTGTGGAACACATTTTTGATGCGTGGCCTTCTGCAATTTTCCATGGAAATAATTTCTGCGGATCACAGCTGTACTCATAATATATACAGTACACATCAGAATATTGCATGAATGTTAGCTACGTACATGACACGGTCAAATTAAAATGGTTAATGTTGTTGCTACCTGTAAAAATGTCTTAATTAATTTAAAATGGTACGTAGCATGCACATGCATAATTATCAAGTGATTTTATGGAATACTTTCGCAAAGCATATTTACAGCTTTTTAGTACTTCTGTACTTGCAACTGTGTGCTGATTGCATCTTACTTCTTCACAGCTATCATCCCTACATTTTCTTCAATCGTGACTGGACCTATACAGAAGAAGTGGAGTATGATTCAATGACATTTGTAGGATTCAACTTACAACAGGTGGGTAGGACCGTTCAGTTGCTGGATCTTCAACATCAAATCATTGAACCTAACATCATGAGTGATGGACTGTACCAGTGGCTGAGGGCGAGCAAGGTGGATACAAGACAAGACCCAGATGCTTGGAGCAAGTGAGCGCATGTCTGCTATTGCAAATGTATGCTGTATTTGCTGTTTATTTTGATTTGTTAATTTATTAACATTTTGATTCATTCACACCATAAATTGTGTTTCAGGCATTAGTCCATCAGCCATAGTCCATAATGTTTGACAATATTTTGATTAGAAGTCCTGTTAGGTTGGTACCGAAAAAAGCCTTATCTTCCAATGACTTTTCACAGAGGCATATTCATTTGCCTTGCCAAGTGATCATTTATGTACAGCTTGGAATTGATTAAATCATTCTGTTGAAGTTTAAAGCTGTATCTGCAGTGGTGGTTGTAGTAGAGAGCCTTGTAACTTATGATTGGTTATGTCAATCCATACATGCATGTACCTTTGAGTAAATGTGGCAGGCAGGGGCTCCCATGGTACCTTTTTCAGACGCAAACCCCCGTTTTGCCCTAACCTCATAACTAACCAACCTACCTATGATGCAATCATTATGTAATTGTAGTTTACGGCCGTATACAGCACTATTTTAATAGTATACGGACTCACCGCACGTTACCATGTTAAGCGTATTTAGTTACTTGAGAGTACACGCGAGTACTCGCAAAGATTAGCACTCCTTTACATACCAGCACAAGTTTAAACTGGTGACAACTACCATCTGTGCAAGTGGAATGCTTTCATCGAGGAAACACCACAAGCACAAGATGCAAAGGTAAGGACGCAAGGTGCAAAGGGCAGGACACAAGGTGCAAAGGTCAGGGTCAGCATCAGCGCTAGTTGGTACGGGATGTAGCATGCAACTACAACCACCGCTACCGCGGAACAGATAAGAGCAGCACAGCTTGATAGAGCAATCACTGCAACTTGCATAAGGGCTAAGGTTGTAGGGAAAAGGTGGCCCTTGTATATGCAGACACACATGCACACACACACACACTTGCACGCATAAACGCCCACGCCCAAATACACGAGTAGCTATATATGTACTCTCCTCATTTGTACATCACGCCATACACACCTGTCCTGTCCTGTCCTGTCCTGTCCTGTAAAGATGCCCTGCCATACAACAGTCATGCAATCCTCACTTTAGGAAGCAAGGAGTATATTACTATCCTCATGGGTACTCGTTCTGTCTTCCTGCTGCAAGACAGCTGTGGACTGCTGCCCCTCCTTGGCTCCGAGACCATCGTCCACAGTGTTTGCATTGGACTGATTCATGTTGTAGCACTGCGTCATCTGCAAATTGCCTATCAGTCACCTAGCTCTTGCTGGTGTACCTTCTGAAGGTCGACCTTGTACAATAAAAGGGTTCCTGCTCCATTCAAGTCAGCTACTTTGGATGACCACTGTTCAAACATCAAGCAAGCATGCAGGTTGAATAATACTGGGGCCATAGTGCATCTCTGTCTCAAGCCATTCTCCACTTTAATGTCTTTCGCTAGCAGCTCCCCGTTCACACACACTCTGGCCGTCAGTCCTTCATTGAACGCCTAATTCCGATTGGTATTATTATTGTGTTATTAATTGTTGCTTTGCTTTTCTCTTTAGGTTAGTAGGTTGTTAGGTTTTACTAGGTTGCACCCTATTATTAGGTTAGCATACCCCCTTTTGTCGTTTTCTTTTTCCTTTGTGTTTTAAGTTACAATAATTTATATGTTAATGTTTTACTTAAACTCGTGTGCTTTCTTACTTTCTGTAC
Source organism: Aplysina aerophoba (assembly GCA_949841015.1). Taxonomy (NCBI): domain Eukaryota; kingdom Metazoa; phylum Porifera; class Demospongiae; order Verongiida; family Aplysinidae; genus Aplysina; species Aplysina aerophoba. The sequence continues at coordinate 4,377,572 of OX465046.1, forward strand.
TCATATATGTACCTCCAGTGACCGCATCATTGTCTGACTGCCTTATTGCATTTTTACATGCATGCCTGTAAGTGTCAAGTATTCACTGAAGAAGGCCAGTCCAGTAAGGCACACTCATAGCCACTTCTTGGTCTAGTCATTCCAGTTGCACACCACTGCGATAGTCTTGAAGTGGTCCATCCACTCGATCCACCTCTTCTCGCCGATGTATAGTTCCGGAAGTATGGGAGGCTTGCTCATCGTGAGTAACGTACGTAGTTGCTGGCAAACAATGCAGCTTACTGTGCAAATTGTAACACTGGTAGCATGCAGCAGCAATAGCATGCACGCCAGCGGAATGCACTGTAACTGTGCAGGGGAACTCCACTGGGTCAGCTTGAGTCAAGCAGTACAGCAACTAACAAAGAGCATCTTTAGTAGTATTCACTTAACAGACCAGTTACAACCATTCAGAGCAAGTACAAGATATGTAAGTTACTAACGGTTATGTTACAGACATTTAACTGGTACAAAATGATTGTGGTAATCCTACAGTCTAAACATAGTGAGTAGTACACAATTCTGTAGATATAAACGTAAACATGCTCCACTACAGCTGTTTCGTCTTGGTAGCCACTGGAAACTGTTGTTTGCGCTGAGCTCTAGAAGTTGACGTCTGTGGTGTGTGTTGGCTGTATTTCTGGCTAACTTGTGTGCGTGGCCAGGTGCGACATTCCTCATGGGGAAGGCGTCTCTACACGTCACACAATGACGTCAAGATCTACTGTATAGATTTCTTTAGGGGCAGATCATGAAGTCTATAGACGTTTTTATGGAACGTCATGATTCAGTGACATTTAGTGACATCACACAACACATTTTGCCTTCTAATTCAGTCAAGAAACATTTCAGTAACGATTGCATTTTTAAGACCTGAAAATTTTCTGTACTTCAAGTACATGCACTCAGGTTATTCGTCAGGGTAGCCAGAGTGCTCAAATTAGATTACATTACCTTATATTGCATTACATTACCATGGTATTTTGCAACTTGTACTGTATTAATCAGCACTGCATAATATGCTGTACGTACATATGTCTACGGTTGTGCAGGAAGGACATCCTGAGGTGTTTAAGTCGTGTGATGGAGAACACTGTTATGCAAGATGCACTTGACCTAAATGACATTGATCCTGATCCTTCATATGCTCTCACGTATGACAACTTGCTGAAGATGCTGGCAATTCAGATGAGATTCAGGTACCAAATGTCTTGACGGTAAGGAGGTACCAAGTTACATTTTACTTGTTTTGCTTTCAGATGTAACATACCAGTGGTCATCATTGGTGAAACTGGCTGTGGCAAGACCAGACTTGTCCGCTACATGTGTCAGCTACAAGCGAAACTCAAGATGAGCCCCCAGAGCAGAGATTCACCACAGACCTTTTTTATTTTGAAGGTAGGTGAAATCACTTGTTGCTGGGTGATGTTAATTTAAAACGCTTTCTTGGTTCTTCTAGGTTCATGGTGGAATTGCAGAGGACGATATAATCACTTTCATTGAAAAGGTACAAATATGTGCCGATAAGAACAGAAAGCGTAATTTGGAAACTGTTGTTTTCTTTGATGAGGCCAACACCACTGATGCAATTGGGCTAATCAAAGAGATTATGTGTGACCGGAGGATGAGAGGAGAGACTATTCAAGGCGACATCAAGTTCATTGCTGCTTGCAACCCATACAGGAAGTGGGTTAGCGTGGCTAACTAGTGCAACTGTAGTAGTCCATACAGCTACTGGACTCTTGCATGACTCCTGTTTTACTGTAGGCACTCGAATGATATGATTGAGAGATTGGAGTCAGCTGGTTTGGGTTTCTTTATTCATGTTAAAGAAACAAAGCAGAAGTTGGGTGTGTATTCTCATTCACACAATGTGTATGATCTGGCACCAAGTGAGCACATGTACTGCCTGTCACTGTTTATCTTACCCTTTAGGTGACACCCCTCTCCGCCACTTGGTGTACCGTGTGCTGGACCTCCCCTCCAGCATGAGAACCCTGGTGTATGACTATGGCAGTCTTTGCACAGGAGCCGAAAGTGTTTACATTAAAAGGATTGTGGAAAATCACGTGAACGTATGAAATTAGTGGTCATTGACATATTGCTTCAGTTCAAATTAGTTGTTTTCATCGCCTGCCCATAGGCCTCTGTACAGGACTCTGTACCAGCACAATATAGTTTGAGTGATGCCATCACCAAGATTTTATCTTGGTGTCAAGAACACATGAGAAAGAGAGAAGTATGTTTAGTTGTACATGTATATGTTGATAACTATGTATGCATGTATGGAATGTGTCTTTGTAATGGAATGTATGCTTTGTGTTTCAGGATGAATGTAGCTATGTCAGTCTGCGTGACATAGAGCGGTTCATGATTGTGTACAAGTGGTTTCTTGAAATGCATGAAGAGCTGTCCAACGTGAAATGGAATACCAATGTGAGAAGCTAATCTACTAATGTTGACTCGTCTTCCATCCTATTGTCTGTATATAATGTAGTTATTCATGCATTCTAATAGCTGGCATTCTCTGCTTATCACTTTGTGTACAAACTACAGCCACCTGATGCTTGCACCATGGCCATGATACTGTCCTTGGCAGTGTGCTACTGCAGTCGACTGATTGATAAGAATCCATTTGAAGAACAGGTTGTCACACAGTTTGTACAGCCATTTGAACTGCCTGATGGGGTGGTTACGTTCAGGAGAACAGTCTTCAGGTTTGCCCAATGACCCTACGAAGCTAGCAAAAAATTGTGACGATGTTTTTAGAAGTACTGAAGGATGTTGGTATATTGGCTAGAATGTGTGTCTGCTGTACTTACTTGTTATGATATAATTTTATTGTATGTACATAGTTCTAGGACTGTGTCTGTGCAGTCTGATTCCCACAGTGGCACTGCTGAGCAGTTGTGATCTATTGTTAGGACGAGTACACCCTTGGTCAGACGGATCTAGTAGTTCTTCTTATGCCTAGTGCCATATGCCTTTTTAGCCTAATTATGCTACCTGACTTTCTGAGGACTTCACCTGTCTAGTGCCACTCACATCAGCTTATATGTTGACACAATGTGTTGACACAAACACTTAGTCTCATACTCGAACCCTGTACGTCAGCCACCAAAGGCATCCAGACGGCAATGAATAAAATAGCGTGTGACTGACACGGTCAGGTACAAGACTAGTCAATACTGTGATCACCTCTGTTGTCCCGGGTGTCTTTGATTGTGCATGGGAAGAACGTTTCTTTTGCATCTGCCTGCGAAGGTGTGTTGCTTTGCGTAAGAAGTGTACCTACGTGATCTATCTCCAGCTCTACCATTTCAATTACATTGACTATATTCATGTGACTGTGAATGATGTCACAAAGGGCCTAATTGGTCCGTGCTAGACGAGAATCGTGCATTGATTTTGGGTGCAGTCTTTTCCAGACCTTGGGAGGCTATGAATAACTGTTGACTAATGGACAGGGTCGGGTACGAGACTAGCAAACACTAGCATGTTTATATGCATGCATACGTACATGAGTGCGGCTGACGTACTGGCCACACTGCATTGCATCATGACTGCCTCATTTGATAGTACTCAGCATTACTAATAATAGCAGCTGGAACAGTCAATGTATTGCATAACCCAACACCGCTGGGGACTGTAAACTTTAATTATAACAATTTATCATAAGTTAGTTCAGCATTAGTTATCATTTAAGTGTGGTTTGTTATTCACTTCCACGTCCTTCAGCTGTCAAGAGGCATTCCTTTCAAATATGGTGCTCGGTCCAAACATTGCTCGCAATGCTGCTCTGAGGGAGAATGTATTTATGATGGCAGTGTGCATTGAACTGAGGATTCCCCTATTTGTGGTGGGGAAGCCAGGAAGCTCAAAGTCCTTGGCCAAATCAATTGTTGCTGAATCCATGAAGGGACAGAACTCTGAGACAGATTTCCTGAAGAAGTTTAAATCTGTAAGGTTATAATGTGCATGTGTACATGTGTGAATTGGTTCTGCTATTATGTATCTTCTGATAGCTACTGAAAGTACTGCAGTCGTAGTGCAGCATTTGGACATAACTGTAGTAGCATGTTAGTACAGTATATTCGAGTTGTGATTTAGATTCCATTGTGCAGCTTGAAAGTTATGATCATGTACCCCGTGTGTGCACTCAAGCCAAGCACGAGTACATATGCGAGTAAGTGCTAATAATATACCACAATCTCTCTAAAAGCTTGTCACTCTAAATATTTGTCACCCACTAGAAACCTCTTCAAATGCATTCTAATTGCTGACGAAATTTACGGTTTTCTAATATTTGTCACATCACTCTAATAATTCGCCAGACAGGAAGGGTATTCCAATATCTAGTCACAAGAGATGGCCTCTTCATGTGCAACAGTCTTTGTTCCTTGTTAGTTGTCCTTTGCTCTACACAAAAGACAACTAGCAAGCATATATATTTAGGCTTCAATCTCGCAGCTTGTTGTTATGAACTCAAGAGAGAAGTAATGCGTGATCGATGCGACTGCGAATTAACCGTCTTCCCCCTACCTGTCCGATGTGGACGCTTCAGAGAGTGCTCCGGAAGGCAAGGAAAGCAGCTCATGAAAATCTTTTGGAAGGTGCCCAAGTACGTTTTTTGAGTCTCCATCTTCGTACACAGCCACAGCATGCCTGTCGTGTGTTCATTGGCGTGTTCTTAGACGAACTCTTCCCTGACTGACGGCGACCAGGAGTCTTTGTAAATGTGATAGCCTCAAACTGCTGTCCATATGGTGAGTTCAAAACCCGCCATTTTGTCTTGAGAAATGCCCGTAACGAAGCGCTCCAAGGTTTCGCCGCCCGCTCTAACGTTTCGTCCAGATAATCAAACTATTCGTCACCCTTGGCCATCTTGTTCGTTCCAATTTTAATTGCCACCAAGTGACGAATTTTTCTGGCCACAGTTGGTGACGAAAGTGAATACGGTAGTGTAACGCCCTTCTTATGATTTATACACACACTCCCGCCATCTTCTGCCTACTTTGTCCTGCCTTCCTTGCTGTCATGTTAGCCTTCTCTGCAATGGTCTGTACTGTTTTCATCTTGGCTACCCAGTACTCTGTGCTTACTTTGCAAGTTTTCTTTGAAACATCTTCTGTGTTCTTCTCACCCTTCCTCCTGACTTTCTCTTTTGTTTCGCCTTCTGTGGTATCACTTCTCTCCGATATTTCCAGACGCACAGTTATGAAAGCTCCCTCCTTTCTCTTAGAACCATTATCTGGGAACAGACATATCTCTCAAAAACTGACATTAACACATTTATACATCCCATTGTTCAGGCATATTATTGGCAATTGTCAGATTCATGCACATGTGCAAGCATGTCCACTCATGTTCACGCGAGAATTGCTGTATAACTTTCGCATGGCATGGTCCTGTATTCTTTAATCGTCTTGCAGCAAGAATGCAAAGGTACGTACGTATACGGTACGTGACACGGAAAACTTACCTTTTTCCGCAGACACGCCGCGTCGGTTTTCCGAGGGCTGCCGCGCGGCAATACGCGGACGCCCGTGCGGCAATACGCGGATCGTCAGCGCGGCAATGCGCGGACGCTCCGCGGATCTATACAATGCGGAATCCACGGATGAGCGCGAAAGCTTACGCACTCGATCGAAGACGGGTATTGGCTGCTGAAGCAGTATCCTTGCAGTCACCCTACCACTGAGGGGCTCTCTCCACTGGTCAGCCATTTTGTCATTCGCAAAATCACTGCGTATAATATATACGTGCTAACTTGCGGTTATCTTGATGTTTGTTAAACCCTAAGTCGACGTTTCAGGTCATTTGACGCCGCTTGTGAAGGAAGTGTGTTGCGAGTACATACGTACGTACCTGCTGGGTTTCGCCATTTTCCGCACGAATCCGCGCGGAATTCCTGCCTAGATTCTTCCGCGCGGAATCTTGCGGAAAACCACAGCGGAATCGTGCGGAAAATCCGAGCACGTCCGCGTGGATATCCGCGTCCGTCCGCACCGGAAAATCGAGGAATTCCTCGGAAAAATGTAAGTTATCCGTGTCAAGTACCGTACATCCACTAGAATATACAGTACGTTGTACTTAGTGTATAGTATAGGAAGATGGATTCTTTTGCTTTTATATAGTTAATTTTCCTACAGGTTAACAAATGTTTGGTTATAGTTGTACTTTAGTTAACTATAAAAGGTTTCCCTGCACCAAATTGTACTTCCTTTGATTTTCCTTAAGCAAAACAGCACTGACATCAGACAATCAGTCAGTCCACCGTATCTAAGTAACAAACCACTAAACATTTACGATCCCCATCTGTAAAATAGAGAACAGAACAATTGAATATGCAGCCTTTAGCATTGAGCATCAAGCTATGTGGCCTTAGTGATTGTTCCTTTACCGATGGTGAATTAGTATGAAGTGAGGGCTTCTCAGCTGGCTCAGGCATGAGAAAGGGTAGTTCTCTAATACTAGCTTCACGACAGGATTGAAAAAAACGTGCTGACGTTTCGACCAGATGCTCTGGCCTTCTTCAGGGTGAAGATAAGCTAGTGTGAGCACTTATCATATTTATAGCCTAGCATATCATCATGCGCTGTCGCCGGAAGTCGAATCAAGTGGTGTCGTGTCACCGGAAGTTGCAGGTTGCCTCTGGTTGACCCTGGCTGCTGTGCCTTTCAAGGTGGCCATCCAACATCCAGGCAGCTCCAGCCCGCCATCCCTGTTCAGATGGGGGTGTTGGGCAGAATGGTTACCCCAGCGCCTTCGTCCGCTCCTCATCTATTCCTTCCAGGCGGGATGTGGAGATCACTGAGGCACCCCTGCCGGAGGAAGGACGCAGACCCTCACTGGTGATGCTTCCCTACATGGAAGGAGTCAGTGAGGACATCAGATGGGTCTGCAGGAAGTTCGGCCTGAAGGTTGTCTTCAGGTCTGGACTGTCCCTCCGCTCCATGCTAACCAGGGTGAAGGACACCCTGGTGATGGAGAAGTCCAAGGGCCAACCAGAGGGCCATCCAACATCCAGGCAGGTCCAGCCCGCCATCCCTGTTGAGATGGGGGTGTTGCAGCCGGATGTGTATTGCCTCCTTCAGCAACAGCTCCTTGTGGGTCCTGGCTTGGTCAATCACCGTGGCCTCCTCCCACTTGATTGGATGGTGGTTCTCCCATGCATGCTCTGCAAGGGCCGACTTCTCCAGTGTCCCCTTCTGGCATGCATCCTGCTGCTCCTTCATCCTCGTCTTGAGCATCCTCACTGTCTCTCCAATGTGCTTCTTGCCACAGCTACCCTTTCTTCTGGTGAATTAGTACTCGGATATTCCTACTTACAAATGTAAAGTGTGAAATTGCCAATGATAGTTGAAAGTTAGGAATGAATTTGATTGATTACTATTGTACATATGAGTTGTGGCAAAAAATTCAAGTAGGAAAGTATTGGAAAGATAAATGTGGATAGTGCTGTAAAGATCTATCAGTTTGGGTAAGTGTACTGCTGCACTAACTACTTAGCAGTACCAACACAATGCATAATTGTGAGCAGTTTTGAAAAAAGGGACCACAAAAACTGTATGTAAACAACAACAAAGGTTTCAAACACTTACACTACAAAGGGATGTAAACAATCCCAGTTCAATTCCTTTTCGTATGTACTATTATATTGTGCTGAACCACCTTGCCACTCTCTATCTTTGTACAGGTAAAGCTTTTGACATACCAGTGTAGTCAGTTGTCAACACCAGAAAGCATCATTCATGTTTTCGAGAGTGCACAAATGTTGCAACAGCCAGGGACAAAGAGTGACAGCAATCAGGGCCTGTCTCTAGTGGTGTTGGATGAAGTTGGCTTGGCAGAAGACTCCCCAAGTTTTCCACTCAAAGCGCTGCATCCATTGCTGGAAGATGGCACCGATGGGTCAGACATGGGAGACAAGGTTAGGTCCTACATGGTAGTCACTGGCATATCATGCGTCTTACATACCAATGCATGTCAACTGGACACATATACAGTATCAGCGCATGTGGAGCAGTCTATCAAAACTAGTATGTCTTGCATTAAAGTGATATTTTAATATATATTTTTAATTCTAAATAATGTAGTTTTTGCTCCTTCCTCCTGTGGATTAGGTTGCATTGCAGCAGTCATACAGTAACATGTACGGTACTTGTCACAAGTTACTTACGTGATTCCGATGTATTCTGCAGTATCCCGTTGAAATTTCCGTGAATGTTGGCGAAGGCTGCTGCAGATCGGCTGTGCCCCTTCCGCGTACTACCGCGCGGGTTCGGCAAATTCCTTGAACGACGGAATTACACAACACACCTTCGAATGGTGCAGGCGTCGTTTCGAGTGCGAAGCGCAAGCTGAGACGATTAGAGCGAAGCTCTGGACGATTTCATAGGTATACGTATACGTGACGTTATTCTGAACGACCTTGCAGCCCCGCACGGAATATACGATCTACTGCGCGGAAGTCCACGCACAGCCTTCGAGCGGTCCGCGGTCTGCTGAAAGAAGTCGCCATTCTACCGCGCGGCGTTCTCCAGAATGCCTACTCGGCAATCCGCATAAAAACGTAAGTAACTTGTGACAAGTACCGTAGCTACATTCTTGTATGTATATGCTGTGTGTGTGTGTGTGTGTGTGTGTGTGTGTGTGTGTGTGTGTGTGTGTGTGTGTGTGTGTGTGTGTGTGTGCGTGCGTGCGTGTGTGCGTGCGTGCATGTGTGCGTGTGTGCGTGCGTGTGTAGTTAACGTGTAATCATGACGAGTGTAGTGGCTTGATGGAGAAGCTGAGTGACAAAAATAGGCCTAATTCAGCACACAATTCTATTCTCACACATGATAATGCTTAAACATTCCTTATAGTGGGACATATTGGCAGGGTTTTAAATTCAGTGGTTTGGCAATTTTCAGAAATTCTGCCATATTTTTAACCCCGCCAATTGGCCATTACATAATATTTACATCCTGTACGTTGCTGTCTATGGGTATGTTCACGTTGTTGTAGTCAATATGCCTAACCCTGCTGAAGTAGCTGCTAAGGGAAGGAGACAAAACAGGTAAATAGGCATGTGAGGCGATCACTTGCAAGCGAACAAAGGGTGGCGAAAAGTGCAATGCAACTCACGGCGCATACAGTAAACAGGTCAAAGATGGTACGCTACTGATAATGGTCCTACTAGGGCTACTAGGTACTTCACTGTGCCGGAAACAGCAGCAAGAAAGCTCACATTAGGTATGGAGGTAGCCATTTTGTGATGTCATCAGTCCATGGGCTTGAACTCCACCAAATTTATGCTTGCCAAGGATACGTACACTTATGTAGCTGACCATATAAGTCTTGAGTGCAACAATTCATATCTTTCAAAAGTGCTACATGACGGTTAATTTTCTGCTGGCGCTGCAGTGATTTATGGCACAAGCTGAAATGACATGACATTATCCTGGTATTTCTTGAACGAAGTAATATTTGACATACAATGTACACCTATGGTCTACATAGCTTCACACCTTGCCCTATAACAGCAATGCAAATCACTGATATTTGCCATCACTGGTTTCAATTACATCTGATTTGTAAGAGGATCCTTCATGTGAATTAGTGATAAACCGGAAAACCATCTTATGCATTGCAGTCTTGAAGTAGATGGCATTAATGTGTCTATTCTACATCTGCAGTAACTTCTGCTTCTGTGGGTGCCTGTCTCACCAATCCAAAATAATGGGAAGGGGGGGGGGTGGATGAGATACAAATGTACATAGCAGGGGATTCAATCAAATCCGAATGTTTTGGCTGCATAGGCATTCATCTGTTGCCAACTGGCCTACTTGATTCAACCACCCTGCTACGTAAAATGCTCCCCCCCCAGATTGTTTGGACTAACTGTTTGCATGAGGCTTATCAACAGTTTAGCATAGAGTTAGATATTATTCAAATCCAATCATCATTGTTTATAGTAGAGACAGCAAGCAGCTATTGTCACTGCAGGAACTGCTTTGTTTTACTCAGTATTTATTGTGGTAAACTAGAGTTTTATGCCCTGGTTGCAACATGAAAACCAATGACCATGGTGAAATGACAATGAACATCTTGAAGACAATAATGAATATCAATAACTGCTGTTTGAAATGCACAGTAAGCTTCAATGTCCAAGTTCCACTGTGCAGAAACGCTATTTTTCCATGGTCAAGCTAACCTCTTCTTAGTGTTCACACAGACCTCCGCAATCATTGATAGTCTATACGAATTGTCCCTAACCTGTTCAGTTTCTGCAGTGTATGTACAGCCTGTACAGTATTTGAATTACATCTTATAACACAATGCTCAGTCACTGAATGCATACGGTACATGACACGAAAAACGTTTTCCGAGGAATTCCATGGTTGTTCCGCGCAGGCATCCACGGATACTTGTGCGGTACGATACGGATCTTCTGCATGGGCGACGCGAATGTTCCATAGACGTGGATCTTCCATGCGGATTTGGGTTGCAAATAGCGGAAACCAGAAGGCGAACTTTGTGTGCAACAATGCTGAAAGGTCAAGAAAGACATCGCAAGGATCGTTCGAATTATCATTGAGAGAATAGGGTTCCCTTTGATCTTTTCTCTGTCCACTTCACGATGATCTTCTCCATGGCAAGTTTAAAGACTTTCAACAGGCTGAAACGCTCGAAAGTGAGATTATGATGGAACACTAGCGCTTTTATGTACAACGATTAGAAAGCCTTTCCCCATCGAGCGCGCGTGTAGAATTTGATTGGCTCTCTTCCAAGTCGAAATAACTCACACCTCTAGTGGACCGAGGTTTAAGGGTAATTTGATTTTGATCATCGCGACTGCGTATTACATCCACAGAATTCCGCACAGATTCCGCTAATTGTTCGTGCAGACATATGCGGACTGCTGCGCGGCTATTTGCAGATCACCCGTGCGGTAGCTAGGCTGCGGAAAAAGTTATGTTTTCTGTGTCATGTACCATATAAGGACATGTTTAACTAGTACTGTAGCTACGTGTTCCTATTGCCCTACTCTACATTGCATTTCCAGCTTATCTGTAAAGGGGATAGGAGAGTGATGTTGGAAGGGGTCAGGAATTCAATTTCTAGCTTATCAGTAAATGACAAGTAAATGCTTGACTTTCTATATAATTGGTTTGCATTGACACATGTTTTGCTGCTAGCTAATCAATGTCATGAGGAACAGTTGTACCTTATTTTATATTTTACCTTTCATGTAGACATTGGCACGTGAAAAGAGAGTGGCCTTCATTGGCATCTCAAACTGGGCATTGGACCCAGCCAAAATGAACAGAGGTATCATGGTGATGAGAGGAGACCCGGGCATTAAGGAGCTTGTGAACAGTGCTAGGTACAGTGTGTATATTAACTCACATGAAGCTTATGCTTGAGTGGATGACTTTCTAGCCTCTGTAAGCTACTGGCTCCTACATGTGGTGTGTCTACAGAGGAATCTGCTCTACTGAGATGAATGACCCAGTTCGAACAGTGTTGGATCCAATATTAGACGAACTAGCTAAAGGCTACTTGAAAATTGTTTCAGTGCAGGAGGGAAGTAGGAAGGAATTCTTTGGCCTGAGAGACTTCTACAGGTTAGTGGTGTGCTTTCCATGCTGTAATGAAAGTGTGTGGTCTGCTGGTGATGAGTATACATAAATGTGGATGTGGCACTCATTGCTTGCAAGACTACCAAACTAGAATGGGTGCAACTGGCACTCAGTCAGAAACCTACAGAATGTACAGAACCTATAGAAAGCCTAGTACAAAAACAAGTAGGGTTTAGAAATCACACAGTGTGCCTCTGCAAAAGCTTGTGTTTGCACAGTCAGCATGAAAACCCAGCTAGCAGAACTCCAGAGAGTGACAACAAAGGTGTACTGCTGTCTATATATTTTCACAGTCTTATCAAAATGCTGTACTGGTTGATCAAAAACAGTGGAGAGCCATTTCAGTTGACTGTGGAGCAACTGCAGCATTCAATTTTGAGAAACTTTGGAGGATCCAGACAGATTAACCCACTTCAGGTGTTTGAAGCTTGCCTCAAGAACAGAACTCTGGTAAGTTATTTTCTAGTTCAAAGCATGCTACCACGGACACCCAGTGACAATGTACACTGCCACTCAGAACTCTTCTTACCTTTACCATGGACCCATGTTCATATACAATGCATCAGTTTTATTACCTCATGCAATGTATTGCTTAAGAGTTTATGATTAGTACTATTTGTTGTCCAAAAGTGAGTTTAAGGCAGATTAGGTGCGTAGTGGAATTCTCTCTCAACTTTCATGCTGGAGCCTATATTTTCCTGTAACGAAACCTATCCATCCACTGGAGCCTTGAAATCTTTCTTACAGGTCAGTGATTGCTTGTATACATTGTTAATTGCCCTGCTCTAAAATACCTTGGCTTGGTGGTGATGCAGGCCCGTAACAAGCATTTGAAAAGTAGTCTGGCCAATATTATAGTAAAGTAATGATTGTGAGCAGAGCAAACAAAAAACATTTTTGTCTATATATATATATATATAGACAAATTTTGCATATGAATATGGCAGGTATATACATGCAATATTTGTGCAACAGGCTACATCTGTGCCTCAGCAATTAAGGTGATTCACTTTCAAAGTGCAGCAAGTTCATGCATGATACTAGTGCAATAAATTGATACCTCATCAATTTATTCCAATGGCATGTACTTTGAAAAGCCACCACACTAAAATGCCGATTCTTTTGCGTTGCCAGTCATCTTCATCTTGCCTGTTTACACAGCATTCACACAGGTATGACAAAAAGCCAGATCTCTCGAGCTCGCTGCATCATAATGGAGCCATTGTCATGTTACAAACCACAATGATTGAAATGCATGACTGACTACTTTTGTCTTACCTAAGTTCCTCGGGAAAATCAAACTATGTTGGCTGGTTTGGAGTCTCCTCAATCTCTGGCAACGTGAGCGGTGCTGAGGCAGCCATTTGCATCAGTCACGCATGATGCTAGTGCAATAAATTGATACCTCATCAATTTATTCCAGTGGCATGGCAATCAATTTCAATTCCCATGGCCACTTTACTTCAAGGACTCTGACTATGATGTGCGTTACAAGAATGGCACTGTACGGAGTTTGACTGGATCGATATTAGCCTATGAAGTGGTACAAATGTACAAGTTTGCTAACTAGACAGCTTGAACGTTGCGTGGCGACTGGAGAAAAAGAACCATGACCCGGCCCCTGAACTCATAGCCTACGCTCTAACGCGGAGCTTCAGCCATGCAAGCCACCGATGCGGCCACGATTCTTCATCCCCAATCGCCATATATATACGGTCATGGGCGGGCTCCAATACTGCAACCACTTAGAACCCATGCCTTGAGGATCTGTGCGATGGTATGCTCAGCAGGCAGCTAGCATGTGCATGTGCGTGAGCCCGTGAGCCAGAGGTGGATGATGGTGCACCATCACCGGTACAAATCACTGTATCTGCTGAGAGTTATGGTAGAAATCCTTCTCCCTTGTTACCAACTGCTAGTTTATGTTAGGGGAATATGGTTTAATTAAAGCTCTGCAGTTCAAAAATAAAAACTTGTTGCCTGCCTGAAAACTGGTCAGGCCATGGCCAGACCGGCTGGACCGCGTGCTACAGCCCTGTGGTATTACATGCACCTTTGTCATTTGCCTACTCTTAGACTAAAACTATGGTAGTTTGCTGCCATTTTTGTGAATTCAATGCTGTATGTACATACGTAGTTGTGCAAACATCAGGTTGATCTGGATATGTATGTATTAGTGCAATATGTGCACACATTGGACATCTGTAGCCTAGGTGAAGACCTGTTGAATGGCGTCAGAACGCGGTGCCAGTTACTAGCTCTCGAACACGATCATTATGCAAAATGGCCAATCTAGTTTGAGAGCAATTGTTGTACTGTAGATGTTAGTGTCACTCTGAAGTGCCTCCAGGGTGGTAGTTTGAGAATAGCGTGAGACAGACAAACACAGACACCTACTGTAACCCTGTGGCGCATGCGTACCAAGGGTTAATTAAAGTCGATGAAGTGCCGTTTGCAAACTGCAATGTAGATGTGCTTAAAAGAATGAAAGTACAATGTATCTACATGCATGTAGTACATAACTGTCAGCTCGCTTACAGCTTCACCCCTATTGTAGAGGATACTGTATGAGTACTGTAGTTTTGTGAATGTGATAAGATGTTTCTGCACAGGCAACGATGTAAAACATATATACTTTCATCAGTATCATGAACTATCAACAGTACATATTATAGTGACTATAATATGTACTGTTGATATATACCTGAAATGTGCAGCATATAGTGTGTTAGCTCTTTGAGTTGTGATTAATTATGACTGCTATTTACTTTGTACTTTCCATGCCAGATGGAGTCTGATCAGAGGATGGATTGCAGCCCTTTAGGACTTATTCAAGCTAGCCTCTCCTGCAAGGATATTTCGTGGCATGGGTAAAATGCTGTGCTTTATGGTGTGTGTATCTATGTATGTGCTTAATTAAGAAATGTCAGAACTTGCTATGCTATTCTTTTAACACTTTAGAGAGAACCGCTATCTCCTGTTCCTCACCGAGAATAATGCTGCACTTGAGATAATGCAGAACTACCTCTTCCAAAGTGATGTTAAGCCATATGTCTTATTTGGCAGCAGCTTCCCAAGAGACAAAGACTACACTCAGGTACAGCACGAGGATGAGGATTACATTATAGCACACTATATATAATGGTACCTATGGTGTATGTTGATGAACATTCATGGCAGAATGTAACACTTGCTACAGTTTTGTTCATCAGCGATCAGATATGTGCATGGGTTAAACATCTGTGACAGAATCTACATACAGTAAAGTATGTTTATGTATATATATCCCGTTACCATGGTAAGTGTGGGATATCACTGTGGGTTATCCGTTATATACCCACAGTTTGAATTAGCGGTGAGACACCTTGGGATTAATCACTATTGCTCACTGTCACTCATGAGCAATCAATTCAGCTGTTTACCTATTTCACATAGCTAGCTGCAGTCGACGGGATATATATTAGTTGATACCACTCTCAAGTGTGGTATAACTAATACGTGTATGTTTGTGTATAAAACATATATTTATCTGCACGCCATGAAGGTCTGTCGCAACATCAATCAAATTAAGATATGCATGGAGACAGGACGCACAGTGGTTCTGCTGAACCTGGAGAACCTGTATGAAAGTTTGTACGATTTGCTTAATCAAGTAAGTTCTTGTGCATTTTGTTATATAGAAGTATTGCATAAAATGCAAAGACAGAGCTTAACCCAAGTGATTGGTGTGCATTATCTTTAATAGTACTACACCAACATTCTTCGTAATCGCTATGTTGACTTGGGGCTACAGTCACACCGAATCAAATGCAGAGTTGATGAGAAGTTCAAGTGAGTGATTTACTGCATCTTCACAACTCCAGAATGACTGAATGCATTTTTGTGTGTGACCCAATGGTAGGTTAATTTTGATTGCTGACATGGACAAAGTCTATGAGAAGTTCCCCATTCCCTTGATCAATCGCCTGGAGAAGCACATTGTGACCACATCTACAATTTTGCAGCCTCATCAAACGGAAATACTTGAAGAACTGCATGCCTGGCTTTCTTCATTTTGCAGAGTGACAAGTCGGTAAGTATTGCAATTATGCATCTGTGAATTTTGGGTAGCCGTGTATATATGCACTTATTCATTTTACTGTAGATCATTTGAACCTGGAGATGCCTTTATTGGCTATCAGTCAGAGACAGCTGCAGCAGTGGTTCTTCATGCATCACAGCCCATGTCCAGTGGACAGGATGTTAGTGAGACTTATTTTCTGATTACTTCTGATGACTGAACTGCTGCAACGTAGTATTCTGTATGTCACACCTACTCTGCATTAGCTGTTAAAGACCTGCAAGGAGCTACTGATTCAGATGGCTTGCCCAGATGCATTAGCACGCCTCAAAGACACTGATCTTCATCAGTGTGCAGAGGAAATATGGGATCTTTACTTCATTGAGCAGGAACACCTTTGCCTATCCCGTCTGCTCAAACGACAGCTGCAGTCGACTTCTGTGGGGAAGGAAGCCATGGGTTTGCTTATCCAAGTGACCACCCACAGTCTGCCGTTATCCCCAACTCATGTGAAAGTTCTCTGCTCAGAACTGGAAATTAACAGACAGAGCCTCTTGCATCTGTACATTGAAGAGCTGGACACAGAAGCAGATTTCACAGACAGAATTAGGTAAATCTAAATCTAGTCCTTAACACCAGATTGTTTTAGCCCTCTGACCCGACGCCTATGTTAGCTATATATTATTCACCGGAGGTTTAGGAGCTGTTTTAGTCCAGCCAGCTGCACCCTCTTACTAAGCGTCCTTTGCCTTGCGGATGCTTATACAATAGAAGGTTAGGAGGGTCCTGCTGGCTGGACTAGAGCCATTTGTGACTCATGCAATGCGAGTCTTTAGTGTATGAAGCTTGACCTTGTTTTGTACAGACAGCTTTAAATACCCTACAAATGTATACTAAATTTGAGCGAGTACCATTGAGTATAGCTTCAAACATGGCCGACATGTTGAGACGCTAGCTGCGTATTGCCCTTTAGCTTCAGCGAATCGTATATCGACTTGAAGGTCTGGACAAGCTGCATCATTTATGGTGTTTCGAGTGGCAGCTAACAGTCACAGAGTTACTGCCTGTTTTCTGAGATGTGAGTGGTGAATGGTTTTCTAGCGCTTGCCTACAGGCAGAAAAATATTCTAGAAGAAAAGGACACATACGTATGTCCCTATAGGTCTAGGTGTCGGGTCAGAGGGTTAATTGCATCTTGTGGTGGAAGTAGACAGGGATGAATGTGAAAGCTATAAGTACATCTATCATCTCTAGTACAAGGGAAGTATACTCTTTGACTGACACAATTTAGTTGGAAACAATCTGGATTCATGCAGAAATGTTGTGTTAATGTATCATTAATACATGTGAACTTGCAAGATCAGCGTTAAAATGCAGTCGTAACCTTATACCAACCGCGTGCTTTCATCATCGGTTTAGCATTATTGACCGTTAGCCACTTTAGTGCCTCGAACTCATTGGGTCCATTTGCCCAAACACAATCAACAGCTCTTCTCCTGCCGTACGAAACAAGTATTTTCCCCCAAGAACTTTAACTGGGTTTATGAAAGCATTACTCTCGCAGTACATTAATAAATATCAGTATAGCAATGGCCTTCCTAGCTAGTCCTCTAGATGATTACTTCTAAGAATGAAGTTGCAAATAAAGCAAGCTGCATTTGCTCACCGCCAGTTATCTGAGCGTTCAACCTGGCTGTCTACAGGGTTGACATTTTCAATTGAAATCACGATCAAAATGGACTAAGATGCTTCAGTGCCACATTTCCCCGAAAAGAAAGAGGGTAGTACAGGGCTATTACTCTCAGTGGTCTGAGTCTCCAGTGCCACTTTGCCCCACAAGCTGCTTCAGTATTTAGCACACAAAGCAAAATATTCATAGAAAACCATGTCGTCACTTAGGGTAGTAGCCATCTTTGTTAGTATAACTCTGTAATCTGCTCGTATATCTGCGTGTTGATGTGAGGAATGCATTTCAACTGCAAATTCAGTGGCTTTTATACAGCACATACTATCATATATACTAATAAAAATTGGACTGTGTCACTATACTCGACGAGACCTTTCGAGCCATATAAAATTTTGTTACGATGCGCATGATTTTGTCACGCATGGTCACCAAGCATACTTGTTTACATAAGCCACTAAAGAGGCTAACGGGCAGTTATTGCTGCTGTTTCATACACATATACTAAGTGTGCACATTGCTTTATTCTTGCCTATAAGGTCATTCGTGACTTCTGTAACAGTTTGGAGCATCCTTAGATCACTCCTCAAGGGAATTAGGAATGCTGATCCCCCAACAATGAGATGAGATGGGTCAAAGTACTGAGTTTACACCACTTGTTTCTTTCCTTCTTTGGGCATTCCTAAATCTGTTAGTAGTGATGTTGAGCATTTCACGTAGCACAGTAGATTGCAATAGTACAACGTTTCGACCACAAAGGTCTTTGTCAGGTAGAAAAACTATTCTTTTGTACCTGACAAAGATGAAGAAAAGAAAATTTGGGAAATGACAGCCTGTGGCACTCTTCCCTTACGTGCGCTCCGTGTTGCCTTTGGGTATGCTGTCTTATTCACTGCTTCAATGTCTATCCCTATCCATGGCCTTCAATCCTTCTTAGCTACTGTTTTGCGCCTTTGGTCAAAGCACGCTAATACATTAAGATTAAGGGACACCATTTTGTATCTGGAACATTCCTAAATAGATATCACTACCATGATATCTGATACAATACAACTGTCACAAGCAGCTCAACATGGTGTAGGACATTTAGAGTGATAGATTAATGACACCAACATTATTATCATTTGCGTTTAATTAAGACTTTGAGAACTTGACTGCATTTTGCAAATGTATGTTGAAACTTCAGTGTGTGAGGTCTTTTTTAAGGGAATGGTTTGACAGTTAACTATAACCTTCTTCCTTCAGTGCGATAACACGGTTTACACTTTATGGCATGATAGCCAGTGATGTGGCTGACAATTATCAATCATGAGCAAACCTGATCAGACCCACCCCTGGTGCATGGTGTTTCTCTCTGTATCATTAGTACGTATGTACTTATATACCTTGTACATTGTGTTGTTTGGCATTCATCAACTATGTGTGCCTCCATGCAATGTGTGTGTACCTTCTGCACCTTTACACCTCACAGGAAGCACATATCCACAGTGAAAGAAGGAGACACGTATATTCTAGTGCAGTGTTCCTCGGGACACCTTAACAAGGATCTCATCTCATGTGCCAGACACAAGGCAATTGATGAACTGGAGAACTTCAGAGGAATGGATGAGTGGAAAGAGGAGTATGTGGCAAAGGGCAGGCAAGTTCATGTCATCTTTGTTGTGAGCCTTCCAAAGACACCGGGTGGGACAACCTTTGCTGCATTTCAAGGAGGGAGGTGGTTGTGTGTTCACCTGGATGACCTCAGATCTCCCGAGGCCACTGCTTTGACCTTCATGGCGGCTGTTAAGTTCCCACTTAGCAAGTTGTACACAGGTGTGGGTGGCATAGCTCTGCACAAGAGATTACAGGGCTGCTTGCAGGCTGCAATAGCACAGATTCCTGATTCACAGACGCAGGACAGAGGTCACAAGACAGACGTTCTGAAGACTCTGTATAAAGCTGTAGGAGATGGAAAAGATATGACAAGTGGTTAGTTAGGTGGTGAATGACTAAGGTAATTAGTGTGTGCTTTCCATACATTCTGCTGTCTCTTCATTTGCTTTAGATGAGATGACCTTCTATTCTATCTTGGTGGGCAAAATCACACCTCTACTTCAGGAATTGGAACAAGAACAGACAGATATACTTGGAAAGGACTGGGCTGTTGCAGAGGCATTGGATCCCCACAAACTGCAGGAGGGAGGCACCTTCTTGAATACCTTGTTGCGTCGGATCGATGGAATTCTCACAAACCTTCTTTCCTACATCATTGAGTTCATAGACCAACACAACAACCTAGCCCTTTTTAATGATGACAGGCTTCAGGATCTGTGGTTAACTATGTTTCAGGATGACAGCATCTGTGCATTCAGCTATAAGAGCATACACCCAAGTGCAGAAGAATCCAAGACTAAATCTTTATTTCAGAAGCTTGGCAGTGTCAATGTTGGCAGATACTGCTGTAGAATGCCATTTTCCTGGATTATTCTACAGGCAGTTGAGGCCCAATGGAATCACTCTGACTTGGAATCTGGCAGTAAGTACAAGAGTTCTGTGTATTAAGTGTAGTACTGTAGTGTACAGATGTTTATTCCTCCCATGGTACAGGTGACGTATGCCAACGTTTGATGTCATTGTATGAAAAGATGGGAGTCCAGAACATAGGCGCTTTCTTCCGGGACTACCCACTGGAAACCGCATCTCACCTTCAACTTCACCAGCTGTATTTGAAAGATTTGGTAGCCAGTGTAATCCAGTCGCACAACATGGAGGAAGCAACGGTACTGATTTGTATTGTACACCTGTATTATGTTGCTATCTTTCCTAATTGCTTTCTTATGCTCAGGTTTTGGAGACAACCCTGGTGTGTCTGTCTGACCAAATGCTGCAGTCTACTGATGAAGTACCACTGCTACACCGGCTTGCTTCCTACCACGTAGCATACCACCTGAATGAGGTGCACTTTACCCAGTACAGAGCACTGGGGAGCATCTTTCCGGATTTGCACTGTCTAGTAGTAGATCACTTTTCACACCTATCTGAAGGAACTGCTCAAGGCCAATCTTCAGCTGACATTGCTGAGGCATGCTACATTCGCACACTCAGCTCACTTCAGCTGCACACTGAGTACATACTAAGGTGTGAAATATTACTGACACAATCCTTTCCATTCTGCAGCCTCTGGATGTACTTGCTGTGCGACTGCTGTTAGAGCGAATTGCACCAAAGCCTCTGACTGCACAGAACAAGGTTGAGTTCTGGAACATTCAAAACCTCAGGAATATCTACATCAAGAAGCTCAGAGAGTGCCAGACCACTGTGGATGGCATCCTGCGGAACAGTTCATGTGACACCGTTTGTGACCACACCAGTCTGAGGTGGGCATTTAGCTTGTGGTTTATGGTATTGTATGTGGGCTACTACATATGTAGCTATAATAATTATGTAATTTGGTCTTCTTTTCCAGAGTCCAGTGGCACAGTGTCAGGGCAGTTCAAATGTATATTGAGCATCTTATCCTGCCTCTTTCATCGCACGAGAAAATGACTGAAGAAATTACCAAAGGAGCTTTTAGACTGTGGAGTGTATGTGCACATTGTGTGTTAATCATTTTTTAATTTGGGTTTCATGATTGCAAACAACTTGTGTTTTGGTATAGGCACTGACAAGGCCAGGAAGAGCTGCTACTTTCAGTAAAAAGGAGCAGCTGGAGCATTTCATTCGTATTCTACGGAGTGTGGATGACCGTGTGGCAGCCCATTTGGGTTTCAGGTACCTACTGTAACTGCAGCTGTCAGTGCAGAACCATGCATTGGTTAGTGGCCTATGTTTTCTCTGTACAGTTCTCCTGAAGATAGGCGAGATGCTGTACAAGTGGCCAATGCTACCTCTAGCAGGTATGTACGCTATCATGATAGTGTATAGAGTTGCTATTCAGGTGCGCCATCTTCATGAGCGATAGCCTTCAGTGTAAATGCAAATGCATTGAGCAATAGTGCTGCAATTTCTTTTTGATAAGAAGCCATAGTGCTTGCATGTTTACTGTTGGTACCAGCACATACTGTGTCCATTCTAGGCTGATGCTCACAGCATCGTGGGGGTGAGCCTGAGCAAGCTAAAGGTGCCAATGGCGTGCAACTATGTGTAGTAGACTGTATAGTGTGCATTGTAGATGCTGAAAGGGATGAGTGTTTTCCTGTATAGTGACACCTGGTAGGGGCCAAGGCTGATGCTAATGAAAGGTGGAAGAAAGCAAATGTTAGAAATCACATGTACTTGTTGGTCAGCTTTGAATGAAGTTTACATGAGGAGGAGAAAGTGCACTAATTAAGCCAAGTGGTAAGAAGTCCACTTGTCTATGTGAGGAGCAGAAAAGAGAAGGGACTTCTATCTGCAGTGGCCCCTCAGGTGCAATTCTCAAGTTTGGAGGAGAGTGGTGCTAGTATTCCCGGCTTTGATGAATATGCCATTAAATGTAAATTGGGGTAGAGCCTTGTCTTCTTTTGGTACGATGACCTGAGTCTATAGACTACCTCGCTTAAGGTTCAGTGAAGTTCTCGAGTTTGGAGAAGAAGAATTGTCATTCTTCCTTCTTTTGATGGCTGTATCCTTGCCTGTAGGAGAGGTTGGGGTGTCCGCTTCATTTTGTGTGATTACCTGCACGTTTGAAACTGTCCGTGATGATTATTTGATTCGCACGCAATGGCTATGCAACGGTAGCCATTTAGCCATTTTGCACTCAGCAGAAATTGCCCCCCCATGGCCAAAACGAATGTACGATATATAGATGTATGGGATGTGGTGGTAGGGATAGTGGTGGTTGTTTGTATACCATAATACAATGGAAAACCAGCAGTCAATGCATACCCCTCCTTGTTCCTACACTTTTTTCACCAGTTTATATATATATATATATATGTTATATATATAGTACGGTAGGGAGGTCCATAGCCGATATATACGACCCGAGGTAAATATGTCGCCGAGGTCGTATATAGAGGCTATGGACCGACCTACCGTATTATATATACTATATACTATGGTGAGTGCGCAACAGACGAACCTTTTGCCTAAAAATGCTTCGCGAAATGATGCCATTTTTGCCCAATACCACTTCGCAATACTTAAGTTCCTATGGTTGCGCAATCACCATGGTATATATGTCGTATGGCGATTGCGCAATCCTGTAGTCAAGGATAGGGCTAAAAAGTATGTTATATGCCATAACAACCCGAAAAGGAGGTACATTATCATATCATACTTGACATGTCACTATTCAGCATGCAGTAATTGGTGATTGCTAGCTAGCTAGGAGTGGAGCTATCATGAAGGACAAAATGTGAGTGTACATACTTCAAGCGTCGTGTGTAGTTCGCAGCTTCGTGTCGGTGCTGCTCGCGTGGTGTCTCCCTCATTTGTGGCCCCTGCAAGTGACATGTAGCTACGCACGATGAGTAGCGACCGTGCGGTGCTAGTTCTGCCGGTCTGCTTTGTATTGTTGCAACTCACGCACGTACGAGTTGCCCTCTCGTAGGCAGTTTAGATCGACTCGCTAGAGAAAGTGAGAGAGTCTCTCTGCACTTGTCAGTGATGACGGCCATGTCAGTCTCTTTGAAAGACGCGTGTACCAGGTCTGAGACCACTGGACAACGCCAGTTCTTTACGGCTTCAGCGACCTAGTACCTAGGAAAAGTTTTCTGCTGTTCGATCGCGGATCGCAAATGCAATATTTGAAATTGGCGCCAGAATTGCAGATTTGGCTCGTAAGGTGACGGTCTCCTAGGCGTTTAATAAGGAATGTAAATGGCGTCACCTGCTACTTGCCCTGGCTGGCGAATGGAGCCTTCACGCACTCTCTGAGCTTCAGAATCGCCATACGATATAACGTATAACGTATGGTAAGGAGGTTGATTGCGAAAATATTGACCCTCGGGCTGTATATCAAACTCGGCACGGATTACATATACAGACAGGGTTGCCATTCAACTTGTCTGCGTGGGGCTCACTCAGGCTTGCCCCAATTATTCAGTTGCCTAGCTTCTCATTTACTAGATCCTCTATTAGTTTTTGTCATTAACTCTCTGTCAAATATCAGTTTCAACCATTCTTCATTAATTTCCGTTACTATCACAGTTTCATTGAAGATGATATTACTACAGTACATGCGCTTGCCAAACACTGTAAATTGTGTAAAGTAATGTTAGCCAGCTCTCTTTACGTTTGGACGCTTAGTGCACACCAAGCAAGAATAAGTGTGTTCGGTAATGGTGTGCTGTGTTGTGGTTTACCTTCTGCCTACGTACATATATAAAAATGCAAATGTATGGTAGCAGTGTGGTGTGTGTGCCTATGTGTCTGTACAAGTGCTAAGGTCTAGTTCACTTGTGACAATTGCTTCACAGCCACACGTGTGTTCAAGGTATATGTGTGCCAGTTTCACAGTGTTGCATCTACCGCATATTCCACTTGATTGAGGGCTGGCTTTTAATGCTATACATATAAATATCATAGGTGAAACGTGATCCTACTCACTCTCACTTGCCTGTCTGTAGCGATGCAAGTTATGGAGACTTCTGCAGAGCAGTGAAGATGCTATTTCTGGAGGTTGTGTCTGTGTTGTGCTTTGGCCAAGGCAGCTATGAGCCCCCCACTCCTGAGCTCATTGAAGTCCTGATGAAGCAAGTGTTCCAAACCCAAACCACACAGGACCTCTCTCCTCTTGAGTGGGAGGAAAATGACTCCAGTCCTGTCATTCGATCAGTGTTGCTGCAACTCATTTTGATGGGAAGGTGAGCATGCGTTGTAATACGTATGCTCTAAAGCTGCACTCCTTCAATTACAAATGTACATAATATAATGAATTTGTCATTGTCATTTTTGTCATTCTATATAGTGATGTGGAAGTGGATCTTGGCAGGTTGATTGAAAGCTTCATTACTACCTGTTCACATTACATACCTGAAGAATCCCAGCCAAAGCTCTTGTATTCTTTGGTTATCAGATGTCTGGAGGTTAGTTGGTGTGACATGCACTTCTACACTCAGAGGGTTGGTTGATTGTTGTGCTTTTATATATGTGTAACAGGATACTGCCTACAAAGCCCAGTCTGCGGGACAAGACGAAAGGGACATTGCAAGGTCTTTAGAGTATTTGGGTAATCTTCTGGAATCAGCTGTGCAATCCTATTCACGCCACAATCCTGAAGCACCACCAACTTTCAAATGGCTAAATGACATTGCCCAATTAAGATTTGCATTGGCACTGTCTGCTGACTACCTGTGCACATATGTTGCTGAAACACCGGAGAAAATAGCTCTGAAGCATCGGAGTAGGATGATGATGGAACAGTTTGTCGATCTTCTGTCAGCCTGCCTGCAGAAGCTTCAGTTGCAGGATTTATCTCTGTACTTGGCCAAACAAATAGCAAGGAGGCATGGCATGGTATTGCTGAAACGTCTGTATCAAGAGCATTCCTTTGTGCTTCCTGTATCCTTACAACAGCACCAGGTACTAAGAACAATGCACTTCTATCGCTTCACAGTAAGGTAAATTGGCTTGTCTGGTTTGTTTTTTTGTGTGATTTTAGTTGCAGCAAAATGTTCCAGACTTCCTGGTGCTGTCTGGTGATGGCTACAGTGAACTCCGGGAGGCCCTTATGCAAGCAGTATTAGATGACAGTGACCAGTCCTTCAAAGTTACCCTTGGTGTATGTGTATATCAATTTAGCAGTTAGCAGTTGATGAAATTGATTATGAGTACGTATGTCCATGTCCTTTATACGCAGCATCTTCCAGCAGACTGTGTGCAGTGCGTACCTCTGGCAGTTTTTGCAAAGCTGACATGGCCTACCCGAACAATACACAAGACACCAGATAGAGAGGTTTTCATACTTGTAATTGCTGTGTTGCGTGGGGTATGTTTATAGTTTCTTCTTTGTTCTGCAGCTTATGGAGGGCATTTCATCATCTATTCAGCAATGTGGACTCCTTGACCAGAATGTACGTAAGGGCTTTCAGTCATAATTTCAGATACTATTTGTCAATCTATTACTGCCGAATGACGACTGTACTAGCTAATATTTTGTAGCCCCCAAGTGCTAAATGACCAGTACACTGGTCACTTCTGGTAACGTGGAATAGTATCTTTTCTGTAGTAGAGCAGAGAGACACCATCTTTTTACATTAGTGCTGCAACGAGTAGGGTTCACGTTCCATATGATGTGTGAGATTTGCAACAAGGGAAGCATGTGAAGTTTGTTGAACAACAATGTCTTTTAACAACTTCCCTGCCCAAGTGGACCCTTTGAAGGTTTGTTGGTACACAAAGCTGTCAATAGATGAAAGAAGCATCTAACATGTGAAACTTTTACAAACTTGTGTATGCTTTGTGCAGGTGACATTTGCACTACTGCACTATGCAATTGCGTGAGCTATTTTAAAATTGGATGTTGGAGTCAAGCCTGTATTATTTCATGAAGGCACTGATAGTTATGTTAGTGTTAACCTCCTGGGTTCTTCATGTATACAGCTAACAGAGGTGACACTGAATCTGCTTAAAAGACAGATTGCAGGAGGCTTCACACCCATGCAGCCATCTCTGGATTTGGGTGCCCGAATGCTAACAGCACTGGTGTTACATGTGATAACAGCTGTTTTCAGCAAACAGAGGGACCCTCTTCTGAAGCCATTTGTCAGCATCTTAACTACTCCTACTACCATGGTTGTAAGTCATACCCGGCCAATACAAACACCTGGTTGACTTGTGTATGTAGCAGTGGTTCATGGAGGATGTTTGTTTTGTTGTCAGGGAAAATTCCTTCCAACAATGCCTGAAGACTTCTTGATACAAGCAATGACCTTGATGGACATGCAAGGACAGTATAGCCAGAGAAATGACATGCGTGGAAAGTTTTATAGTAAGTGAAACATGGTGCACACACCCATTAATAAAACAATGAGACTAAATATATTGGTAACCAGTAACTAAACAATGTCATAGTTATCTTTGCCTACGTGCTCTGTTCCATAGGCTGTCCAAATGGTCACCCCTACATAATAACAGAGGTTTGCAAAAAGCTGTCTTTGTTGCATTTTGAGGTGTCATGCATAATTTAGCTTTTGGTACATCTCATAGTGCATATGTAGTCAAGTATACTTTCATAATGTAGTGTACAGGCCCAAACCAGAGCTGGAATTGTCCAGTATGTCACCAGCGCATTGGTGCATTGAACTCTCAACTGGCACCAGGAAATGCAGCAACCCCCCTGTGAGCTTTCATTACTTGCATTTACCTCTAGTAAACGGTTTACCCGGCTTTCTTTCTTATTTGTAGGGCGAGCCGTGTTGAAGTTGGGTACATATTGGGTGTTGCTAGTAGTCGCAGCCATGAGGCCATCCCTGAGCGCAACATGTCCCCCCTTGCTTGTGCTGTGATGAGGTTCATCCTTCATGCCTGCTTTATGTGGTCAGCGAGTCAGCAACCAGAGGTAAAGGCAGGATAGCATACGTACATGTGCGAAAAGCAACCAACTAGCTTTTGCCATGAAACCGTTCAATAGTCATCAATTTCACTCGTGTATTACACTAGACCACATTCTTCATTCTAGGCTGTATTACAGAGCATTGCTGATGTTGGGGTAGGAGATCCAGATGTGGCCACGTTCTTCTGGGAACACCTACTGATGGATATGAGGGTGCTTGGAAGAGCATTGTCAGCTGCAGAGGATGAAGTTGCCTTGTACCTTCACCAGATCATTGCAAGAATCAGCACAAGGCAGGATGTTACAGGTATGTGTGTGAGTGGCTTCACTTCCATGCAGATCACACTGTCACCCAAGAGATCCGATTTCCCTTCCATTTAGTTGTTTGACTGCCCTTTACACCTCTGTAGATGCATGATGTATATATTAACCTTCCATGCTTTGTCTAGTTATATAATGATGCAAATGAATGATCTCTTTTCTAGATCTTAAACTTTTATTATGCAACTGCTAGAATTCTAGGACAATGTGTGCGATTCCTTAAATCACCAGTACTGTTTTGTTGTTTTTCCTGTTATTATTTAGGCATTGATGGCTCACTCGCCTCAAAAGCTATCAGAAGCAACTGGGAGGATTATTTTTGTCGACTCATCCTTGATCCTTTCCTGCAGGTGGAGTGTGTATTACTGTGTAGTCTGTAATTATTCATGCGAGAACACACATAGGCCATACTATTAAAGCATAAAAGCATCTCAGTAAGTGCATTTACATACAGAAATGAAAGTAGACCGAACGTGATTTAAATCCAAACATACGGTACGTGGCATAAAAAAGTTATCGTCTACGGACGCAGGTATGGATACGGGTACGGATACGGGCGTAATTGATAACTCGTACGGGTGCTGATACGGGCGGCGATACGGGCGTAGGAAGGATACGTACGGTCCGTAGTGTCAAGCGACAAAGAAGTGCTAACTGCTTGCGCATTTCTGCTAAAACGATTTCTTACTCAAGCAATCTTCGGAAGGTGCGCCTTTCTGGTGTGATATCAAGATCTCTTGTCCGTTGTTGTCGTTACGAATTGTCTTTGAAGCACATCATCTTCTTCGCGCGCAGAATGAGTCTACGGCTGGCCATTAGAGCGACACAGGAGGAAGCAGGTGAGCGAGCAGCCATATAAAGGAATCGGCTGCTCCGGTGTTCTTCTGACAAGAGCATGCTGTGACAGTGCATACGCTTCTTCCTACAGACAACCATGCACCAATTCCAGAGGATAGGTGAAGGAAAACACTGCAGCAGTCGCAACTACACCAGAAAGAAAGCTTTCGCACTTTCGAACGATCAATCTCAATAGAGCTCTACGTTCTTTGCGATCGACACTTTCATTTGATTTTCCGTACAGGTGTATGTCTACGATGGGTTACATATGGGTTACATATGGGCCTACGCACGGGCGTGTGTGAGTACGTACGGTTTGACCTACGGGCGTACGTACGCCCGTGGACGGTAACTTTTTTATGCCACGTACCGTAGTACGGTACATGACACAGAAAACTTCACTTTTTCCGCAGACTACCACGCGGGTGATCCGCAAATAGCCACGCAGCCGTCCGCGTATGTCTGCTTGGACAATTAGCGGATTCTGTGCGGAACAATTAGCAGATTTCGTGCAGAATTTTGCGGATGTAATACGCAGTCGCAGTGATGTGTTGCACCTTTTCGTATTTTCAGAGATTGCAAGGATAATACCCCCTCGAATCTCACCCTAATTCTACAGGTGCGCTCGGCAGGGAAAGGCTATCTAATCCTTGTACATAAATCGCTATTGTTCCGTCGTAATCTCACGAAGTTCGCCTTTGCCTTCCGGTTCCCACCATTTTCAACCCGAATCTGCGGAAATTCGTGTCCGCCCACACGGAAGATCCGCGTTGTTCCGCACAACTATCCGCGGGTGTCCGCATGGAACAACCACGGAATTCCTCGGAACAAGTTAAGTTTTTTGTGTCATGTACCGTACCTCCTTTGATGAAATTGTATCATGTAGCTTAAGCCAGCAGGACAGGGTATAATCAAAGAACTTGTGTGTTTTAGCACAGGGATCTTATGTACATCTTAATGTACTATATTCTGTTCGAATATGGAAGGTTGTGACAGACAACGATGTTAACTTGGTGTAAGAGTTGTCATAAACTGCCATGAAATGTGGGTCAGCTAAAACCTTTCAAGACCCAAGATAAGTTACTGAATTTTATGATGGCACCTTATGAGTAATTGACGTGAAAGCATCTCAAGCAAAGAAAGGCTCCACCGTGTGCAACACCGAACAGCAGCCATGCAGAATACTACAGAAGTCTAGACATGATCCGTTTACCTCTTTCGGCAGAAGCAATAACACACAGTTTCAGACAGTGATGGTGTCCACTAGTGAGTACAATGAAATCAAGACACATGACACTTTTCAGTTCCTTAGCATACTAGCCAGTGGGTTATCATCAGTCAAACCATCACATTACTTGCACATGCGTACAGCTATAACATGCAGTTTTGAAAACCACCAATCTGAGAAGCAAGCGAGTTAATGCATAAGTTAGTTACAGTAATGCATTGCACACCCAAGCTACATATATATGAGGCTTGTATCTATTGAGGTAAGATACATGAAACCTGCAACACCTGCTAAGTGAGTTGTGTGTGTTCTTCTTCTTTTGTGTTCAGAACCCTGCTGCCATCATACAAAAAGGACTGGATGTGATTTCAAGAGATGCTGAATTAGGTAGGATATCAGTATGCACACTGTCACATTATATTTACACGTTACCTGTCGTATGCCACCTACACATTTTATTGTATGCACAACAAGACTTTCTTCTCTGCCTCCTCCCAGAACATGATGAGGTGTTCTTGGCTGTGTATGAGAAAACTGCCAGGGAACCAGACATGATGCAAACTTTGTGGGCCTACAGAACCAGGATCACCATGCAAGATATGACTGCTGCTCTCAACAATGTGCCTGATGTGAAGCACAAGCACCCACTGTTGCACAAGTTTTTACAGGAGGTATGCAAAGTTTTTTGCCATGTGTTACAAGGGAGTGGCATCAGCTTCAAATTGAGTTTCATTCTGTTAGATGATATATGTACGTATGGTGATACATGCATTGTGTATATACCTCTAACATGTTCCACGTCGTGACTGTAGGAGCCACTGCTACGAGCACTACAGTACCTTCCAAATGTAGTGCAGCTTCAGAAAGTCTTAGTGGCCTGTCTTAACCATAAAATTGACAGAGGTGAAGCTCAGGCACTGACTGTCGGAGTGTGTTTTCAGAAAATCACCAACTCAGGTACATTGTATGCTTGCATGTTTACACAGCTTTCATGTCAAATGAAGTTGTTTTTTTTGGTTGCTGTATCCATAGAGGAAGAACAGATGTCTCTTGTAGAGTGCTTGGCGGGGTTTAGGAAAGCTTGGAAGCTGGTTAAGGAACGACTGCCTCACCATCGTTAGTTGAACTCCCCTACTAGTTTCCTTACAATGTTTCAGTGAAGTATGATTTTGTTTCTTCTCAGGTATCCACATCACTGCTTCAGATGTACAAACTATGGGAGATGTTTCAAAGGACTTGCCTGTTGCCTGCTTACTTCCTTGTTTCTCTGGACCTGGGCTGTGCTCCCTTGCATTGGCAGACTTCCTACTATTTCAGCAGAATGAACTTATTGAACATTGTGCACAATCCCTATCAAAGTACTCATGGTAGGCCTTGTTTGTCTTCATTTCAACATGCTAAAGCCACATTTTAAGCAACTGCAGCTAGTGCATAAGCCATCTTGACATGTAATATCAGTAGTGTAGTATTGAATCTATGGTGTTTAAGCTAAGTGCCTTTTTCTCAGCTTTAGCCGAAAGTCCATTCCACTGTCCCAAGTTCAGCCCTTCCACATGGTGTCCTATGAGGGGGAGATCCACTCAGTCATCCTGACCCACTGTCGATACTCTTTGTCATTTGGGAAGGGCCACGAGGTTGAGTACGACTTTGCAGCCCTAGAGAAGCACATCTATGACAGGTTTCTTGTGACCAAACCAGAAATTGATGGAAGGAGCCAGCCACTGATGATGTACACCAGTGATGTCATCCGGCAAGACATTTTCCAGCAGCTTAAAGACAAGATTAAGCCACAGGTAATTTGTATTCCCTCAAATGTAAAGTACACTTTGGAGGATGCATGTGTATATCCTTCTCAAACAATCTTCAGATTTCCCTATCACCCGAGGAGCAACGAGATGTGCTGGGTAGACTTCACAACAACTTGAGGCACATCACAGAGGCCCTGAGTACTGTGACCACTGCCATGGGATTCTTAGCAAGTGCAGGCAGCTGCCCTGACGTGTCATGTGCACTAAAGGATTACATCCTGAAAGTCTTAAAGATTCGCAGAACAGAATTTTGTGCCAATGTCAGTTCATGGTACAATGTTTCAATCAGCTATGGGAAGACAGTCTCTCTCTGTTTAATTCATTGTTGTGCTTTCCTTTTTAGTACACCTTGCAGCACATTCTGTCCCTCTGGGAAACACTTGCACTGGAGAAAGCACGGATGCACTCACTCAATGAAAAGGAGGTACAAATTTTATGACGCAATACACAGTACTCTAATGATTGTCATTTGTATCAGACAGGCACTACTTCACTTTCAATGTAACACTAGATTCCATTTGATGGCTACAATGATGCCACAAGTGAGCTGTTTCATTCAATGCCTGAGGAAGTTGAAAGACAATACAAGACGTCCTTGAAGGGAATGCCCCTTAATTCCCTGATGAGTTTGCTCTTTCAATTTATTCAAGTTCGGCTTAGAACCTTTGAGCCTCATGAGTTTCAGTGGCCGTAAGTTACAGCTATCAATCTTTTGTTGTTTTGCTACAGTACATAAACATTGTATGCCATGTATATTGATACACTAATAGGTGAATGCTACATAGCTAATTCAAGCAAGGAATATTGGGTACATACGTATAGTAAGTAGCAGTGAATGATGACAAAGGTGGACTAGATCTCACATGTAAGTAAGCACTAGAATATCGCCAGTGAAAATTGGAAAGTCTTCTTTGCCCTTTTAACATCACATTGCCAGGTTGAAACTTTGGATAAGCTGTGACTGGGTCAGAACCAGACACAGCACAAACCCTCTTGGCCACTATGCAGTGCAGCACACAGTAGTCAAAGAGCCTGCACACCCACAAGGACCAATGCATTTTGCCAGTGGGTGGCAGTTTGCCAAATAAGAGTGCCATATGTATATGGTAATAACGCCGTATTTAAAACTTTCACACTTGTGCACACTCGCTCACATGTAAACTGTACACGAACATCAGTGGGATTTAGATGCACTCTCAGGCAATTTCTGTAGGTGTATCGATAGATTTTACTACCCGCGGTAAACTCTGCCTGTGGTCTGTTGAATTTAGGAGCACTGTTGACATGTTTGTTACCATGGCAATGAGATCTATATGCAGTAATAGATTTCCTTTTACTCCTGCGTAGTGCTATGTATACATATCTGAATGCAATGAGACCATTCGTTCCCAAGGCATGCATACAGCACATGTGTTATTTTGCCTTCCTCTTCTCCCTCTTCTTAGACTTACGGATTGCCTCCAAGGCTATATTCCTGACTGCAATGACAATAACGTCCAAGATCTAGAAGAGAAGTTGAATGACTTTCCTGAGGATGTCTTGGTGGAGCATGCTGTTCATGTGTGGCACATCACTGTGAGGCATCACCAAGATTTGCTGCAGAACGCTACTTCTGAGTGTTACTAGTTAATGCATTGCCTGCACAATGCACATATATACTTAAGAGTAGTTAAGACTAGTATATGAGCTGAACATAGTACACTATTATTAGCTGAGCTGAAGTAGAAACATTTAATGACTAAATTGTGAACTGTCTGTAAGTGTATTCTTCATCTACTGTGTTAATGAATACTGCTTTTCGTATGGCCAAAATGAAACATGTGGGATCGAACATTTTAATGAAAACTGTTCAAATCCATTGTATATATATGTGGGATGGTCAGCTCAGTTAGGAGTTGTACTATCAATGTAACCAAACACCTCCCATAGCACATTTATAATATTGTTTGCATCCTGTGGCTATCTGCCAATTAGCCAGTCTGTACACATAATCTTCAATACAGGCATTGTCTTAGCAGTCGTGCATCAATGTATTGCGTATGTGCCAATACATATATAGTACCAGACATAAATTTTGTCAGGAAGAAACATTCAATTTAATGTGAACTTTGTCAGCAGTTAGAATTCGCTTGTGAGTAATCTAACCCTTTACATAGCAATAAGCAAGTTGCATGGAATGCAGTATATATATGTTATCATTGCTTGTGACATTACTGGTGGGACTGTAATACATGGGAAAGATAGGTGAAAGGGTGTACACCGACAAATTTTGAATTCCTGCATTCATAATAATATATAATATATTATGAATGCAGGAATAATGTGTGTGTGTGTGTGTGTGTGTGTGTGTGTGTGTGTGTGTGTGTGTGTGTGTGTGTGTGTGTGTGTGTGTGTGTGTGTGTGTGTGTGTGTGTGTGTGTGTGTGTGTGTGTGTGTGTGTGTGTGTGTGTGTGTGTGTGAACTCCTCCTGCGTGAGTGGCAGTGTGGCAGTGCGAGAGGAAAGGTGCACATTGTGTGTGTGTGTGCGTGTGTGTGCATGTGTAAATGTGTGTGCGTGTCTGTGTGAACTGCATGTGTGAGTGGCTGTGTAGGAAGAAAGGTGTGTGCACATGTGCACGTATGTGTGTGTGTGCGCGTGTACATGCATGCGTATGTGTGTGTGTTTGAGCGTGTGTGTGTGAACTCCTCCTGCATGCACGAGTGGCAGTGTGGGAAGGAAGATGTGTATGCATGCATGTGTGTTGCATGTGTGTGAACTCCTGCATATGTGAGTGGCAGTGTGGCAGTGTGGGAAATAAGGTGTGTGCACGCGTGAGTGTGTGTGAGCTCCTCCTACATATGTGACTGGTAGTGTGGGAAGGAAGGTGTGTATGTGTGTGTGTGTACGTACATGCATGCATGCACATGTCTGTGAACTCCTGCTTGGGTATATAGAAGTGTGGGAAAGAAAGTGCGTGTGCATGCATGTGTGCGTGCATGTGTGCTTGCATGCTTGCATACGTGCGTGTGTCTGTGTGTCTGTGTGTGTGTGTGTGGCACTCGACGAGTATGTTCGGGATGATTTTTCTGACAAGCCTATTTGCCACTCTTTAGGTGACCTGTAGCTGTATCAGTGTGGCAGTCAGCTGGCTCCAAGTTGTGGTGTGAAGTCATGCTTGTGTGCATGGAGCACTGGATCGGAGAGAACTAATACTGTGTTCAGTTGTCCAATGAGTCAGCAAATGGTAGTTTTACCTTCTGGAATCTCCTTAGCCTTACAGTTTATGCTTATGGAGCATTGTGCGCTGTGCCTCCCCCAGGCCCCTCTTCTACTCTCTCTAAACCTGTCTGACACCCTCGTCTCTCTTACCCCCTATAACACACCCTGTTCCCTCTTGTTCACCACGTCCCCACCGTGTATATAATGGCACTTGTGTTAACCACACTGTGCAGCAGGCCCCCACTATGTGAACACCCTGTATCCAGGGTGACAATGGTCCCAGGACTTTGAAGCTGCTGACAGTGTCCAGTCTTGGCAGGATTGTTGTGTACAGTGAGCTGCAGCCGTCAGATGACAGAGTGAAGGTAAAGGCATGGCTGCATGGCTGCATGACTGCATGGTGATCACAAAATTCATGGCAAGGTTTCGGTCAAGGTGAGCATTACACAGCATGTGCATAAAGGTAGAAATTGCAACATGCAGATCATGCATACTGGCTACAGTAGAATGGAGTCTTACTAGTCATACGTACATACTGTACAGTGTACATGTAGCACAACTGTGTTATATATACCGATACCGAATTGATGAGCAACAACACAACAGTTAATAATACTCACTAGTGGGATGTTTAGACTCGAAAGTCTTTGTCAACTGCTTACAAGACATCAACTATGATCCTCTACAACATCACAACTGCCTTACTCTACCCCTTCGTCTTTGCTCCCATCTTCCTAGTCTGCCCATCCCCAGAGGCTGTCTGCTGAGGAGGCTCACAGAGCGCTGAAGAGTGATATTCCCTCAGGAACCAACCCTGCTGCTTTTACCAATTTGTTTGAAAACATTGAGAACCTGAAGGCCTTTGCAGTGGATGTAAGCAAGGCTATGCCCCTTACACAGATCACAACAATGCCGCTGTCATGGGAGACAGTGCACATGAAGTGGGAACCTTATATATTTTGTGTAAAGTCTGTTCTTTTGTGTTATCTGCATGCAGGTGTCTGAGGAGAATGATGCAGTAGTGTTCATAGCCACTCCAGCCATGAGCAGTCACACCATCATCAACACCGGCAACCCAGAGACCCTGGTGAGTGCTGCTACCACTGCACAAGCTATAAAGTCCGAACGTGGTTGCTCTTACCCAACTAGCATAGTGTGTCTCCCCCCCCCTCCCCCAAGGTGTGTGTGACCACATCAGGAGCTGTGAGTGTGCACAGCTGGCTGGCCCACCATGCTACTTACTCCAAGTCCAGACCATTTTATTTTCAACAAAGACCCCAATTCCTACAATGACAGGTTTGTGTGCTGCCAGGTGTGAATTGAAATGAAAGTAGGCAGTACCTTCAAGGTACTATAGGACCAGTGCTTGTCAGCCCCTGTTTGTTGTAAGACACCATTGTCGTCTACTATTTCTGTGTCCCCAGCTGTATGTGGCTACGCATGTCTGCCATACAGTACACAACACAGGAGGAAAGGTCTCTTTATTACTCTTCAGTGTAGGCTATTCATGTTTTGACTGGTAGCCTAATGCAACCCATTTGGCCATGATCACAGCCTTAAATGCCTACCCCACAGTGAATACCTAGGTACCTACACTGTTTAGTGGTGTGATGCATTGCCTGTTATGCACTGTATTATGTACATACTCACAGGAAAAAGCGCATATACATACGATAACACATGGGATCCGTGACTAATTGGGTAACACGGGAAATTCACGAGGTTCTGTATTTAACGGAAATATCACGTTACCGTGATTCCCCATGTGTATCGTATGGACGAGCCCGTGACTGTTAGCTATAGAGATAAGTAGGCTTTCTGGCTATCGAAGAAGATGCGCGACATGCTGGACTCTACGTCAATCATTATTCTGAACATTTAATACTGCTACTGTACTCTTATCATTTCTTGCTGTAACTTATTTACTGTCCATCATTGATTGTCTGTAGCTAGCTAAAATATACATACACGTTGTAAAACTTTGAAACGTATTTAGCTGTAGCTATCTATCAAAGTAAGAAGCTTCACTTAAGCATAGAAATGACGGTACCGCATCCGGTATTGTCGCTCCCGCGTACCTCGATAACAACGATACCGTCGCTACGTACATACGTAAAGCGCATATACATACGCTAACACATGGGATCCGTGACTAATTAACGTAGGTACGTGCCTCAGTAACGACGGCAGTGTTTACGTCCTTGGTGTAAGCAAAGACGGTTGAAATACGGCCTGTCCCGTGGTGCCCTTATGCAAGTACGTACGTTAACATACGGGAACTGTTGATCGCATAACGCAGTCACGTGCCTTTTCCGTGGCATACGTATATACGGCACCGTACATGTAATGTACGGTGCCCGTTTTTATATGCGTTTTATCCTGTGTCTGTATAAGCTGTTCATCACCAAACCAGTCTACCATATACACACCCCACTGAACGTACACCCCACCTTGGGCTGCATTAGTGTGTGTAGTAACACTTGACTAAAGGTGACACCCATCCTTCCTTCAGGTCAAAGTGGCACTACATCGGTGCTCCATTTGCCCCAAGCATCGTCCCCTCATCGGCCATGTTTGTGACCTCCCGCTCCAACAAGTTGCTGGTATCTGCAGGGCACTGGGATAACAGCTTCAGGGTGGAGTCACTTGAGAAGGGAAAGATTATTGCTCGGGTGGCATATCACCAAGGTGCATGGTGCTGGCTGTACGTACTCATAAAATGGAGAGAAAGGGTGGGGGGGGGGGTGGGGGAGAGAGTGTCATGGCAGGGACTGGTAGAGGGGTGCGAACATCATCTCTGCATGTGTATTGAGACTATAAATCAGGCACTGGTTGTGGAAGGAGATATGCATCATGCACATGTGCCACAATGGTGGTGTGCAGCCCCTAAATGCTCCTCAGTCAATTATTGGCATTCAGTCTTTCATGGTGTGCATGCCTGCTTCACATTCTTGTCCTCCTCCTCCACCTCCTCCTATGTGTAGCTGTGGTAACTTGCATGGCCCTGGATGCATCTGGGTGCCATCTTATCACAGGCTCCAGGGACCTCACCTGTGCCATCTGGGGGTTCAGCAAGGACCCCAAATCTTTTGAGCACCCTCTACAGACACTGTATGGACATGATGATGAGGTGAGCAGTGCGTGTACTGAAAACTACATGTAATCACCATGGTAACCTTCCTATCACCATGGAGATGACCTACACTAGCCCCTGGGAATGGCAAGCCCTCTGTGGTATTATATATATCACTTAGGGGCAAGACCCAACAGCTGTGTGTGGGCCCCCATCGTGTATACATAAACTCCTGATCAATTTATAGAACCAAGCCCACTTGCCTTGTTCTTATCAAAAGGTTCTCAGAAATTCATTACTCATTTCCTGGTAATTGTTTACTCAAGGGAATTCCTGCACTCTTGCTGACACTCTGACACACCCACTTACCCACTCTGTCCCAGGTGACCTGTGTGGGCATCAGTGTGGAGTTGGATGTGGCTGTCAGCGGCTCAAAGGTGAGGGGTGCAGTTCACCACGCATGCCAAGTGTACCAGACTGGACAGTGCCATTCTTTCTGCTGTATTCTATTGTTCCAAAGGGAGTCAGCAAATAGTAGCTTATCTACTCGACAGTTTATGCTTATGAACCATCAATCCCATTGCATGTGACTCCCTTCCACTGCCTCTTTCTAGCTCCACACTCCCTGTCTCACATCCCTTCCCTCCCCTGCCCACCCCCTTTATGTATAGGATGGCACTTGCATTGTCCACATTGTGCAGCAGGCCCGCTACGTGCATACCCTGTGCCCGAGTAGAGAGGGTGATGATGGTCCCAGGACTGTGAAGCTGCTGGCAGTGTCCAGTCTGGGCAGGATTGTTGTGTACAGTGAGCTGCAGCCTTCAGATGACAGAGTGAAGGTAAATGCACGGCTGCACTAATGTTGTGTGTGTGCATAGCACTCCATGTTTTCTCACCTTGTATGTGTGGAAGTATGTTTGGAATGTTGTACTGCCAAGACATAGTTTTTCTTTTGTGGCCTCCAATTAGTGTGTGTTGTCATTCACCTGACCTTCGACTGAAGCCCTATTGATTCTGTGTTTCCTACACGTGTTCATGTACTATTGTGTAGTGAAGGTACGTAACTGCATGGCTGCACAATGTGTGTGTACGTACATACTGTACAATATCACTGCATGCACAGTATGTGTGAGACGTTACTCTATACAACACAGTCAGATATTTACTGTATGCACCACATCACATACGTATTTACGTATGCTCCAGTTGTTTTCAGCCAGTGTTGTGTTCTCACTTATACCTCTCCTCACCTTTGATGGCAAAATTATCATTCTACTATATGTTTTGTGTAGTGCTGTATGTATGCTGTTTGGCACATGGCCTTGCTGGCTGTACGTTGAGTATTTGCAGGTGTGTACTAGCTTCACTTCTCCCTTCCTTCCTCCCCCTCTTGCTCTTTCCCTGTGTGTATGTGTGCCGTGCTTGGATGTGTGTGTGTATGTGTGCGTGCATGTGTGTATGTGTGTGTGTGTGTGTGTGTGTGTGTGTCTGCATGTGCATGTACATGTGTATGTAGTTGGACCCCTGTCTCCACCTGTACTCCATCAATGGGAAGCTGTTACTGGTTGAGCCAGTGGACCAAACACTGACCTCCCTGTTAGTGCACCAGCAGTTTCTGGTCACAGGAGGACAGATGGGGCAGCTTCTGTTCAGAGACCTCTTCAGGTGAGGTGGGACTGGGTCAGGTGAGGCAGGTAAAGTAAGGCAGATGAGGTAATAATATTTGAGGGACTGGTGTAGGATGAAGCAGATGGGCTTATGTTTATTGTACGTGCATGGTCTACTGCTTAATTGGTACTGACCCTGTATATACACTTCAAGATTTATGTATGAACAGTCCTGAGTGGCTAGGTAATTCTGACATGATTGAGGTTTGTACACACTAGCCAAAAGAGTCACAAATTTCAGACATTTTGGCAGCCTTCGGCTACCTTCATCAGTGAGTCATTCACTGATGAAGGTAGCCGAAGGCTGCCGAAACGTCTGAAATTTATTACTTATTTGGCTAGTGTGTACGAACCTCAATCAAGATTTATGTATAATTGTTGTGTGTGTTGTATATATACGGTATCCATTGGTACAGTAGTACAATTACTCAAAGCTTCAGGGCAGGTCCTATGCAGCCACTTTCCCTCTTGCACGTGTGTCTTGCAGCCTGGCAAGGATCACCAAGCTGGAGGTGAAGGCTGGTGTATCCTGTCTCTCCTTGGCAAGAGAGCACAGCCATTTATTTCTTGGACTGAATAATGGAAAGATGTTAATTATCACCCCTCCCAAGAAGAAGAAGTGATACTTCAATGTTGTGATTGTAGAATTCTAAATAACGATCCTGCACGTTGTGTGAACATGTTATGCATTTGTGTAGTATATTATAGTATTATTGTGTTGCTAACACAACAAGCTTAGGTTTGCAGGCAGCAACCTTACGTATATAGCAGCAGCTCAGCACTACTGATCGATGACACAAAAGGGTTGCCAGCAGTAGACCCAAGCAGCTTGGCACTACAAAGCCCCGGCCAGCAGCACAAACTAGGGTTGCCAGCTGCAACCAATGCAGCAAACAGAGGCAGCACTGACCACAATAACCCAAGCAGTTCAAACAATAAAACAAGGTGCCCCCCCCCTCCAGCACAATGTCTAATTAACACATGTGCGCATTCATGAGTGCACACATACATGAACAGACACACATAAACACATGCACACAGATTCAACTGACTTCACTGATTCAAAATTGAGGATGCCTGAGCTGTGGTACTTTGCCTTTTCTTGGCCTTGAGCTCTGGGTTGATCAGTGGGAGGTTGTGGATACTCCCACCACTGCATCAAACTCCAAGGGAGGTGCAAGTGGGAGGGCATGAGGAGGTCACTCACTCACTGCGCAGAACACCTCCATACGTATATACACTTAACAGGCACTTTTGCTGACCCCTCCCCCTAGATGGTCTGCACATGTGTGTGTATGGAGTTGGATGTGGCAGTCAGCAGCTCCAACATGATGTGATGCATGAAGCCATGTGCTGGTGACTGACTGTCCAGGACCAATCAGTCTGTTGTGCTCAATTGCAATTGTTCCAATGATCAGCAAACACTAGTTTACCTCCTTGACACTCTTTTAACTCTTAGTGAATACTTGTGGACCATTGTTGATTCCTTGCATTTGCTTACCTTTTTAACTCCCACCAGACCTATATTGCATCCTCTCCCTCCCCTGTCTCTCCCCCTCCATGTATAGCTAGGATGGCCCTTGTATGTGCAACAGGCCCTCTATGTGCAGACACTGCTTCCTAGAATATAGGGAGGATGGTGATGGTCCCAGACTGTGAAGCTGCTGGCAGTGTCGTCTGGGCAGGATTGTTGTGTACAGTGAGTTGCAGCCTTCAGGTGACAGAGTGAAGGTAAATGCACTGCTGCACTAATGTTGTGTGTGCATAGCACTGCATGATTTCTCACCAACTCTAAAACAGTCACATACTTGTGCACCAAGGTACATTCACTTACATGCTGTGTAATGCTCACCTTTGAATGAAACCTTGCCATTTTGTGTTCACTATGTGTTTACTATAGATGTACATTGCCTGTCTGTGTAGTTTAGGCACTAAGCTTTGTTATGCACATATATAATGCTGGCTACAGTAGAGTGGATGCTCTAGTCGTACTGTACATATTGTACAGTGTAGTACAACTGCATGTGTTATACCAATAGCAAATTGATGAGCAACAACACAACTGTTAAGAATACTCACTAGCGAGATGTTTAGACCCGTAGGTCCTTGTCAACTGTTTACAAGACATCAACTATGAGCCTCTACAACATTACAACTGTCTTACTCTGCCCCTTCTCCTTCTTCGCTCCCATCTTCCTAGTCCGCCCATCCCCAGAGGCTGTCCGCTGAAGAGGCTCACAGAGCACTGAAGAGTGATATTCCCTCAGGAACCAACCCTGCTACTTTTATCACTTTGTTTGAAAACATTGAGAACCTGAAGGCCTTTGCAGTGGATGTAAGCAAGGCTATGCCCCTTACACAGATCACAACAATGCTGCTGTCATGGGAGACAGTGCACATGAAGTGGGTACCTTATATTATTTATATTTTGTGTAAAGTCTGTCCTTTTGTGTCATCTGCTTGCAGGTGTCTAAGGAGAATGATGCGGTAGTGTTCGTAGCCACTCCAGCCATGAGCAGTCACACCATCATCAACACCGGCAACCTGGAGACCTTGGTGAGTGCTGCTACCATGGCACAAGCTAGTAAGTCCAAACGTAGTTGCTCTTACCCAAATAGCATGATGTGTCTTCTCCCCTCCCCCACACAAGGTGTGTGTGACCACATCAGGAGCTGTGAGTGTGCACAGCTGGCTGGACCACTATGCTACTTACTCCAAGTCCAGACCATTTATTTTCAACAAAGACCCCAATTCCTACAATGGCAGGTTTGTGTATTGCCCGGTGTGATTTGAAATGAAAGTAGGCAATACCTTCAAGTGCTATAGGACCAGTGCTTGTCAGTTGTAAGCCACCATTTTTGCCTATTATTCTGTGTCCCCAGCCCAATATATGGCTACGTACGTATGTCCGCCCATACAACACAGGAGGAAAGGTCTCTTTACTACTCTTCAGTTTAGACCATTCATGTTTAGACTTGTAGCCTAATGCAAGCTATATGGCCATGCATGGTCACAGCCTTAAATCCTTTCCCCACAGTGAATGCTTAAATGACGTACGTATCTACACTGTTTGTTGCTGTGTGGCATTGCCTGTTATATACGTACATACTGCATAAGCTGTTCCTCACTGGACCAGTCTACCATATACACACCCCACTAAACTGAACCCCACCTTGGAGCTGCATGAGCGTGTGTAGTAGTAACACTTGACTGAAAGTGGTCCATTCTCTTCCTTCAGGTCAAAGTGGCACTACATTGGTGCTCCATTTGCCCCCAGCATCGTCCCCTCATCAGCTATGTTTGTGATCTCATGCTCCAACAAGTTTCTGGTATCTGCAGGGCACTGGGATAACAGCTTCAGGGTGGAGACACTCGAGAAGGGAAAATTTTTGCTCGTGTGGCATATCACCAAGGTGCATGGTGCTGGCTGTACGTACTCATAAAATGGAGAGGAAGGGGTGGTAGGGGAGAGTGTCATGGCAGGGACATACTGGTAGAGGGGTAGGAACATCATCTCCGCATGTGTTTGAGTTTAGATCTCAGGCACTGGTTGTAGAAGGTTTTATATGCTGCCTGAGTGCATGTACACATGTGTGCCACAATGGTGGTGTTTGTGCTTGTGCAGACCCTGAACACTCTCAGTCAATCATTGGAATTCAGTCTATTTATGGTGTGCATGCCTGCTTCACATTCTTGTCCTCCTCTACCACCTCCTACTATGTGTAGCTGTGATAACTTGCATGGCCCTGGATGCATCTGGGTGCCACCTCATCACAGGCTCCAGGGATTTCACTGTGCCATCTGGGGGTTCAGCAATGACCCCAAATCTTTTGAGCACCCTATACAGACACTGTATGGACATGATGATGATGTTTATTGTATGCCCCACATTGCATACGTATACATCGCATACTAGAATTTACGCATGCTACAGTTGTTTTCAATCAGAACATGTTGCGTTGTCACTTAAACTTCACCTCACCTCACCTTTGATGCTAGGAAACTCAGCAGCCATGTGATACGTGGTCAGATCTGCCCGCAGCTGCCGTATGGCAAGCCATCAGTAACAAAATTCGGCAGCGATTACGATTGCATTGCAAAACGTCGCGTGACGGTCGAAACGGTTTGACCTACACCCAAAACGTTTTGAAATGGCTCAGAACGTTTCAGAACGATATCAAAACGTTATCAACGTTTCAGAACGATAACAAAGCGTTTTCAACGTTTCAGATCGATAACAAAACGTTTGCAACGTTTCAGAACGATAACAAAACGTTTTCAACGTTTCAGAAAGCTAACAAAACGTTTTCGATCAAAATGACGATTTCAATATTACGTAGCGCGATTTGCTCAGAACGTTTTCTCTCTTAGCGGCAATCCCTGGCAAAGCAGTGTATGGCACTGAGCATGCGCACTGGGAAGCTTTCCATCCTTCACGTATGGGCACGTGAGCCACACGTTGGAGAAGGATCCCTACCCTGAGGAAGGCAGCAGCAGCGTCGCAGGCAATAACAGCGATCGAGACAGCGATAGCAAATTGCCTTTAGAGGTGCAGTCCCAACCTGGGCCAGCAAGTTCTTCACCTGCAGGTCTTAGCTGTGATGAATTGAGGGAATTTTTACTGAATAAAGGAATACCAGAAGTTTGTGTTGCTCCTTTTCGAGGTAAGCGGATAAACTGCATAGCTTCTAACAATCACTTCACCCATATAAAGCTGTTAGCTATATACTGCCCATAAGCTGTTACAGAGAGGGCTTTATTACAGATTTTCAGCGATTAGCTAGCTACCGAAGTTTTTCAGCTTAGCTAACTGCTTACAGTTAGCTGCAGAAATATCCAGACACCAAACAGTTGCAACTTTTATTCTGTCCAGATAACTACATTGATGGAGACGAGTTTATCAAGCTGAGCGATGTAGAACTACGGAGTCTTGTAAAACCATTCGGCCCATACAAGAAGATACGTAGACTCATACCAGATGCTTCCACCAGTCTTGGGTCTACAAAAGCAGAGCAAACACTTCAATCAGAATCGAGGAAATCAATATCTCTGGTTTCACAGCTTAAACATGCAAAGGCATCCGTGTTTGCCCGCAAAACAGTTTCTTCTTTGCTTCAAGCTTCAACCAGCAGCAAGAGC
Organism: Aplysina aerophoba; assembly: GCA_949841015.1. NCBI lineage: Eukaryota > Metazoa > Porifera > Demospongiae > Verongiida > Aplysinidae > Aplysina > Aplysina aerophoba. The sequence continues at coordinate 4,421,714 of OX465046.1, forward strand.
CAGTCAGCGTTTAGCCCTAGTGCTGAACTAGTCGTATCAAGTGAGAAGAGGAAGAAAAAGTCTTGTACTCCGAAGCCGCTCACCGTAACAGTAGTAGTGCTACCCTACAATCAAGCATCTGTGCCAAAAGGAAAGCGGCGCCAGACTTTGGAAGCCCAGGGACGAATCAGAAAGGTCCCTATATTCAGACACGCAATTGATGCAGAAGTTGAGGAAGCCATCAGGACAGCATTTCACGGCATCAAACCTCCTTTAAACCAGTGGGAGGTTCTGGATTGTGTTGCAAAAAAAACGACTTACATCCCTCCCCAAAGAAGGTTCCCACAGCTTATCAGCTGAGCGTGCAATTGAACGGAGAGGAGGTCTCTATCTAGCTCAAGTCTCAGACAAGGTATATGCACTTACGTATATGCACACATCAGTGTATGCATGATGGTAATTACTATTACCATCATGCATACACTGATGTCTGGAACTTGCATTCCCGACATTCCCAGAAGTTTTCATTGAAATGGTTTAAACTGTTGTTTTCATAGCCACCATCAAAATATGAATTAACCACACCAATTACGACTGTTAAGTGTGTTAAATACCAGGATACCACTTAACACTTGAGCTTCATTATGTGTTTTGAAACGTCTAATGAATCTTAAACACTCTTGGACTTTCCTTGGTTTCAGAATGTCATATAGCCTTTATTTCTTTCACTTGTACAGGAGTATGTCCCACTTTCTAGTGATCCAGATGAGGATCTAGACTTACCTGATTACTCAGTGAGAAAAGGCAAGAACAAGAAGCAAAAGGTACTATTTGTATATATTACAGTGCACACTACTAAATACCATGGTAATGTAATGCTATTAGGCAATGAAATAATACATGTTTGAACATTCTAATACATTTTACATATCATGGCATGATTCATGCATGCAAGTACTTTTCCACTTTAGCAGTTTTGAATTAACAACAATGTATCACAGACTCGCAGATTTTAGCCTGGCGTGTATGACTATATAATGTGTAGCCATACTGTTTTTTTAAGAAATCCAGTACCTATTTACATTTAACAGTCAAATAGTTTGCATTTTGCCTTTTTGTTAGGTTGCAAGCTGCCCTGATCAGGAGACAAGTGACCACAAAAGAGTTGTAAATCTGATGGGTTAGTGTGACAAGTGATGCTGTGTGCGTGTGCACTATATCTATCTATCTATCAGAGTGCATCCAAGATTACTACACAGCTATATATACTATTGCAGCATGCAACTGTATGGTCTTATGCTAAGGGTTATGCAGTAATGTTTTCTATCCTAATACTATGTTGATATACTTGGGCACATTGCATTTGTTGCAGGTGACGATGAACCAAGATGTTCACATTCAATATGGGAAGAAGCGAGAGTGCAGCAAGATGCCATCTGTCAGGTTGGCATGCATTTCATTTTGTGTTATTGTGTATGACAAACTCCAGTGGAGTCTGGATAAATTGAACGCCCGGGGACTACTGAATATATCCTGTCCTTAGTTTCATTCCACTTTATACATATATATTATTCAGAGTACTGTATATACAGTAGTGGAAAGACTGCCTCATAAAATGTTGCCGTATGAAACGCTTCATATATAATATATATTTTTGTAGCTAACCCCGATTGTGTGCATGGGAGGATAATATGTGTACCTTTCCTCTGGTTCAATAGAAACTACTGGAAGGAAAGGATGCCTCTTCAACAGTTGCCAAAGAAATTGATGTTCTGAAGAAAGGTATATATGCATGGTTCTGTATTAAAATGATCCATGCACCACATATTTCATATAATTTCTATTTCAAATTTTCAGCCAAAGATGAAAGAACCACTTTCATGATGTCATTGTGTCTCCAAAGTGGTGTAAGTCACACAATCAGACGTGCACTACTCTATGAAGATGTCATCGATCTATACAGCAACAAGCTGGAGACCATCCTTAGCGAATTCCCATTTCGAGTTGGTTTCAAAGGAGAGCTTACTGTAGATACTGGTGGAGTTACTCGCGACATGATATCAGCCTTTTTCGAGGAAATGTATATCAAACACTTCGATGGAGCCGCCCTTTTGGTGCCGCTTGACATTCCCAATGTATCTGCTCCTCCATTTTCAGTCCTAGGTGCCATTTTTTCTCATGCTTACTTGGCGGCCGGTATGCTTCCTGTGAAGATTGCTTTTCCAACCCTTGCTTCCATCCTTCTGCCAGCCAGTACTGTTGGTTGTCTTCCGGATGACTTGTTGCTTGACGCAGGTGTGACATGTCAAAACCGGAAGTGGCTGAACATGTCATGCCCAGATTTTACATGTTTCTTACCCGTTTTTTCTGCTGTAGGAACTAGGAGAGGCTAACACTTTGCAGGATAATAAGCTTTTATGCCTCTTCCTTTCACTACTGTATCCATTTCGCTTGAATTATTGTTCCTTTGTTCATGAGACCGCCGTATTTGAGGGCTACGCGAAACGGTTTTCCGCCGCGCGGGAGAGCTGCGTGCATGCTATCGCTTTCAGAGTTACGCCAATCGACAGCCCATACTGCGACACAAAACCGACTTATCATGGGATTTTGCCCTGATGCTTACTTGAAGTGATATGCTTACTTTTGCGTTTTCAGGCTTTGCCGTCCAGCGTCTTGATTGTGACATATCGCGATAGAAGCAGAACGCGAGAATCCCATTATAATACGCTTAAACTACAGTCTATCTACAACTGATCCATGGCACTAGCTGGCGTATAGCATCCATATAACTTTCCCGGCGAGGACATGTCAAGAAGCACTGCTCAGCCATGGGTTCTCGGCTGGATATCACATGACACACGCGTGCGCATCAGGTGATCCAGACTTCCGGTAACCCGCCAGTCCCATAGAAATTGAAGGGAAGTTTGAACCCGGTGCCGTTCGCTGTTATAGAAGCTCATTGCAGCGGTTTATACCACCTCCGTGCGTATGGCAAGCTGTTAGTGTAGTTCGCCCAAGGATTTTGGCACCTCAGATTAGCTATGGACCTACACATTTCCGTCGGAATACCAATTAACCGCAACTCGGCTGTACAACTTCCTGTTCTGACATGTCATACCTGTGGAGACTTTCCTTGACAGTCTCAGTCCTCATGATTACATGGTTTGCAAAGATGCACTGAAGAGCGCCCAAAGGTCTGATGAGTACTTTTCATCTGCTCTGCAAATGAATCTAGTCACCGTGCTCAGCAGATACACTGTTCATGAAACACCCAAGCCACACAACCTCCTGAGCATCCTTGTGAGTGTCATCACTTTCTACGTAAGCCTGCCTACTTTGTTTCAGAAATGAGAGCTGCTGTTCCAGCCCAGCACATCCCCTTTTGGAGCCTGCTATCCTATGAGCACTTCTACGACATTTATAGGGCTCAGCAGGCATCGACAAGTAAGGTCCTAGCTTTGATCGAGGACCCTCAGACTAGCAACCCAAATGAAGAGCGCGTTCATGGCTATCTTCAGCAATTCATTGGAAGCCTGCGTGGAGATGAACTACGATCATTTCTGCGTTTCGCCACCGGGAGTTCAGTTTGTGGCTCTTCCATCACAGTGTGTTTCAATAATCTGCAAGGGCTGGCAAGGCGACCCACCAGCCACACATGCAGCCATTGCCTAGAGCTACCCTCTGCCTACAGCTCCTATGGAGAATTCCAGCAGGAGTTTTTGGCAGTGCTGAATGGTGACGAGTGGTGCATGGATGCCATTTGACACTGTGGTCTTAAATGTATAGATGGTGCAGTATATACATTTGCAAACTATAATAATACTTTTATGGTTGCTCAAGCTGATATTGTAATTGCTTTAATCTGCTGTCAATGACGTTTGTACACCACATAACCCATGATTTGCATACTTTATTGTGTAACTGTTGTTATAATTATAAAGAATTCTTGGCTGACTTTTGATACTTACAGTTGTATCAACATTATATTATTACTCTAATAATGTTGGTTGCTATTAATTATGCAATGCCATGATATATATGCATGCATGCATGCATGCAGATTCATTTAGTGTATATATTTAAAAAATCGCATGACCTGGAGCAGGTCTGTACATCAAAGTAATAGCAAGTATACTTCATAACAGCAGTAACGACTAGGTGTCCATGCTATTTGTCACAGATCTATAGAATTATATCCAATGTTTGTTGGTACAAGTCCATTCCATACGTATCACTGTCAGCAAGGGGGTTGACTGTGCTTAGCAGATAGGTCGTTTGTGCATCTGTTAATGTTACATTAAGTGGTGGGACATGCACTCCTTCCTCATCAGCTGTACCGGTTGCAGCCACAAGCCCGTCTTCCACAATACCATAACTAGAAAAATCGTGTATATCATCAGAGGCAAACATTGCTTGATTGATAACTCCTGCTGTGAACAGCTGCAGAGGAGTCTGGTGATGTTCGGATCTGAGACGGTGATTGTTCCAACCATCACAGAACACTTCCAGTGACTGGTTGATTCTTGGGAGGTATACATATTGCAGTGCAAACAAATGGTTGGTGTTAATTGGGTTCAAGAGGCCATTTTGCTCCATGTAATAGAAAAGGCGGTAGTATACAGATGTCACACATCGATGCATATCACACCACAGCCTTTCGATCCTTTGATTGTGGACCGAGCTACCAACTATGACACTTCCGCGATTAGCCCCTCTGTAGAGAATCATGTGCTCAGCAACTCTAACATTCTCTCTTCCCTGATCACAGCGAAGACGTGAGGGTGATCCATATTGTTCAACAGCTGTGACAAACAGTCAATACACTGTATCTGCTCGGTTGTCTGTAGCACAACACATATATGTGATCAGTCGGCTGTAGCCATCGATGCCAGCATGTACAACAAATCCCCATCTGATAAGTTTGTGGTGTTCATCTACGACAAAATGAAAACATCACAGCCAATAGTCATGCAACCTCTATAATAGTATAACAAACACCTTAGGGGCTGAAAATTCATGATAAAAATTCATATATAGAGGTTTCTCATTTCAGAGTTTATTAATATCATGGACATTAGCACCTTGGTGAAAAAGGCAATTACTTTGTTTACTTGCAGGTTTTATAAACCCTGCAGAAGGTTAGGTGTAGCTGATAAATTGTAAGGCTGGTGACGTACCTATATGCCACAAGGCATTGGGCCCAGCAACAGAATATGGCCTTCGAACTACCAAACCATTCCTCCACCTCAATGATGTGAACAAAGGATCCACTGCACGAATAGCTCTCCTGATCCTACATCTGGACACACGGTGGCCTGTGATGGCATGGATAATCCTGGTAGTTATTGATTCATCTATGTGTGGATGGTTATGGCGCACTACTTCGATTGCACAGCTGAGTTCCTCATCTGTGATGGAGCTGGCACTCTGGCTCTGTAGTCCCCATTCTGTCCTCCTACGCCACAAGGTTTGACGAGAGATGCCTAACAGTTGGGCAACCTGGACCCATGAAAATGACATTTCTGCAAGAAAAAGTACCTGCTCCATGCTCAACACAAAAGCAGGTCTTCCTACTTGTCTTGTCAGCAGAGTTGGTGGGCTAGGAGATGGCTGAACAGAAAGTAATTCCAGTCTTTCTTCCCAAAGGGATGATAAAGTCCTGATTGATAAAATCAGCTGTGTGGAGTTGTCGAGTGTGGACCGCAGCTCCTTGTGATCCTCTGTGCTCTGTAGCTCATCTCCACGGAGTAGCTGTTCTGCATTCACTTCTATTCCAGAAACTGCTCTTATGGCAGTACTACATCTGCTGATTGCATGCTCGCAGTAATGCTCGTTTGAATCCACGTATCGCCTCCTAAACTCAAGCAAAAGGCTTTCAAGCTCACTGAAAAACTCCACCCAACCTATCGACATGATGTCACATGATATTGAGCATGCTCAATGCCATGTGACATTGGCCATAGGTGAAAACGTTTTGATCAGGGGTTGAAAGCGTTTTGTCAGTGAGGAAGCACTCTTTTACAGCGACACAGTATACGCTGCTACCTAAAAACGTTTTGATATCATTCTGAAACGTTCTGAGCCATTTCAAAACATTTTGGGTGTAGGTCAAACCGTTTCGACCGTCACGCGACGTTGCAAAATGTTTTGGGTGTAGGTCAAACCGTTTCGACCGTCACGCGACGTTTTGGAATGCAATCGTAATCGCTGCCGAATTTTGCTACTGATGGCTTGCCATACTGCCGAATGAAATTGCGTGGTTGCCGAATAACGGGTACTTCATGTACTGTTCACGACTATTAACATGAATAGTATGACTATGTTCCAATATTATATTTGCTTTGGTATAGTGTTAACGGTCATTTTAGTATTAGGGTTAGGGTAGGACTGTAGGATGCTCTCTGCTTTGCTTTCTATAGATTGACCTCATTGACATGAGGCATTTACCAGACAAGGACTACAAGTGGATCCTCCATCTGGTAGATCATTGGTCCAAATTCAATTTTGCATTCCCACTGTTCCGAAAATCCACTAAGGATGTAGCCAATGCCCTGGAGAAGTGGGTTTTCCCCGTAATGGGATTGCCTAGCATCCTTCAAAGTGACAATGGTCGTGAGTTTGTCAACAACCTCATTCAAGAGGTGCTTGCTACCTGGCCTGGACAAGTGCAGCTTGTAAGTGGTTGCCCTCGTCATCCCCAGTCGCAGGGATTGGTTGAGCAAGCTCACTATACATTGAAGAGGATGATCAGTGCAAAGATTGTGGAAAGTGGATCCAAGTCACCACCCTGGACTGACTGGCTTCCACATAATTATTGTCTGTAAGTGTACAGCGGTGATATGAGATGTGTCACCCTAACCCTAACATGTCACACCTCATGAAAATGCATAACAATCACACATTCACTTGCGTTCAATTGTTTTCATTTTCAGACACCATCAACACCCAGGTGCAATACCGTGAAGCATACTCCCTATGAGCTGTTCTTCGGGCAACCTCTTAGGTCACTGCTTGTTCCTGATGCAACTTTAAAAGGGATGATCAATGTGGAGGATCTTGATGACCCCAACCAAAGAGATGAGGACATGGATGATGACATCACCCCCAACTTAGGGGAGGACGATGACGTGAATCCCAACCAAGTGAAGGTGGATTTGAATCCCAACCAAGGGGAGTATAAGGATGACATGAACCCCAACCAAGGAGAGGATGATGACGTGATCCATGGGGAGGACAATGATGTGAATCCCAACCGAGAGGAGGATGAGGATGACATGGACGATGGCATGAACCCAGCCAAGGGGAGGTCTATGACCATGGAGAGGAAGAGAACATGGATGATAATAGGAAACCCACCCAAGGTGAGGACAATGGCATGAGACACAACCAAGAAGAGGAACACGATGTGAAACACATCCAAGGGAATGACAATGATGCAAACCCCAACCAAGAAGTGGACTACGAACGAGGAGAGGAAGAGAAAACATGGATGATAATATATAGGAAACCCACCCAAGGTGAGAACAATGGCATGAGACACAACCAAGAGGAGGAACACGATGTGAAACACATCCAAGGGAATGACAATGATGCAAACCCCAACCAAGGAGTGGACTATGAACGAGGAGAGGATGAGGAGGACATGGATGATGAAACAACCCCTAGCCTGGCAGAAGATGGGAATGACCATGTGACCACCATGAAACCACTGGCAACACTCCAGAAGCATGAAGTACGTGAAAAGGCAGATTTGGCTTATCATCAATCACCCTGCGTCATTGTTCAGGTGGTTGGCAAAGCACACAACTTGTACTGTCTTCACTGTGCTTCTGGGGTCCTTGCTAGAAGTTATAGGGCATGCGATTTGGAGCCATTCACTAGTGGCTATTGTATACCTGTCAATGACTGGGAGAATGATCCTCGGATATCCCTGAGAGAAGCTGCTCAAAATCAGGCACCATGGAATGCATTTACTGGTAACAAGTGTAACTGCCGTCAGGGTGGCTGTGAAAGCGAAAGATGTCACTGCAAGAAGATAGGGATAAAGTGTAGCAGTCACTGTCATAGGGGAGAGAACTGCAAAAACAAACAGTATGATGGAAAAAATCAGCCAATGACGACAACAGCAACAAGAGGATGTCAGTGCCAGACTAGATGCCAAAGCAAGAAAAATTGCCCCTGCAAAAGTACGTATTAATTGGGCAATCCTGTTTGTCCAGTTGCCATGTTGGACACAGCTGCACAAACATGGGAGAAAAAGCAGTGTCTCAGCCTATTGACCTGACAGTCACCCCCAAACCAGACAACCAGGAAGCCACCTACCAGACGTCTCAATCAATCACAGAACAAAGGAAATGGAAGAGCTGCTGTGGTATTCATCTGAAGAAGATGCACAAGGACATTTTACTTTATGATGGTTGGCTAGACAATGACATCATAAATGCAGCCCAGTTTATGCTCAAACAGCAGCACCCAGAAGTGGGAAGCCTCCAATCCACAACACTCTCTGAGACGTTCACCATGGAGCCGCAACCAGGCGAATTTGTGCAAGTCCTGCTCATTAATGGGAACCAATGAATAACAATATCAACCATTGGCTGCCAAAGGTCTAGTATCAAAGTTTTCGACAGCCTACATGGACATTTGCCACAGCATGCACAGAAGGTAGTGGCCGATATCATGATGTCCCCAGATCATGCAATAGACGTTAGATACATGGACATGCAATGGCAAAGTGGAGCATCCGATTGTGGTCTCTTTTCTGTGGCCTTTGCCACAGCACTCTGCTTTGGTATTGACCCATCCACACTCATTTTCCATCAGCAGGAAATGAGAAGCCATCTTGTCAGCTGCATTGAATCAGAGCAAGATTTTCAGGCTGTCCAATTGCATTATTTTTATATTACTGCATTAATAATCATTATCACTGTATCATTAGCTATAGCGATATACCCAGTTGTCTACCCGGGCAGCTCTCGACGCGTCTGGTTGTCCAACCTGGCAGCTCTCCATCGCCCGGTTGTCCAACCGCGCAGCTCTCCAACGCCCGGTTGCCTAACTGGACAGCTCTCCAACGCCTAGTTGCCTAACTGGGCAGCTCTCCTCGCGTCCGGTTGCCTAACTGGACAGCTCTCCCTCGAGTCCGGCTGCCTAACCGGGCAGCAATGTATGGCCAGCGGTGCAACTGAGGCAACTGGTTACACAACCGGTTGTCCAGTTGCGCAACCGGCATCTGGTTGCATAACGGGTCAAGTTGAGCATCCGTACGAAACAGTATATATAATTCCGATCAGCTCACGTGATATATTATACGATAATATAGACATTATAATTGTATTGCATTTATACATAATACTTTTAGTTGCCATCCCCGGGTACGTAGTATACAAATGGCGACAAGCCCTCCTGACGAAGAGGAACCGCAGGAAGGTAAGTGCTCACAGTTAACTGGTAGTTGTGATTTGGGCGGTTAGCTACGTAGACACGTGACTCACATCTGCTTGCAAAGAGAGAGCCGATACAGCTTTGAATCATAGAGCAGTATTGAACCGAAGCATTTTCGTCGAGGAATGAAAATGGCAGTGATTAGTTGTCCGACTTAGCGTTTTGATCCTATCTGCCCCTAGCCTCGTACCCAGTCGGTCCGACGTAATTAGCGCGGGGGCGGAAAGGACGGCCTGGGCACCACTATTCCCGCGCCCCCCAAATTGGGGGGCGCCGTAAAACACCGTATACCTTTGTGATGTTATGTAGAGGTACAAGACAGGCAGACGCTGATCGGATGGTCAGCGCGGAAGCGCGAAATCTCTAAAAATTAAGCAGAACCAATCCTGTTCTGGCTGCAATATGCTGCTAGTAGTCGGCTAGCTGGTCCGTTCTTTTCGAATGGTCCAAATTTCTGTGCTCCGTATACCCGCTTACGTAATGCTTTATCGGTTAATCCTGCGCATGCGCATATATACAGTGGTGCCCAGGCCGTCCTTTCCGCCCCCGCGGTAATTACGTCGGACGGCCTGGGTACGAGGCTAATCTGCCCCCTGTTTCTCAAATGCCTGCATCCTGCCGCTGTAGCAGTAGTGGGCTTTGTGGCAACTGTCGCTGTTAGAAAGGGGGGTTGTCGTCCGTCAATTGCCTGCCATCGAATGCATTAAATAGCATATTCATCAGCAACTTTGGTTGTAGGCATGTTTGGTGCTAACTTTAACCATTGCTATTTAGAAGTTGATTAATAACACCACCATAAACCGTGCATACACTTCTCATATGCATTTCTTTCCATGTACGTATGTATGTGTGCACAGAATGATGTATTTTCACTTCTGCATTCATTCTGTTTCTGCGAGTATATTGCTTGAACAGTGTACCCCTTTTGGTGCAGCATCACAGGTCCTCCAGAGACACGGAGATGAGTTTGTCAATGTGGTAGACCCCCATCATAATCTGCCTCTGCTGACGCGTAAAGGGGTGATTCCTAAGAGTCTCAGCTCAAAGATTGAGAAGGCTAATCCTGAAGCTGCAAAGGAAATGTTGTTTGAACATTTGCACCGTAATGCTGATGTGGCTGCCCTCAGGGAGTACTGCAATATGGCAACAGCAGCGAAAGGTTTTCCAAAAATGCAGAAGCTCGGGAAAAAGATGTTGACCGAGCTAGCACTGAAAGGTCTGCTGGTGCAGTGAGGTGTCCTACGTATAATATCAGGCCCATACGCAGGGAAGGGGTAGGAGGTGGGGGTGGGGTGGGGGTTCAAAAGAACCCCCTGCTCGCTTAACACCCTAAGAGTGACAGTCTGAAATGTGGCACTTACCATGCACTGAGTCAAAGAGGTTAGGGGCGATAACTGCTTCTGCTATAGTGAACACGAACTACGTAGAGTTTCTAGCCCCCTGTGCATTCCAGAAATTGCGTTGACAAAGCAAGCGTGACCCCCAGTCTTGTTTCCAGATCTGCATGGGTGATCTGAGAACAGGGTTGGGGCTACTGTTACATAACCAGTGTGTAAACATGTGACAAAACCATGTAATGCCAAATGGGCTCCACATTGAGAGCAGAAGCACCTCCACCCCACTCTTGGAGCTGAGTACGGGCCTGGATATATATTTGTGTGTGTGTGTGTGTGTGTGTGTGTGTGTGTGTGTGTGTGTGTGTGTGTGTGTGTGTGTGTGTGTGTGTGTGTGTGTGTGTGTGTGTGTGTGTGTGTGTGTGTGTGTGTGTGTGTGTGTGTGTGTGTGTGTGTGTGTGTGTGTGTGTGTGTGTGTGTGTGTGTGTGTGTGTGTGTGTGTGTGTGTGTGTGTGTGTGTGTGTGTGTGTGTGTGTGTGTGTGTGTGTGTGTGTGTGTGTGTGTGTGTGTGTGTGTGTGTGACTATGTGTGTGTTGTAATGTACAGTAGTTTAATGCATAAATGGGTGTGTGTCAGTTTTATTGCAGCAGTACTATTACATATTGCTTCGCCAATGATGTGCCAATTGCAGGAGTTGTGAGTTTTCTATAGTCAAGTACCACTCTTTCCTCTCCTATAGGAGATGACGAGCCTGCTGTCAGCCCAGCGAGAGCACAAGGTATGTATATCACTGGAGCTCATTAACACTTCTGACAAACATTCTGGCGTTATCCCTAAAATTGTGTATACATACGTATATAGTGTGGGTGTGATGTGAATTTTCCAGTGTTCAATTATTACATTTTGGATTATAACCAAGCCCCATGATGGTAATACTGGAGTCCACCATCATAGCAGTAAAGATTTCGAAGGTAATGGACAACATATGGATCCCGTTAGTACGAAACTGCCTGTATACACGTTGTTCTTAAGCCTCATGATCTCAGCCATTTATTTATGACATAACAGGCAGATGGGGAATACAACCACTTTACACAGAAGTGAGATCAAATAGATAGCATAGGTTTGCTTTCCAAAGCTTTCTCTGGCCAGCCGCAATGCGCTTCAATCATTTTGTCTAGTACCGCCATTGTATAGGGGCATGGTTTACCTTCAGTTGCAAAATGCAAAAGTATTACCGCAAAATTCTGTTTTAGCAAATTTGGTGTGGCTGGGGTTATTTATTCAGCCCGGGGGGGGGGGGGGACTTGCGTGGGTCATGGCCATTCCCTTTGGTGCGTGCCTGAACCATTGCAATGGGATTTAGCTACATCCTAAAATGCAAGCTGAACTAATATGCATGGCTGTGTAATTGATCAGAAACTGACATCTTTGTACATGTGTTCTTTTTGTATGGCTTCATGTTCGTATGTGTATATATGTATATAATGTATTAGTTATACCACTCTCAAGTGTGGTATCAACTAATATATATCCCGTCCCAACCAAACAGTTCCCAAACTAGCCCCAGTTTATACTGCACGTAAGGTGTAATAGTGAGCAATAGTGATTAATCCCAAGTGATTAATCCCAAGGTGTGACTGTGAGCAATAGTGATTAATCCCAAGGTGTCTCACTGCTAATTCAAACTGTGGTATATAACGGATAACCCACAGTGATATCCAATGTTTACCATGGTAACGGGATCCGTTACCATGGTAAACGTTCAAGTTCAAGTGTGGTACCATAAGTCACCGCCTAGGGAAGAACTTTCGACATTGGATACCGTATGTTCTCTAATTGTTCGGCATAGCAAAAAGCAGATCCAAGTCGGCAATTAGGAATATATGGGTCACAACCAGAAGCATGTCTAAACATTAGGAAATTACGACGACTAATTAGAGTGCGCGACAGAATAATAGGAAACAAAATGGCAGAATTCTCGTTAGTAGTCGAGGCACCTGTTCGTGGATATCATGCGTATTAACACATTAACACATCACTCTTCTTTGAACGGGAATTAGGTGAGCATGACTTTAATGAAAGGCCTATAAGAGTCTATATTAGCAGCGATCGTTCTTTTATGGTTATATATTGGTAGCTAGCAATCGTTCTTTCATGGTTATATATATTTTACCTATATTTTGAACAGGAAACGCCCTTGACACTTTCGCTGTTGCTGCTCAAGTCCATTGTGAAGACGAACCAGCTACAGTTGGACACATACCTAGGGAAATATCTCGGTGGAGTGCTCTCTTTTTGCAACATGGTGGGACTATTGAAGGCCTAGTTATTGGGTCCAGACAACATTGCAGAGAGGCTGGTGGTATGGAGATTCCATGCAGACTGACATTTACTGGCAAGAAGAAACATATTGCTAAACTCAGGCAGCTGATAAGAAGTTTAAACAGTCAGACAATATTTGTCGTGTGACATATATTGTAACTAGAAATAAGTCAAAAGTTAAGGACCTGTGCTGTCTGTGTCCCCTACTGATTCTCCATCTGTTGTCTCGAATAGGTTATCGGATTCCTCGTCCTGGCTGTTCCCATATGGGATGCTGAAATTTGGGCAGCTCCTCGGGAATCCGAATAATGTGGTTCTCACTGCCATCAATCTGATTTGAAATACCACAAACCAAGAATGCCTTGGAAATCATATTTCCCTGCTCACTGAGGCAAGTGTTGGCATTGATTAACCACTGAACAATCTTGTCCTTGCTTGCAGTTGAAATGGTCTGGCAACTTGATGCCTGACCCATACGCAGCATGTAGTCTTCCCATGCACCACGCACAAAAGCTTTGAATGGTTTGTTCAAGGATATGTCCAGTGGTTGAACTTTGCTGGTGCAGCCTCCTGGAACTATAACAACTGTAATGTTCTTGCTCTCCAGCCTTTGGAGAACATCCTCTGTAAGGTGACCCTTGAAGGTATCAATAATTAAAAGTGCATGACGTCCCTTTGTGTACTTCAAAAGTCACGAACGGTGTCAGCATCGTTCCCGAAGCTGTGCAGGCCAAATTCACTGTGAACCTTCGCTTGTGTGCGCCAGCCCCTCGAACAAGTATCTCCTTCTTTTCTCGAACATCAACAGTTGTGCTGGATGGCATATCAAAGCACATAGGGGTCTCGTCCATGTTGATTATCAGACTTTTGTCAAACTTGTGTTGAATTCGTAAGGCTCTAAGATCTTCTGAATATCTTCTGAGCTTGTCTTCCAATTGGGCTGGCAATGTTTGCTGCACTGATGCTTGTCGACGATTCACGAGAGAATGCCTTGTCTTAAAATCATGTGAGCCACCCTGTTGATGCCTTGAAAGATGGATGGCTAGGCTTGATCATTTCAATGGCCTTTTGCTTGATTTGGGCATTGTGGACAGGTAAGTGCAGGTCATGCATTTCCAGCACCCACTGATAAAGTGATATGTCCAAGTCTTCTCCATAAGTAATCGGACGGACAGGACACTCTTGTTCTTGCGCTTTTTCTTCAAAGTCCTCTTCTCTTTTGGCTGCTTGTCCAGGCCTTTCTATCCTTGGATAGTGCTACGTGGTATGCCAAAATGACGCGATGCTTCTGTCTCAGAGGAATTGGCTACATAGTGCAGCACCTCCAACTTCCTCGACAGTGTGTAGGTCTTGTTTACCGCACTTTTTGTTCCTCCACCTTTCTTCTTCCCATCAGTGGACGATTCAGTAGTCGATCCTTTGGAGCTGGATGGTAGCATTGAGGACTGACCCGTAGATAGACGGGTGCTGGTCACAGGTTGTAACTCTGTAGAAAATAGGGTGTACCACCGGATCGAGACAGTCTCTTAGTCGGCTTGAAGAACTCGGTTATGAGCATTTTCTTCTTTAGTGAAGTCGTTGGAAGAGTCAAATCAACAATCTCTTCTATCTCTTCCATGGCCGATTCATCAGAGTCGCAAAATTGCCCGCCAGAATCACTGTCCCAAGACATTTCGGGTGGGGATGGAGTCGCTGTTGGCCATCTGTTGGGAGTTTGATTGTCAGGAAGAGTGGGTGACTTGGGAACAGCTGGAAGGCCTTCTTGGTTGTCCATATCGACGCTAGTCTTGTACCCAGACCCATCCGCCATCTTATATCCACCTCGCCCAATATAAAATGGCGGATGGGTCTGGGCAGACGACAAATTAGGGTCCAAGACTAGGAATTAGGGAAAGCCATTTTACGTCAAAAATTGGAGTACAATCCAAACCTATTTAGGCGGGTGCCGAAAAATTAGGGAGCCGAAAAATTAGAGAACATACGGTACATCTCAGTTAATGACTTTGAATGACATACAATAACATGTACATCATAACATCACAAGCATCACAAACTGTGTACTAGCTAACTACCTAGCTAGCTACCTAAGGGTTTAAAAGTACATAATCTATGGCCATAGTCAGAGAGGGGGGTTCTTCCGAACCCCCCGAATCCCCCCTGGCTACACCCATGGCTTTGGTTTCATGCACATGTACTTCTCTATTTAAACACCATGCTCTGCTGTGTACTGGCTCTCAGTGATAATAGCGTTGCTACCCAGCGCCAGTGATCGTTGCACGCCCATGTTCACTGCACTCTTACGACCCCTCCCGGTACACGATCACAGAAGCTTTAATAAATCTTGCTTGCGGGTTACAGCTCCAAATGCTACCGAGGCCATTTTATGAAGGTACTCGTTGGTTCTGCACATAACACGAAGACTACTGCTTCAGCTGTTAGCTTCAGTGCTATCCTCTCATGTGAGATTTCTGATTTTGGACAGCAGCTATCAGTTTTATTTGTGTGGATGGTATTATTGAGGGCAAGGCAACAGAATAGCTAGCTAGCTAGCTGGATTAGAACAGTTGGGTATCAAAGTGCATGAAGCTGTGTGACTGCAGGACTCTATCCTGTGCAAAGCATCCAAACACTTGCACTTTCCCATGCAATTGCCAACTTTCCAATGAGTGTGGATCTTTAGGCAAAACTTCTTTGTTTGTATTTGAAACCTGATGCATTCGTGCTACTTCTGCATGTACCCTTGGGTCATTCTAGGACTTAGAGGGATGCTAAATGGCATGTCGAATGTGGACACCATTGCTAGCAAGTAGTTCGAGTTTGCGCGTCCCATTGGCACCCCACGAGTTTTTTTTAACTCGAAATACTTGTTTTCAGGTCTAGGTTTTTGTATGGCTTCATATGGCGGCTATCAGTTTGTGTAGATAGTATTATTGGGGGCAAGGCAACTGAATAGCTAGCTAGCTAGCTGAATTAGAACAGTTGGGTATCAAAGTGCATGAAGCTGTGTAACTACAAGGCTCTATCCTGTACAAAGCATCCAAACACTTAATGCACTTTCCCATGCAATTGCCAACTTTCCAATGAGTATGGATGTTTAGGCAAAGTTTCTTTGTTTGTATTTAAAACCCTGATGCATTCATGCTACTTCTGCATGGTGCATGCTTGGGTCATTCTAGGACTTAGATGGATGCTAAATGGCATGACAAATGTGGACATCATTGTTAGCAAGTAGTTCGATTTGGGTTGCCCCATCGGCGCCCTACGAGTTTTTTAACTCGAAATACGTACTTGTTACTCTCCTTATTATTGAATCTACATGTGTCGATACGTTATGTGCAAAGGTTAGGTGAAAGCACATTGTACCATATCTGCAGTACCTATGTAGCTACGCAAGGTCATCAGGTGTTATAATTACATTAAGTATATGCTACTTGCACTGTATATGCATGTAGTTGTTCACCTATGTAGACTACAGCTACATGTGGATCTCTACTGTATCTGTTGTACGTACGCTCTTTTGGATGCAGTGTTGACATCTTCAAGTGATCTTCATGGCATCATGTATGCCTACACCACAGGCATCATTTCATGTGACTGCCATGTAATCCGTTCAAAGAAAAGTCCCGAAAACGCTATGAAGGGCTTGTTTTTCAATACATATTCTATGCTCCTTTGCATTCTGCGCACTTGCTTTGACAGCATCAAGGCGTCAGCATTAGACGCTGCCCGAATGCAACAGGTAGATGCCACAGAAGAGGAGGTGAATCAAGTACAGGACCTCAGCGCTCTCTTCCGGTGTCTAAAGATTGACAGGAACTGGAATGAACTCCACTTCTTAGAAGTAGCCATTATCTGCCTCCCACATGAAGAGTCAGAGAAAAAGGATGCAGCTCTTTTGATCTTGAACCATTACAAGTCCTACCTCATGGCTTACCAAAAGGCTACCGCTATCAAGGAAGGGAAAAGTGAATTTGAGCTCTTTCCGCATAAACGTGGCGATGAAGAGAGATGGGTTGTTGCTGAGGTTACAGTTGACAAAAACATCACTGATTTCACGTATGGTGACTGCCTTGAGCTGTGGAAGTTGTTTCTCATTAAGGCACTCGAGATTCCTAAAGATTGCATTGCGTTCTGTTGTGCAAGAACTGGCAACAGCACCACACTTGTCTTCAAATTAGCACAGACCCACACTGGAGATATCAATGAGAAGTTATTCAAACCTGCTGTCGTGTGGGTAATGAAAGAACTGGGCATTCTTCGAGTGAATGTCTCAGGGATGGTCGACATGGACATTCGTGAGATCCTCCCAAATGTGCTGATTGACAGCATTCGTGAAGGACTGAAGTCTGGAGTGGACTTTGCATCTTTGACTAAGGTGTGTGTGTGGTGTGCACGCGTGTATGTACATACATAATGGTGCGTGCATACTTGTGTTGGCTGGCTTTGTGCTGTCAGCTATACAGGTAGAGGTTACTCATGTGTGTGCCATTTTCCGACAATGTGAAGCACCTCGTTGTCCTAAGTTTATGAACAAGTATAGCTACTTGTACAGTACTTTCTCTTGATCTTTTGGAGCATGTATATTCATTAGTTCAAGTTGGCCTACTGTAAGTTGCATACTACAGGCTACAATGTCATACATAATATATTAGGTGTGTGTTTTATTAAAAAGTTTGCTCTTCGCTAAGAATAGCATTAATTGATTGAATAGTGAGAGACATTGACATGAACGGAAAATGTGCATTATTATGTGCAGCAAAAGGAGTAAGTGAAGAAAGGTGTGAAAGTGTATCAAACTATTATAGTGTGGATGTTGTACTAGTCAAGTCAACTGTCTTTGGGGTTTAAGGGATGTGTGAATGATGTAGGAATTAGGTGAAGGATGATCTTGCGAAACTGTTCTTGAGGGTGGGGTAGTGATGGTTGTCTAAGTGGGATGTAGTGTCTTCCATACAGGAGAAACTGTAGGCCACCACAGAGAAAAAGAAGTATCAAGACTGAGTGTCTAACAAACAAAACCTCACACTGTATTCTAAGGATGCCAAAGCTAGTTTGTAACATTTTAAAGTTAGTACCAGCTCACAAAGAACACACAAAGTTGAGGTCTCCCTACAAATTTACAACAAACATGAACTTGCTCGTGAAACTGTTTCAGAGGTCATGTGTGTATCAATTGTCGGAAGATGGGATTGAATGCATCAGCCCTATGCTACAAGGACTTCAATGTCACCTTTCTACCTCTCTAGACGCCTCTGCAGGCAGGTGACATGGTCTTTGGCTCTACTTGTCTTGGAAGGCTTCTTCAAAAGCAGCACTTGCAAGAGGAAGTAGGCTTTGAGGGCAATACACTCCAAGTTAGAATTATCAGCATAGGCTTGGAAAAAGTTGACAATTACATCAATCATCGATTTCCCGACTTTCCCAAAAGACACCAGGAAAGGCTTTCTCCTCCACTGAACAACTTTGTCATATGCCCCCTTTACTTTTCCACAAAAGTCCCTTCCACATAATTTGCCTCACATGAAGTTTGGTGGTTGTTGTGGTACAAGGGCTGGTGCAATGTCACCCATGCTAACTGTGGTGGTACTTCTGAGACGGTGTCATGTCCTCAAAAAATGGCAGGAAAATAGTGATAACGCGATTCTGGTGTTTCTGCCTTTGGATTCTGTTAATAATTTTCCGAACGAGAGGATTAACTCCCCTGGAAGCCCTCGCTACCACCCATGGAAGGTATCCTATTCGCACCAAGTCATCTCCTGATGAGTGGCACTAGCGCAGCCGTACTCGTCAGTGCCTACAGAGAACGCCCGCACCTCCGCCCGCTGTGTAGGCAGCGTAGGCACTGGTCTACCCTTCCTTCGGTCATCTACTGGCTCCTGCTGCTTTCTGGAGATGTTGAAGCAAACCCAGGCCCCCGAACTTACCGCCCCACCACTGCCTGCGCACACGCTGTCCAGAGCGACCAGCGTACCCCAAATGCTGCTCCCTAAACGCAAGGAGTGTGGTAAACAAGTCCCTTGACCCAGCGCTACCTCCAGCGTAACTCTTTAGACATCCTTGCTGTTACTGAGACCTTCTTAAGTGCAGAGATACTGGATGGTGGGATAGTAGGCAGTGGCTATACGGTTCACAGGAGAGACAGAAACCAGCACGGTGGTGGTGTGATGCTCATCGTCCATGACAGCATTCCATCAAGGAGACGACTGGACCTTGAGACTGAATGCAAACTGTTGTGGGTTGAACCACCTTGAACCCTACAAACCTTCTCGTAGGTGTCTTCTACAACCCTCCGGGACCAACCAGTGGCCCCCTCACACACCTACGGAACTCCCTCGCCATCACTCCACAATCCCCCCCAATCATACTACTAGGTGACTTTAACCTACCCAATATTGACTGGAGTAGTGATGGTCCAACTCCCTCTACAGGCTCTGGGAATGTCACCCTAATGTGTGGCATTGTCAACAACTTTAACCTCCTTCAACTCGTACACACACCTACAAGGCAACAGAGCATCCTGGATCTAGTCCTGACTAGCAGAGTTGACTGTGTCAACAATGTGGAGGTATCAGCTGGCTTACCTGGCTCCGACCATGATGCTGTTCTCTTCTCAATCTGCCTTAGTAAGCGTAAGTTCTTCACCTAAAAGCGCTGGTCATACAACTTCAAGAAAGCGGACTTTAGTGCCTTCAATGCTCTGTTAAGTAAGGCCCCTTGGGATTGCTGCTTCCTCAGTGAGTCTGTTGATGATTGTTGGATATGCCTTAAGGGCATTCTCTACTCCATTGCCAACCAATGTATACCCAAGATCACCCTCTGTCCTTGGAGGAGAAAGCACTGGTTATCTAATAGTACCCACCAACTGATTCGCAAGAAACGGCGAGCTTACAAGCGAGCAAGACGTTCTAATGACCCTCGTCACCTGCTCCTATACAAGACCATCAGCAACCTAGCCCGTAGCAAAACCAGAAAGGACCACACTGAGAAATAGAACCAGATTTCATCCAACCTACGGTACGGTTCATAAAAAAGTAATGTTAACCGAAAACTGGTAGCGAATCGTTAACAATTGTTGGGTTAACTGTTAACCGAGAATCGTTAACTGTTTAACCGTTAACCGTTACTTCGTGAAAAGCGCCATAGCTACATATATATACTTCAAGTGTGACCTGTGATTTCGACGACGATGGTTCTGACGGCTTATTCTTTGAGAGACGAGTATCCTACGGGAACGTGTCCCAAGTGCATGCTTGCCACGGAAGGATTTTGCATATCGAAGAAGACAGTTTGGACCACTATCCAGAATTATAAAGAGCATGGAAGGATTTCTCGCCTCCCAGGGAGTGGCAGACCCTTCAAGTTGACGCGCGAGATGCTGGATGTCATCGAAGAACAGATGAGGCAGGACGATGAGACCACAGCGACCCAGCTTGTGAGGATCTTGGAAGAGCGTGGGTACAAGGTCTCAAAGACCACCATCGTGAGAGCAAGACGAATCCTGGGGTGGACATTCCATGGTAGCCGCTATTGCCAGCTAATACGGAGCGTGAACAAGGAGAAGAGATTGTAGTGGGCAGTGAAGATAACAACTTCGAATGACGAAAGGACGGATGAGTTGATGATTTAGTTAGAAAACCATAGGACGTTTTTGTACAGAAAGGTTGGTACTGCTCCAAAGCCGAAACCAAGGGCGAAGCATCCTTATAAAGTGATGGTGTGGGCGGGTATCTCGCGCAAGGGAGCGACAAACATTTGCCTCTTGAACGCGTCAGTAAATAGCGCAGTGTATCAGAAGGTGCTGCGCACGCACCTGTTGCCTTTCCTTCGAAGGAAACTACCAAAGGGCAGGCTCCAACAAGACAATGCTCCTTGCCATACGGCAAAAGCCACCCAAAAGTTCTTTAAGACTAAGATTCCCCTGCTGACGACTCCACCCTGAAAGCCCAGATTTGGATCCTATAGAAAACGTCTGGCAAGCCTAGGAATAAAGAGGAACTGTTGCAAGCAATACAGGCATTTTGGGCCACTGTAACACCTGAGAAGTGAAACAGGTACATTGGGCATTTGAAGAAGGTCATCCCGAAAGTAATTGAACTCAATGGAGACGCTACAGGATATTAAAAACGAACATTTAATATTTTGTACTATGGCTATTCTATATCACTTTAATAATCCTTGCTTGCCTGCACTTGTGTGGACTGCAGAAAGTAGGACAGATAGGAAAATTTGCTTGCACGATTTCGTTAGCCTGCGAATCTTTGATTGCTTACGTATGTAAACATTGCGGTTTTGCTGAATCAGCTAGTTCCCACGCAGGCACACTGCTTGGCCTTTTGAAGTTTATTATGTAAACATTGCATAGCAAAGGAAGACAGAGCTGCAATACCAGGTAATATAATACTATGAGCTAGATGAACATTAATAAACAGAGTCACTGCAATAATAGAGAAATAATAGAGTCAGTGGATGCACAGTAATATAATATCAATGTTTCTTGGAGCTAACTTCAACCTTAGATATTTGCACCGATTGGCCAAGGAATCGCGGATCCCACTACGCACGCTGGCAAACTCCACTTTGCCCATGCTGAACTTTTGCTGCACCAAGTGTTCAATTAGGCACATTTTGCCTGAGTCCAGCATCTGTCTGCATTGTCCATTGATCTTCCGTCTAGTCAGTGTGCAGGCTGCCATTTCTTTTTCTGTAAAGATCAACTTTGCTAGTTCAGAAGCAAGATGGACTGGTCCTGTAATTCGGGGATTGACCAGCAGGGCCTGGATTTTCGCATCAGTTGCTGCTGACACTTGTTGACTATCGACATCTGCCAAAGGTGGTCGTAGTGGCAAACTATTGGTTGGATGTGGGACACGTGGAGTCGACACTTGTCTCTATGACTGCACAGAAGCCTCTAGTCTGTCCAAACGGCTGAAGACTTCACTTTGAAGTGCTCTCAGAAAGGCTTCAATCCTGTCCAACTGTTGAGATGGGGCTGGCTCATCGTAGGTGTAAAAGTTGTTGTACAGGTCAAAGTCTCTTAGTATTGATACAGGTGAGATGGGGGTGTCGTAGGATAGTTTTGTGTCAGGGGTGTGAGTGGATGGTGTGGTGGTGCTTGGTTGTGCGACAGGAGTGTGAGTGGATGGTATGGTGGTGCTTGGTTGTGCGACAGGGGTGTGAGTGGATGGTATGGTGGTGCTTGGTTGTGCGACAGGGGTGTGAGTGGATGGTATGGTGGTGCTTGGTTGTGCGACAGGGGTGTGAGTGGAGGGAGGGTATGGTGGTGCTTGGTTGTGAGACAGGGGTATGAGTGGATGGGATGGTGGTGCTTGGTTGTGAGACGGGTGTGAGTGGATGGGATGGTGGTGCTTGGTTGTGAGACAGGGGTGTGAATGGATGGTATGGTGGTGCTTGGTTGTGCGACAGGGGTGTGAGTGGATGGTATGGTGGTGCTTGGTTGTGAGACAGGGGTGTGAGTGGATGGTATGGTGGTGCTTGGTTGTGAGACAGGGGTGTGAGTGGATGGTATGGTGGTGCTTGGTTGTGAGACAGGGGTGTGAGTGGATGGTGTGGTGGTGCTTGGTTGTGTCACAGGATCACCTTCATGAGGACGAAAGGATGCTAGCACTACATCAGTTGTCGTCATCACTGCTACTGCTGTCTTTCTCTTTTTGAGCTTGGGAGGGGCTTCAGGCTTCACATCAACCACAACTGCTCTCCTTGATGCAGCCTCAAAATACTCCTTCCCGTCGTATCTTGACGATCCGTTGCCCTCGTACCTGATAAGCACCTTCTCTGCCATCTACAAAAGCCTGCACTACCTGCGAGAGCGCAAAAACCTGAGCGACTGCAACTCAACTGCAACTGAATGAACTGGATATCTTGCACCTTCTGGAACTTCGCACGTATTCGCACTGTTACGTAACAGCATTAACAGTTAGCTGTTACTTGTTAACTGTTAACGGTTAACCAACTGTTAACGGTTAACCGTTAACTCTTGTGCAGATACTGGTTACCGTTTAGCGTTACCTTTTTTATGGCGCGTACCGTACTCCATGATCAGCGACCATTCTGGAGATGGCTCAACAATGCCAGAGGTCAGCAATTTCAAATCCTCAACATTCACCATGGCGGCAAAGTTCTATCTACTCCCTCTGAGAAAGCCAGTGTCTTCAATCACCACTTCACATCTACCTTTACAAGTGAGAATACATCCAATCTCAGTGGCTTAAGAAGTGACCTACGGGAATCGTGGAGCAAGGACAGCGTGGCAGACATCTCTATCTACCGTGACGAGGTCTGCGAGCTGTTGAGTAAGCAAGATGTTTCTAAATCTAGTGGCCCTGATGAAGTCCCAACACGTCTACTGAGAGAGGGTACACCCTGGCTTGCAGACCCCATTTCTAGACACTTTAACCTGTCTTTGCAACAGGGTTGCCTCCCCAGTGACCGGACATCTGCAAACGTTGCACCGGTATACAAGAAAGGATGCAAACACTCAGTCTCTAACTATCGCCCGATCAGACTAACCTGTATTGTGATTAAAGTTTTGGAGAGGCTCGTGCACAACCATCTCGTTCAGTTCTTGACCACTGGAAACAATCTTAGCCCATTCCAACATGGCTTTTGTAAAGGCCACTTATGCCAAACCCAACACCTGGAGACATTACATGAATGGGCACTGAGCCTTGACAGAGCCAGCAGCACCCACGTCATCTTCACAGACGTTTCCAAAGTGTTTGACTCAGTACCCCATAAACGTCTCTTACTCAAGTTAGAGCAGGTAGGCATCAGGGGGAACATTCACGCTGGGATTAGCAGCTTTCTTGTCCACCACCGTCAAAGAGTACTACTTAATGGAAGTACCTCTGGATGGACTGAAGTGACATCAGGTGTACCACAGGGCTCCATCCTTACTGTTTATTATCTATGTCAATGATATCCCCAGCAACTTGTCCTCACCTACTCGGCTATTTGCTGATGGCTGCACAATCTACTGCCGAATCTCATCCAGTCTGGACTCTGACGCCCTCCAGGAGGATCTCACCAGGCTCTACAGATGGTATCAGAAGTGGCAACTTCCCCTAAATACCAAAAAGTGCAGAGTAATGTGTATCTCTTTAAAGAAGAAGTCTTCCTCCTACACCTACAGCATTAACACCACCACCCTTGAATGGGTTGAAACCTTCAAATATCTAGGTGTCACCATCAACAACAAGCTGAAGTGGGGCGACCACATTACAGAAGTGACTGCTAGGGCATCCCGCATTCTAAACCTGCTGAGGAGGACAATGTGAGATTGCCACAGGGATGCTAAGACTAAAGCATACACTGCCCTCGTGCATCCCATCCTTGAGTACTCAGCTCCTGTTTGGCACCTCATGCGCACCAGCACATCAATGCCCTGGAGAAAGTGCAGAAGCGAGCAGCTAGATGGGTGATTGGGGCTAAATGGAATAGACAGCTTAACAGTTGGTCTAGCCCATACTCTGAGTCTTGCCACGACCTCCTGTGGCTCACCCTCCAACAGCGTCACCTCCTACTCTGTCAGTGCCAGACTTTTAAGATCGTGCATGGTATTGACTGTATCAATTTTTCTGATTTCTTTGCTTTCAAACGAAGATCGCTTAGATTCCACCCTTATTCCTTCTCAATTCCCAAATCCCGTATTAATGCCTTTAGATTCTCTTATTTTGTGAATGTTCCTATTGTCTGGAACCAACTGCCACCACCTATTCTCGAATAATCATCCCTGTCCACTTTTAAATTCAGCCTCAGCAAGATGCTCCTGAACGTATCTTAGTTTGGTATCACTTAATCTTTCTCACCCTTTTTCCCAACCACTTTAGTCCCATGATTTTTTGTGTCTGTCGTAATTGTATGTTTAGGGGAGCACAGTCATAGGCACTGCCTCTCTGCAACCCTTTCCCCATGAGGATAAAATTTAATTCAATTCAATTCAATGCGACAACTCATGAAACTGGAGATTCAGCTTCTTGGGTAACACCACTGACACAAATTTTGGTAGACTATGATGGTGGGGTACTGGGTTTTGCTGGTGGTTGATCATTATCGTTTCGATTGTTGGCAGAGTCGGCTGTAGATTGACTATTCTCACTGTTTTTACACTTTCCCAATCTTCTAGGTAAACAGTTACTGAGTTTTGTTTCCTTGATTGAACACTGATGCACCCTGAACACGAACCTTTTGTGATTACATCTACGCAGGACATTTCAAGTGAATGAACGAAGGAGATAACAATCTTTGCATCCAGCTGATCACGTCCAGCTGATCAGTCTGCTTTTATCAACAGTCCCGTAGTAAAAAACTAAGGATACCCGGCGTACGTGCGGGCGTAGACGGTAGCATTTTAAGTAATAAAATGTTATGTGAAGTGCTGTCATGAAAGTGGCAGGAAAAGTATGTATATGATTAGAAATTGCTTGCACTTGCATGTATGCTTCTTTTATCAGACGTCACGGTAGTGACGTCTATGTAGGGATGGTGGTGGTTGTTTGTATACCGTAATACATTAGAAAACTCTGCTAGCGTTGTACGGGGCGTTAAAAGCAGCCAATTGCACTGGCGAGGAGCAAGTATGGACTACATACCAGACAGCGCTAACCGTTCCTCCACGTGAAGATGCGCCAGCGCGTGGAAAACGTCCAAGACATTTTCCGCATTTCGTCTTTTTCTTCTTCCAATTCATCTTCTCCAGGCACTCTAGCTCATGAACGCTGAGGTGTACGGGAATATTTTCACCACCGTCTGATGCCGCTTTAGTCAGGTTGTATTCTTTTGTACACTAGAGTGTGCCGCGAGCTAGTTAGAGTGATGGCAATTTTCTGGAATTCCTGGCTCGTTACTACGAACATGACGCCATTTGCAATGACGTTTCACAACCGGTTTCAGGCAGCTGAACGAAGCGCGAATCATCGTGTCTATGCCCAAAAACAGTTGCAGCTGTTTCTCAGCTCATACTTCTGTTAACTAGACTTTCACCCTTCACTGCAGATCAGGATGCCTCCAAACTTGCTGTTTTAGTCTGTTCGCCTTTCGACTGTTCCTGCGCCTCAGCCAGAAGCCCACCCTTTGCCCCTCGGGAAGTTTCTCGCTGTTGTTTGCTCTCGTTACTTCAGTGTAGCGGCAGTGCAAGTGTCACTTGCTTCATATCGTTATTGTCTGTTCTCCTTCACCTTTCCTGCGCCTTAACACGAAGGCACTTCATTTCTTTGGAAATTTTCTGCCAGGGAGCACTGTTGCTGCCTGATTCTGAGCTTGTTTGTTTTGCGGGTGCTGTGTTGTCCCTGCTGGGGCACTATTCATTTCTCTATGTTTGCTTCTGACCACAAAAATGGTAAGTATGCACGTTCATTTTTCGTCTTCGCGGTATTTCGTCTCCTTCGTCTATGTTTTCTATGTTATGCTGTGTGTTTCTGTTCCTTGTGATAAACCGCTCTGTGGCAGGAGTGGTCTTCCCTGCGGCTGGGGTTATTCTTACTGTGGTAGAGGAAATTCACCCCGTAGCTGTAGTGACTTGCCCTGTGGCAAGGGTCATGCACAACTGTGCACAAGTGACCTCAAGTCCACAGTCCCCCCTTTCACACGGGCAGCACGATCCGGATCGAACCTGGATTATGGCGTTCACACGGGCAGGCTAATCCGGGTCCGATCCGGATGTCATTGGTAGATTGCCCTTTCGCTTGCAGAATAGTAACAGACCACTTTGATGAGTGGGGTAATGCACTTTCTGGCAGGATAATATATCGCAAAGGAGATTGTGTACAATCCATGGCATGTTTGTTTACAATCCATGCCGCTGTATGGAAATTTCTGCACTACACATGTCAGTGGATGTGTGCTTTTCAGGTACAGGCCAGCACATGAAGCGTTTGTAGATAAGATAGATTCCTACATCATCTCCAGCCATATCATTCTAGGTCAGTTTGTTTATTATTGCAACTAAATTTGAATGTAATTGACTATGCACTGTGTGCATGCCAAAAAACTAATGAAACAAGGGTATAAAATGTTTCCTTCAAGAACAAGTAGAGATGTAGGGATGGTGGATGGTGGATGGTGCCTCTGATGCCACTGGTAGCTGCATGGAAAAAGCAACTGGTGGAAAAAGTCCAGGAACAAGGAGGTCTATTACGCGACTGTAACAACCCAGTCAACATTCGCTGCCTTCAAGACACACTTTGGATACACTTTCACCATCCCTACATCTGGCAACATTTTGATGCGGCTAGGCTCAGTGTACCGGTCTGCTTTATTGACCTCAACATTTACTGACACTGGCATTTTTTAATTTTTAATTAATCTCTAATTTTATAAAGACATGAATCAAATTAAAGGGGTGGGAGTGAATAAAATTAAAAGGTTGACATGAATAAAATAAAAAAGTTGACATGACTCAAATTTAGGTAGTAGGTACAGCTAAATGCTTCCTTTAGGGCACATTTCTTCTGTACACATAATTTCAAGACTGTATAACCAACCACCCCAATTTTTACAGATGTGATTGTCAAAGAAATTTCCCATAATTTGGTGTAAATACTTAATTGATTGTCACTTCCTTTATTGAAATAATTGGGTTACAAGTCAAGGAATATTTTCCCCAAAAATTGAAGCACCCACAGGAAAAAGCTATCTAGTTGTGCTCTGAATGGCTGAGAACAACCAAACTTGGTATATAGTATCTAGTAGCATGTGTGCACAAATCTATGGGAGCCCACCTCCATTTTCCATTTCATTACAGAGTTATTCTCTGTGCCTATAAAAGTTGCAAATTTTGCCATAACTTGTTTATAAATGCTATTTTCGAGGTGGTCTCCCATAGTTTTTCGCGCATTTTGGAGTACATTCCAACGAACTCAACCGCATTTGAAGCGTTAGTAATGCTGCAGACTAGATAGCCCAGCAACACCTTGATCTCATACAGTAACATGCCATAGGGTCCCCCTGTGGGAGATTTCATGCACGCTAGCCAGGGCAACACTCTAAAGCCACTTCCATAGCAGTTCTTTTCAAGCTTTGCAACAGAAACGATCACCTATGATAGGCCAAACTCCACACTAATCTACAGCTGAACTACCTGTGGTTTCACGCCTAATAATTATCGCCTTCACACCTGTCACTTACACACCCTTTGTGTATATATGCATAGACTCTACACTATGCAGGAATGATTGAATCGATCCGGATTGCCTAAAGAAAGCCGTACAAGTGGCGATACAGCTTGGACCGCCCTACCCGTCCGGTTTCACCGCTGTCAGTGCAGCAATTACATTTTGCACCATCCATTGATTGGAGATGAGAGCTTGTCTGAGGTGTTTTTTCTCCTTGTCCCTGGCTGGCAGTGATGAGCTGACGGCTTCTGCTCTACTATGTAGCGTTCGGATGACTGCAATCTTGTGGGCTATGGGGTGATGGTATGCGAAATCTCAATACCTATCAGTGTGAGTCGATTTCCTATGGACAGTTGTGAGGATGGATCCGTCCACGTCCCGTTGCAGAAGAACATCCAGAAAAGGGAGCCTGCCCTCAAACTCTGTCTCCACGGTGAACTAAATGCTGGGCTCAACTCCGTTCAGGTGGTCAAGGAGTTCCTGCGGCCTGTGGGCCAGGAGTGCAGTGCACGTGTCGTCGACGTATCGTTTCCAGAACCGGAGCGGGATGTCTGTTGTTGCCAGAGCTCTCTCCTCTACATCCTCCATCACCAGGTTGGCGATCGTCACTGAGACCGGTGAACCCATGGCTGTACCATAGGTCTGTTGGTACACCAACCCTCCGAAGGCCAGGTAGGTGGCAGAGAGGCAGAGAGGCAGAACCATCAACCCCCCTGGACCAGCCAACCAACAAGAAGCCAGGAGCCAGAGTGTGACACTTCCCTATGTGCGAGTTGTCTCGGAGGCAGTGAGACGCATCCTGACCCCACTGGGCGTGAGAGTCTCCTTCAGGCCAAACGTGACTCTAAGACATCTGCTAGTGAGGCCGAAGGACCGCATCCCTGAGAATGAGACAACTGGTGTCGTGTACCAAGTGCCATGTGCGAGTTGCCCAGCCACTTATGTGGGACAGACAGGCAGGCGACTCGACCAACGGTTACGGGAGAAATTATATTGGCACTTTGGCTGCAAATTGTACAAAGACAAAAGCCTAATTGAAAAATCTGTTCAATTTCAAATCCATCAAATGCTTCATACTTTTTGTGGATACTAAACATGTATCCACAACAGCCTCCAGGACCCCTGTGAATTCATTATATTATTTAATTTATTTAAAATTTATTATTTAGATTAGTGGGATAAATTGCAACTTGCACTGTATTTATTTAGATTAGCGGGATAAATTGCAACTTGCACTGTATCGATGAGTGCTATATAATGCAACTTACACTGTATATATTTATATCTGTCACAAAATGGCGGCGCTCAGGTTTCTTTGAATTTACCAAGCTTTTACTCGCTTCGTCTTCATTTGCGCAGCAATTTGATCAAATGAGAAGTATTCAAGAATACTTTTTTTATAATACTAAGTCATCGCCAAGCCTGCGCAGGGCGTTTTCGAGAGGAAACAGCCGTAAAAGAACAGGCCTGATAGCAAATGGCCACCCCGGAGGCTTCTGTTCACCCGGTTAGAAATCGTCTTTGTTGTCATTTCTTCCTTTACCAAACGAACGAAAGTTGTTCACAAGTAGTTTCATGAAGACTAATGTTGCTTAGAAGCTTAAAAAAATATAATAAATACTTGCAGGTTACAGCTCCAAATGCTTTCGAGGCTGAACAGCCATTCTATGAACGTTTTCACATTGTTCTGCACGTAATACGAAGACTAGCTAGCTAGCTGGATTAGAACAGTTAGGTATCAGAGTGCATGAAGCTATGTAACTGCACGACTCTATCCTGTGCAAAGCATCCAAACACTTACCTAATTAATGCACCTTCCTATGCAATTGCCAAATTTCCAATGATGTGGATGTTTAAGCACAGCTGTCTTGGTTTGTATCTAAAACCCTGATGCATTCATGCAAACCACTGTGTGGTGCATCCTGGGGTCATTCTAGGATTTGGAGTGATGCTATATGGCATGACAAATGTGGGCACTATTACTAGCAAATAGTTCGAGTTTGGGGTGCCCCGTCGGCACCCTACGAGTTTTTTAACTCGAAATACTTGTTATCTCCAAGTATTACTTATACCACATTAAAGTGTGTGGTATAATTAATGTATATCACGTTGCTGACCTTTTACCAGCATTTTCTACTGCTATGAAAGAGTGCTTCTGCAGCGTTTCACTTGGTGAGTTTCACTTGGTGCTTGCTTCTCTACGAACGCTGAACGTTCTGTGATTGACTTAGAGTGTTGACAATGGAGTGCACTCTTAAATTTCACAAACTGCGGATGGCAGAGTACCCGTACAGGATGTCTTTGGTGAAGGAGCGCCCACCTTCCAACTATGAACGTCCACTGCAGTCGACCAAGCAGATCAGATGGGCACAGTGACAGACCGCCCGCCTTCCAGCGACTCGTACGAGCTGTTGTATACACGTACCACTGCAGAGAGTGAGAAGATCGCGCTGTATTCCCCCTTATCTTCGGAAATCGACTACGATTCGTTGACGGCGGAGCACACTCTACGTTTCGCAGACTATGGATGTCAGATTTCTTCTACACTGTTGGGGAGTCTTTGTTAGGTGACGATAAGTAAAACATTACTACTGGTGATATAACATATATCGCCAGTTTCGGTGTCGGTGTTGGATATATGGTTTATAACACCTCAGATATCACCTGGTTGCCCCAGTAACGTGATATATGTCGCTTATATGGGACTACCACTTAATGCTTAACTTCCCTATGGTTGCAATTACCATACTGTATATATGTGGCAGAAGACTTAACTTCATTAGATAGGCTCAAGACAAATGACACATAGATAGACACATCATCTTGGACCTTCGTGCCTGGGAATTCATAGACCCAGGATTTTTCATGGATTTCCATCGACCCCCCTTTCCCCCTACCAGGACTGTATTTCAAGCCCGTCATAAAAAGTGATTTTGGGTTACACCCCTTGTCACTTGGGTTGGGAGGGAAGCGGTCCTCACAGGTCGGTGACCAACAGCAGATCCCACAAGGGCTCAGGCTGCCAGCTCGCATGCTGAGAGGTGACCCCTCAGGATTTGCACAGAGGATCACGGCACAGAGCGCTGCATCCCTTCAATCTGTGATACGACTTTTCCCATGGTAGGGAGTTGACGCAGGTCTTCTACCAGACAGTGTGTGACTGTGCCTAAGCCCCTGATCACCACCTGGACTACGTCCATACGGTAACCAGAGAACTGTCTCCGCAAGTCTGCGCAAAGTTCCCTATACTTGGACTGCTTCTTGGCTCTTCTTTCCTCCTCCGTTTCAGTCGACCTTGCATTAGCCATCGGACAGACAAGGTTTCATTGAAAGCAGCTTGACAGCACATGTCTCTCATGAACTTCCCCTGGTGCTGCTTAGAAGCGGCATTCGAGATAAGCTGTGAACCTGTGCCTTCTGAAGTTCCCGAATGACCTTCCTCCGGAAATGCTACTTCACTTCCAGCCTCTTGTAGGATCTTGTTTGCTGACGGTAGCAACTAAAAACAAGGAGCTTTTCTCCGCCCACAGTCGTAGGTGCTGATACACACCATGACCATGATTGGATCTCGAATGGTCACGAGGTAAGCTGCTAAGCTCACGAGCCCCCTACCACCTCAAGTGAGCGGGGAAGATACAACCTTTCGAGGTCCCTCAGCTCTCTCCTAGTCCACTTCACAGTCACGAACCGATATCTCAACAGAGACATGGCCAGGGTGTTTGTGGCATCGACTTTGTGTCGAGAGTTCAGTTTTTTTTTAATTACTATACTGGTACTCCACTTAGTCCGGAAGACCACTTTCCAGGAAGCCCAGTTAAGGTAAAACAACAAACATACACATACACAACACATAACACAGTCAAATCAGTTAGTAAATCAGTCAATCAGTCAGTCAGCAGTGTTGATGGCGGGGGGTGCCACTTTATCCCACTGCTCCTGGAGGTGATCCCTCAGGATCCTTCAGGCCATCCTATTTCTTTTGATCATTGGTCATCACTTCAGCTTCTAGGCCACCTGCACCCCCAGTTGAGATTTTCATATATTTTATGGAGTCTCTTCCTGTACTCTGCAATCACATTGTCCTTCACCTTCTTGTCGACCGTGGCAAACAATTGTTCGACGCCAAGACATCGATAGGTATCTCTGTCGGATACACGCTTCACAGGGTGTTTATACATGGAAACCAATAATATGGCCGCTATTTTGCACATTTTTAAAACTTTATATTTTCGTTCTGTGTACATGTGTATGAAGTTTGAATAATTGAATAGTGAAGTATGTTCATTTGTGTGCAAGAAAAGGTGATCAGAAGACCGACATAGCGTTCGATGAAGAAATGGGACACCTATGAAGATGGCATACTTGCGAACTTTCAACGAAAAAGTGGCATTATACCGAGCAGCCCTAGAGACACTTGAGGTCGAGGGTAAGGTGTAGAACAAGGTAAAGTTTCATAATATTGTGAGCGGTTTGAAGAGTGCAAGCCGTTACGAAGAAAATAAGGAAAAACGCAATTTTGCACCAATTACTAGCACAATTTCACACTTCAAACTTTAAATTCTCCGTGACGGATGGCATTCTTCAAACCGCTCACGGAACTATGAAAGTACAACGTCAACTGCACCTAATCATGTAAAACTTACTTGTTATCAATGCGTTCTTCTAATGCCACTTTTTATACAAATCTTCTCGGGCATAGAACGGCCATTTTAAAAACGTCAGAGGAAACGTCATTATACGTCATCGTACGGGAGCGAGAAGGTACGAATATACGTACGTAGCTGTTGCTAAGGATAAACGAAGTTGCAGGATTTGTATCAGCGAAGGACACGGACGTTCTATCGCAGGCGGATCAAGATCACACTGAAGACGTACGTATACTACCGTAAGTTGTAAATACGGACGTAGATACGAGCCCGGGGCCATAGCTATAGGCGGCGTGGAAAATGGTGGCCAGTGACACTTACGGTCGGCCGACAGACAGGTCGGGAAACGATTGTAGGCAGCTCGGACTTTGGGATTAGTTTTAGGGTTATAATGGGGCTATTACATATTTTCTTTCCAGTGATGGGCGTTGTAGTACAGTCTCCAGTACAAAAAGCTGCCGTGTCCGAATATTATATACTTGTGCGTGCGTGCGTCCTGGCCCCTGATTGTGGTCATGGTCTGTTATTTAATACGTATATATATGTATACACAGTGCACAGCCTCTCCACACAATCACCCTCAATGATCATACATCCATGCACACTAAATGGACTGGGAGCTGCAGACAGTACTGTACTAAAAGTACAAGCACTGTTTTGGCCTAGTTTGACCTCATCAGTGCAGCACACCCAATGTAATACATGCTTGACTGTAATGTGCTGTGATGTTACAAGACATCACTGGTGATGTCACTTGTGACATCACAGATTTTTCTTCCAGATTGTGTTAATGAAAGGAATTTAGTGCCTATCCACACCTTTCACCCAAAGTAGAGGTTTCCAGGTATAACTACCCTGTGTTAATGCCATCATCAGGGGTGGTGCTAGGGTTTTCAGGCCCAGGTAGCACCCTCTCCTTCTGCATATGTGCCACTCCGCACTTCTTCAAGCCCAATTTCATGTCAACTGCGCTTGCAACCCTGTCCACGACAGACAGGGCTTCTGTTAGAGCAGCAGGACTTTCAGCATAAAGCTTCAAGTCATCCATGTACAGCATATGGGTGATGCTGCGCTTCACTGTGCTGCGTCTGATCCTGTAGCCATTCAGCTTCTTCAGCGCATGTGAAAGAGGCAGAATGGTGAGACAGAAGAGTAGGGACGATAAGGCATCCCCTTGGAACAGGCCTCTCTTATAAAGAATTGGCCTAGTTCTTACAGTCCTCTCAGCGCTCGTCACCCCCATTACTGTCCTCCACATTGGTTGCAGGCGACCAACTATGATTCTCACCCACCTCTGCGCACGGATTATGTTCGGAATCGAAGTCACCCACTCATGGGGAACTCTTGTCGGCCAGCACCACTGTGGCAAATTTGTACTGGGTGTTTAGACATGCAATAGGGCTGTAGTTACCCGGGTCCTTTGCCTCTCTCTTCTTGGGTATCAGAATGGTTCTGCCCGTCACTAACCAATCAGAGAAAGGTATCTCTGCATTCAACATTTCCTCTGTCACCAAGCACAATGCATGTCCCACCTCAGGAAACACTTTCCACCAGAAGTTGACAATGTCATCTGACCAGGACTTGGCTTTCTTCAAGGCAAAGTCTATCCACTGGTTCCAGATCACCTAGTGAAGCCTCCACTTCATTTTCCAACTCTGAATGTCTGGATCTCTTTAATTCATTCACCTTACCATTCATTTCTAGAATGTCTGCACAAAATTGCTCAAGCAGTTCCTTTCGGGAACCTCCTGAGGTAGATGGGAACAGTCAAAGAGGAACTTCCTCTGTGCAGCCCAGAGGTTGTTAACCTCTACGAACTCGCGTTCCTCCCTTTTACGTTTCTCCTGAGTCTTCCA
This sequence comes from Aplysina aerophoba, assembly GCA_949841015.1. NCBI lineage: Eukaryota > Metazoa > Porifera > Demospongiae > Verongiida > Aplysinidae > Aplysina > Aplysina aerophoba. Next base: position 4,456,426 of record OX465046.1, read on the forward strand.
GACTCTTTGGTTTCCAAGGGTCTCTTCATGGTTACTCAGCAGGCATTTGAGGTCGAGAGTATGAAACTCTCTATGCAGTTGCCGTCTGATCCATCTCTGCCTAGGAGTGGCTTTGGCATTCTGCTTCTGTCTGGTGATTTCCACATCCAGCCAAGCTATGAGTCGACTGAACCACAGGCACTTCTCTTTTCGCCACCCTTGTACCCGCGGAGCTGACTCGGGAGACTTCTGCGATTGCTAGATTAAAGCTGCAGCATACACCATGCAGTTGACTTCCCAGGGTGTTTTTGGTTTCACTCCTTGCATCTATCTATTGGTTGATCACTGCACACTGCCTGCCGTCCACGCAAACCCCAGCCCACTAGGTACTTCTCCTCCCTCTTAAGTTGGTATCTCTCAATTGCTGACGGTAGCGTTGGTCAACTTTTCTCACTAACTCTTCTAGACCAGGGTCGGAATCCATGGACACCTCCTCTGACTCTCCCTGTGGATATGTTGGAGTCCCTGTCGAGTCCCTGTCGGTTCTCCTTTAGGCCCTACTGCAGAAGTTGTAATGTTAGGGCCACCCTCTTCAGCCTCGAGTCCCCTTGGTGTTGCAGAGTTGGGAAGAGAACTCTCTTCAACCTCTGCAATGGCTTGCAAGTTAGACGCCTGGGCCGTCTTAGGTCGAGACTTAATGAGTCTCACCCTCTTCATCAGAGCATTTGCTGTGGTGGAGTACTCTGGGAAGGCTAAGGTCCACTTTTCAAGCAGTCTACGAGCACCGCCCCAAGATGGGTCACTGCTGCTGCGCACGTAGAGCTCCATGAGTCGTTTCTCCTTCTCGTATTCCAGAGGACCTTGCTCTTCTTCACCGCCGTGATCAGTGGAACCGGCAGTTCCAACCAAGTCACAATCACTTGTGCGTCTCCAATTGAGAAGCCATCTTCAGGCAAAGCACACTTGGATTGAGAATTATAGTTGGACTGGCCAACGTTTTTCCTCTGTGTGTGCACCTGTCTGTTACCGTCACCTTCAAGATTCGACATTTTGGTACTTGTAATCAACAGTGTAGACCTAGTCTGGGTGATTAGTGTAGACCTGGTCTGGGTGATTAGCCCGGACCAGGCCTGCTTTAGCTCAGTTCCCCACTACAGTCCTCAACCTGTAAGCAGTTGACAAAGGCTCTCGAGCCGAAACGTCCTGCGCTCACCTCCCGTTTGTGTTAAACTGCTATTTGCTCATCAAAATTCATGAATTAACTCTGCGCAGCTATGAGCCTCTATCGCATCACTGCTTTAGCTCAGGTTGCCAGTGAGGCAGCAGAGCTGCCCCACAGGGGAGGTGCTTCCTGCCCAGGGGGATGTTGGAGTGTCACATATGCGCCCCTCTCCCGTGTAACTCCGGAACTACAGTCGCCCATGTTCCTCCATTACCATACTGTATATATTGCATATATACTGCCAGCGCAAGTTGCAGAAGTGGATACCACCATGCATGCAATGGAATACTGCACCAGTTTATATTATAAAGGTAGACACCACAAGTGCAAGGTACAAAGGTTTTGCACCAGCATCTGTGCAAGATGAAGTGGGATGCAGCCCAACATGCAACTAATACAACCACCACCACCGACCAGATAAGGATCAGCACAGGCAACTTTGGAGTGCTTGATGCAGCAATCAATGCAACTTCCATAAGGAAATCATGTGCCCATATGCAAGTTGCACTGATTGTTTACTGCATTGTGCACTTCAAGTGTGGTTCTGCGGCGTCTAGCTGAAACATCACGATTTCTATGACATCACACAATAAATTTGCCCTTCAATTCAAGCACTGTTATGCCGCTATTGTGTTATATACAGTATTAGCACTTCTGGGACACTGCTACTGAATGAAAACCCGATTTCATGACTTGCAATGATACTATTCCTCGTGCCAGCCAGAGTGCCAGTATAGTGTGTATTTTGCAATATGCTTGATCACATTTATTATATTACCAGAACCTAATTTGATATGTGTAATGTATTCATGCATATTATTATCCATTGTGTTAGGACCATGAGCGAGCATTGTACTTTCGAGGGGAGCTAACCCACCAAATGCAACTTATTCTCATATCATTCCTGAAAAAGAAGTATGAAGATGTTGAGATGATTAACTTTGCAGAGTTGTGCACATGGACTCTGTGGCCGAACTACTTCGTTCTCTTCCGTGGTAAGTCTTGTGTTTCTGTATTATCGTTGCATACATACAACCTTATATAATATTGTGTGGTGGAAGCCATAGTGTATTTCAGCAGTTTCTATGGATACAAATAAACTGCTGTACTATGCTGTTTAATCACAGATTATATGCATTATGCAGTGCTTCTCTGACAAGGTGCTGACATATATATAGATTGTCATCATTTTCTCTGAACAATGAAGATGCTATAAATATAGCATATATCACGTTACCGGCGCAACCGGGTGATATTCGGCGTGTTATAAACCTTACAGTATATCCAAGTATCTCACGCAGCTATATGTATTCACACCACTGCTTCTTATTGTGTTCCCTGAAGATGATACCATTAAAATCACTGGAACAAGTGATTGCATGGTAAAACATACCTAATCAACATAGTCACTCAGAGCCAAGTTATGATAGACAAGGAATGAAGGTAGTTATTTGTTGGTATGTGTTGTAGTTCAGTGGCAGAGCACCGGCAGCTCAGGCCAGAAGCCCTGGATTTGTCTCTTGGCATCACTACCATAGTTTCCTTTGCCGTGACAGTGACAGCTCTAATTACGTGTATGATGGACACGATCACTATAGGTGCTCAGACCATAAGGAAATTTGACTCCTGTGATTCCACTCATGATCCTTCATTACCAGCATTTCACATGTCTGTTGTCAGCAGCAAAATGATTTAAGTCTGATCCTTTGTGAACATAGGGGTGGGGAAACTCCATTGGCAAAGCTTGTTGCACGATTTCTTATATTAATTCAAGCCCTTTTGACGCTATCAGTGAGAAAAATACTGTTCAAACCAGTCAGTTGTTACTGGTTGCTACATACATACGTATGTACATGCTCATCAAGATCAGTTTGCTAATTGTCAAATTGTAGAAATGAGCCTCTGTGATATTGTAATATTCTAAATGAGCAGACGATTTCACATAGATGAATGGTGGGAAATAATAGGAGGTGAAGTTGGGTGAAAATTATGCACAACATTAGTAATATATAATGATGATAGAGCACGCACATGTACAATATGCCAACAGAGTGCTATAGTAGTAAAAGCTTACTTATGGATGATACTATAGCATTTGTACGTACTATAGGCATATTCAGTATTATTTACCTCCTGTTATTATTTCCTGCTGTTTATGTGTATAATATCACCTGTCTGTTTTGTAATATTCACATATACACACATACATATGTGTGTCTTTTTACACTGGTGAGGACCCAGCACTGGTTCAAATTGTTTGAATTAATTGACACAAACATCACCCAACAATTATGGGTAGTGGATTTCCCAATAGAGGATATGCGTCGACTCCGCCCCCTTTCGCGAGACGGTGAACTCACCGCGGATGCGTAATAGATAAGCATACGAATTTGTTCGAGTTCGCTGCTTTTAAGTTGCTGTAACTTGTTTCGCTTGTCGATAGCCGTCTTGTGTAGTTACAGGTGCCTTCGTCCTTCAACTGCGCAGTGCTGTTGGGAGACGATTTCGTCGTGCTAGACACCAGAAGTAACGCTGTACCACACGAAGATGGCCGCGGGTAGCGATTCAAGCTTCCCTGCAGATGTTTTACCCTCTGCATGGACAACTGAGCGACTAAAGAAGTTCTTAAAAGAGAAGGGCATCCCTGTATCTGGCCTGAAACACGAGCTGGTTACGAAAGCGAACGATTTCATTGAGACTGAAGCTCTAGAGAGCGAATTGGATGTGAAAACGTTTAAGGAGCTGCCAGTGGTGCAATCTGTCAGCTTTGAAGTGCTCCCAAAGACTGGTTGTCAGTGAGGATCTGGTGTGCAAGTACCTTAAGAAGCTAGGAGGCTATACAAAGAACTTTCGAACTGGAGTACGCCTGTGCCAGTGTGGGCATGTGTATGATATTGAAACCACTTCGGTATTGCAAAGGTGTGAAGAGGAGGGCACAATCACCAAGTCATTTGTGAAAGCCAAATGCAGGCCCACAATGCGAAAGCATCCACCTTTCTATCAAAACTTCATATGCCTAGTTCTCGAAACTTCACCATCTATCACTTGAGTTTCTGGAAAAGCCAGGAGACACAAAAGTGAAGACTCCAGTAAATGGGTCAATTGCAACTAAATACTTCACTGTTGTGTGGCTTTTGTAGTCACTATAGGATGACTTCTGTGTAGCCAGGTTTGATGGACGTTGGATAAAGATGTCTGTCCCATCAATTATACCTACTGTATTCGGCATATGATTATAGGGTGTATCAGTGGGTCCTATGGTTGTCTTTGGCCATTTTATGAGGCCTCTGAGATGGTGAGCCAGCAGTGGAATCCACTGATTAATCACCCGAGACACAGCACTCTGCTCCACGTCAAATCGAAATGCCAAGTCTTCCTGAGTTAGATTCTGCCGTAATCGCATGAGTATCAATAGCAACTTCTGAGAATCACTGAGAAAACGGCCAGTGGGTGGGACAGGTAAACTGACAGGTGAAACCAAATCCCGGTGCACATGTATTGCTGGGTGTAACCACCCTAACAGATTCCAGGCACTTCGCTCCCAATTGCTCGAATGTAGGCTTAGATGTAGCCTGTGCAGGTGGTTCACAATCATCAGGATTGTCCTGAAATCGATCCAGAAGTCGACGCGGTTTCTTAGCTGGCTGAGAATGGAAGTCGTCAGGTCGTTTGAATAGGGTAGGTACGATGGAAGGATCCGCGCGAGTGGGTCCTTTAAATCCGTCGTAGTGGAAATTACAGATGTAGGTTTCTGGTCCAGGCTTCCATTGAGCCCACGCTGGTCCATGCGAGTCTGGTTCATCTTCTGCACGACGATCTGGTAGACTTTCTGCGGCATCTTGCCGACGCTGTGCAGCGATAGCATCGCGCTAGACTCCAGGCAGTCCTTAACGCGTAACTCAGGACACTTACAGTGTCTCCTGCCTTCCACGTCTTCTGGGCATCTTCCTTTTCTGTTGGAACAACCCCAGACGCTACACTGACGTCGCGACATACTGTAGCGAACGATCGTGTTTGATTTTCGTATGTAACTGTATGTACAGCTGCGCCATCGTTCACCGTCGACCTTTTGACCTTCCGCTATTGCGTAACCAATGCATATCCTCTATTCTCACAATGGAACAATCTAGTCACAGAGAAACCTTCAGTAAGTTTGATGGTACCTTCATTCTTTGTCCAGGAGAATGCAACTAACTGTGTAATCATTGGGATTCCTTCTGCACTGTCATAGTTATAATCACATGGTTAACTCACACAAAGTTCACCCTTGTTGGATTAGATTATGCACTGTTTATTTGGACCATCCCTTAGTAAAGGACTTTGTTGCGTTTCTCCTTTATGTCTCACAGGCAAAGATGCCTCTAGACCAGAGCTTCTGACAACTGAGAGTGCAGCTTATGCCCAAGCTGCCCAGGTGTTGAATTCAGTTGTATCATCCATTATAACACGGGAAGTAACTGTGGAGAACATTGACACCATTACTCGCAATTATGTGAACTTTGAAAAGATTATCAGGTGCTACTATGGGCAACCAGATGCTAAAGCTGGTGTTGACTGTGATGATGTTTTACAGAGGGTGAATAAATTAGCTTCTGTGGTTACCCAATTTGAAGATACCAGACGAAAGCTTCTGTTCCTTTGTGAGAAATGCTCACTTGTACTGCCTACCAAAAGTAAAGGCAGAGGTTAGTCAGTATTTATGTGGACATGTATGTATTGTATCTATTTGGACAGCTGTATGACTATGATTAGTGCTTTCACATTGCATGTAGCCTCCAATTCATTCATGCTTTACTTTTATGATGCATGTATGGCTGGCCTCCTTGTTTGCTTGACCTTTTCTTATATGAAGGATGAAGTTGTCAGCTCTAGGGTTTATTTGTGGATATGTGAATCAAGTATTTTGAGCTATTAGAGCTTGTGTGGCTGTCAACCCAACTCATACTACTTGCTATCTTAAGTCACTGCTTGGTAAGCAAGTATTTCGAGTTAAAAAACTCAATTGGATGCCGATGGGGCACCCCAAACTCGAACTACTTGCTAGTAATAGTGCCCACATTGGTCATGCCATATAGCATCACTCTAAATCCTAGAATGACCCCAGGATGCACCACACAGAGGTTTGCAGTAATGCATCAGGGTTTTAGATACAAACCAAGACAGCTGTGCTTAAACACGCACACTCATTGAAAAGTTGGCAATTGCAGGGGAAGGTGCATTAATTAGCTAAATGTTTGGATGCTCGCAGAGGATAGAGCCCTGCAGTTACACAGTTCCATGCACTCTGATACCTAACCGTTCTAATCCAACTAGCTAGCTAGCCTTCGTATTACGCGCACATTGCGAGAACGTTCATAATATGGCCGTTCAGCCTCGGTAGGATTTGGAGCTGTAACCCGCAAGTAAGATTTATTTAAGCTTCTGAGCAACATTAATCTTCCTGAATCTATTCGTGAACAACTTTCGTTCGTTTGGTAAAGGACGAAATGATAACAAAGACGATTTCTAACCGGGTGAACAGAAGCCTCCAGGGGCGGCCATTTTCTTACCAGGCCTCTTCTTTTTCCGGCTGTTTCTTCTCGAAAGCGTCCTGCGCAGGCTTGGCAATGGCTTAGTATTATAAAGTACAGTGGAACGTCGATTATCCGAACTAATTGGAGATTGGTCAGTTCGTAAAATCAAATTGTACGTATAATCAAACATCATTAAATCATGTGAATATCAGTGAATGTATGCAGTAGATACTACATACTGTAACTCAAAAACGTCACTAACTATTACGCTACAATACACTTATCACAAGAAAAAAGAAGTTATTTTAGTTTGCTTCAGGCTGCTCATTCGTTTCTTAGCAGAAATGCCCATGAGGCTGCGTAGTGAAATCATGTGCGCACTTGTTGTCTCGGGCTGTTGCTCTGCCCAAAGAATGCATTCCTTCAACATTTCACATGCTTTGGCATGTGATGGTATTGGCTCCACATCATGGAGCTCATCAGAATCACTATCATCTGTTTCGACTGTCTCAGGGTGGGTAACTGTCTGCACAATCTCGTCATCACTCAGAATAGCATATCCAGGATCAGACGCATCAATTTGTAGCCATTCCTCTACATTAGTTTCATCACAGTCAGTGCACTCTTCCAAGCAGCCCAATGCTTGCAACATCTCTTGCACTGGATTTTCTTCAAGTGACTGCTTTTCAGAATCAACTGTGCTAGTGATCAGCTGGTCTCCACCCAGAAGCTTCTTCCAACTGGCTCTGATATTTGCATCGGTGATGTCATTCCAAGCATCAGATACCATGTAGATGGCATCTTTGATGGTCAACCTCTTCCAAAAATCAAAACAGCTTACTTCAGATAAGTCACCAGAAGACTCATCAGCTAATAGCAACTTCTTCAGAAGTTCCTTCCTGTATCTTCGTTTCAGGTTTTCAAGCACACTCTGATCCATCGGTTGTACTAAAGATGTAGTATTAGGCGGCAAGAAAAGGCACTTGATGGCCCCATCTTCTGTCTGCAATACATCTGTGGACGGGTGAGCTGGTGCATTATCTAGCAATAGGAGTGTCTTCTCTGGTAATTTTCTTTCTTGTAAGTAATTTCTGACTGATGGGATGAATTCTTGGAAGAACCATTCTTCAAACAACTTCATATCCATCCAGGCATTGGTCTGGTTGGTGTATCTCACTGGTAGCACACTGCGAGACACATTCTTCAGGGCACGTGGGTTCTTGGCTTTACCAACAATTGTTAGTCGTAGCTTATGCTCACCTGTGGCATTTGCACAGGCTAAAATAGTGACTCTTTCCTTGCTAACCTTATATCCAGGTGCCTTACTTTCCTTGCATGAAGCTAACGTCTTGGTTGGGAGGGCCTTCCAAAAGAGACCTGTTTCATCACAATTATACACCTGATTCAACGTTAAGCCTTCTTCTTCAATGATTCTGGACAAGTCATCCTTGAAGGGCTGTATTAAATCTGCTTTAGCACTCAATGTCTCACCTTGTATTGCAAGCTGACGGATCCCGTATCGATGCTGAAAATTCTTGAGCCAGCCAGTGCTTGCTTTAAATTCTTCACCACCGTCTGGGTATAGTTTCGTGTGAAATTGCAAAGCTTTGGCCAGTAGAATTGGCCAGTAGAATTGGTCCTGAACGTTTTTGCATAAACCACATGGCCACAGTTTCATCCAATTTCTTATCTTTGGCTGCTTTCATAGTTTTTTGCATCTTCGAAGCTTCAGCTTCGGAGTTTTTTGACAAATGTGACCAATTTATCTTCATTTCGCTTGATATCACAAATAGTAGACTTTCCAAGGCCCAACTCCTTCGAAAGTGAAGTAATGGAAGCCCCTTTCTTCAGTCGTTTGCAAATTTGCAGCTTCTGGTCTACGCTGAGAACAGTTCTCTTCCTTTTGCTGGCATCCATTTTTTGCTGACTCAGCAACTGGTGACTTGTTCGAATATTCGAGTATTCGGATAAACGACGTTCGGATAAGCGACGTTCCACTGTAGTGTTCTTGAATAATTCTCATTTGATCAAATGGCTGAAGGAGGCGGAAGAAAGTAATGTATAGGCAGTTACTGGATTTAGGCACGGAAGAAGCTAAGAAAAAGTACAATGAGGCGAAGGTAGAGGCAAAGAGAGTGGTGAGAAGAGCTAAAAATGAGGAGTGGGTTCAGTTTGGAAGAGAGCTTGAGAAGGATGTGAGGGGCAACCCACGGAGATTTTGGGCTAGAGTGAAGGGAAGAGGATCAAGAGACAGTTTGAGCCGCATTCATGATGAGAATGGCCAGGTGCTGGTAGAAGAGGGGGAGGTCATTGAGAGGTGGAAGGAGCACTTTAGAGGGTTGTACGGGGACTTGGGAGGGCCAGACCAGTACAGGCCACGTAGTGAAGCAGCAGGGGAAGATGACCCAGAGATAATGATGGAGGAGGTGAGAAGGGGTGTGAAGAGGTTAAAGATGAGGAAGGCACCGGGTGTATGTGGGGTGATGCCAGAGATGTTAAAAGCTGGGGGAGAAGTGGTGGTGAAATGCTCTAATTACAGAGGGATAAGCCTATTGAGTGTGGTCGGAAAGGTGTATGCAAGGGTGCTAAATGACAGGGTGAAGTTGATAACGGCGGAGAAAGTAATGGATGAGCAAGGGGGGTTCAAAGCAGGAAGGGGCTGTACTGACCAAATCTTCGCAGTCAGGCAGATTGTGGAGAAGACGATTGAGAGGGACAGGGTGGTGTACATGGCTTTTGTGGATTTAGAAAAGGCATACGATAATGTGAATAGGCAAAAGTTATGGAACGTGCTGGAGGAGTATGGTGTGAGAGGAAGACTATTACGAGCAGTTGAGGCACTGTATGAGGATGGAAAGGCAAGTGTGCGGGTTGGAGGTAGAGAGTCCGAGTGGTTTGGGGTGCACAAGGGAGTGAGGCAAGGCTGTACACTATCGCCATGGTTGTTTAATGTATTTGTTGATAAGGTGACAAGAGAAGCAAGAAAAGAGTTTGTGAGAGAGGTGAAGTTATCAACGGGTGAGATAGGGGTGCTGCTCTTTGCAGATGACATGGTGGTGATGGCTGAGTCTGAAGAGGGGCTACAGAGCAACCTGCAGGCATTGAGTGATGCAATGGGCAGATGGGACTTGAAAGTGAATTGGGGAAAGACTAAAGTGATGATGGTAGCAAGAAAGAGAGGTGGCTGTGAAGTAAGAATTGGAAATCAGGTTATTGAGCAGGTGGAGGAAATGAAATATTTGGGGGTGATGATAAGTAGTGATGGTAGGATGGAGAAGGAAGTAGAGGCAAGAATTGGGAGTGCTACGAGAACAATTGGAGGGATGAGTGAGGCGGTGCTGAAAAGGAAGGAGCTAAGTAAAAGCACGAAATTGAAAGTAGTCAATGCCACGATGATGCCTTCACTGTTATATGGATGCGAGGTGTGGAGTTTGACGAAGCAGCAGCAGGGGAAAGTGCAGGCAACCCAAATGAGTGTGCTGAGAAGAATTCAGGGGGTGAGTAGACTAGACAGATGGAGAAATGAGGACATAAGGCAGCAACTGGGGCAGGAAGGCGTGTTAGATTTGATAAGGACGAGGCAGGAAAAGTGGAAGTGCAGATTGGAAGAAATGAGTAGTGACAGGACCACAAAGAGAGTTTATGTAGGAGTGATGGAGGGAAGAAGGCCGAGAGGTAGACCAAGGATGAGATGGACTGATAATTTTAAATGATTTACGTACCTATTACCATGGTGTAGCCATAAGTACTCTCATTTGTTTTCAGATACAGTTTTATAGACTTACAGGGATGACCTCCAGTCATGGAGATATGTATCCTTGATTGATTGATTGATTGATTGATTGATTGATTCAAATGGCTGCGCAAATGAAGACAAAGCGAGTAAAAGCTAGGTAAATTTAAGGAAACCCGAGCGCCGCCATTTTGTGACAGATATATATGAAGAGGAATTTAGAGTGAATGGAGAAGAAATTGGCATACTGACAGAGTACAAGTACCTTGGCTGTGTGATAAGTGAACATCTGGACGGCAAGCGGATGCTGGAGGAGAGGGCTAAAGCTGGAGCCAAGGCCCTAAGTGCTTGGCTAAAGAGGTGCAGAGCAACGGTAGAATTGGTAAAAGGCGAGTCTTTCACTAAGTTGTTGGGGGCATTGGTTGAGTTGGTGCTCCTGTATGGTGCTGAGGTGTGGGGGTGTGGAAGGCTGGTGGAGCAAATACAACTGCGGGCAGCGAGGATCTTTCTGGGGGTGAGTAGACTACACCCAAAGGCAGCACTCCAGTACGAGATGAAGATGATGCCCGTGACATGGGAAGCCAAGAGACGATGTATTGAGTTCTGTTTGACAGTATTAAGAATGAGTGATGACAGGTTGGTGAAGAGGGTGGTGATGGAATCTTTGTAGATGGTTGGGAAAACTGCATGGCAGAAGGACTTGGAGTGTGGATTGGAGGGGGTTGGCTGGAGAGATGTTGGAATAGAAGGCCTGGGAAGGCTGTCTATGACAGAAATAGGACACATGCTGAGAGACACTGCACGGAGAGAGGTGAAGGAGTGGGAGGCCGAAGCACGGGAACGATCGAAGTTGGAGGTAATGCGTGGTCTGCTGGCAATTGACAGTAAGAGAAGATGTGTGGACGTCAACTGTAAGAGGCGGAGGAGGATTTTGGCAAAGCTGAGGGGAGGGACTGCAGCCCTGAGGATTGAGACCGGTAGATGGAGTGGCTTAAAGAGGGAGGAGAGGCTCTGTAGGCAGTGTGGACTGGAGGAGGTGGAAGATGTGGAACATTTTCTGCTGAGGTGTGAGAGGTGGGCACAAGAGAGGGAAGTGGTGACAGCATGTATGGAGGATCTGGCAGGAGAGTCCTGTACGACTGATGACAGGGAGGTGGCCCTAATCTTAGACCAAGCTTGTGGCAGTGAGAGAGTAGGGAAGGCGGTAGAGAAGCTGTGGCACTGCAGATTTCTGCAGAGATCCCAGGCCTGATGTCCCTGACTGTGCCCGTAGTTCTCGTTAACAGATTTTCTTCTGATTATCCCTCTCTTAATGATGTTACTCAGTATACATCACTCTGACAGTTCCCTCAGGTTATTTATTTACCCCTGTATAGTGCTGCATGGGATAGCATGTCCTAGTGTGCTTGCACATGGTGCACTTGAATAATATTAAATATTGAATATTGAATATATAATTATACCACCAGTGCAAGTTGCAGAGGGTGAACCACCATGTGTGCAAGTGGACTATCTGCGCTAGTGGCTGCAGGATAAAACACCACTAGCGCAAGTTGCAACTAGTGACAACTACCATCTGCGCAAGTGGAATGGTTGCACCAGTTGAAAGAAGGGAAACACCATAAGTGCAAGGTGCAAAGGTCAGGGTGCAAGGTGCAAAGGTCAGGACACAAGGTGCAAAGGTCAGGGCCAGCATCAGCGCTAGTCGGTACGGGATGCAGCAACAATATGCAACTACAACCACCACCAGCAACCGGATAGGACCAGCACAGCACGATGCAGCAATCAGTGCAACTTGCATATATATATATATATATATACGAACATGAAGCCGTACAGAAACCTAAATCTGAAAACAATATAGGGGCCATGGCACCCCAAAAATATTAGCGACAGTATAGATACTCATCAAGAACACAATTTGTTAAAGCAACAAGTAGGGGTGGGCGGTATTTCGGTATAGTTAGTTATTTTCGGTATTTACACTATACCGAATGGTTAAATATGGATAGACTAGAGATATCGAAAAACTGAGTTTTTCGGTATTAATCGGTATGTGCTGCAGGTGTAACTAGTATTTTATTGAAATTAGCTGTGTAACTCTGCAACAGCACACATATACTAGTCCCAGCAAGAATTAAGCTCTGTCTAGTAGTTAGCTACGCAGCATTTGAAGCGTGTGCGAGTCATTCACTTTTGTTTCTTCCGGAAGTCCCACGCATCATCTTTGGAATGGACATTTTTTGACGTGGCACAGCTCCCAAGTGCCCATTGAGATCCCGTCGGCTCGGTGGAGAAGTCGATCTCACATATCCGTGCGTCCGCTGTTAAGTCAGCCATGTTCCTCAGGAGTACGTGAATACGGATTAGACAAACGTTTTCGCACGATTTTTGAGCAATGGCGGAAAAGGCATCGTTGAAAGAACAACGCAAAGTCGCCTGTTTGGGACCGCTTTGGATTTAAGGCAGCAGAGGATGGAAAGGCTGTGGAGGATGGGAAGCCTATATGCCTCCATTGTATATAAGCGTAGTGTTGCAGCTCGTTGGGGTAACACATATGTAACAAAACATAATGCACAAATAAGACAGTGATGGATTGCAAATTAGTGCTATTAGTCGGTATTTAGTAACACCAAGGTATTGTAATGACTAGTTAGTCGGTATTGAAAAAAAATGAATACCGCCCACCCTTAGCAACAAGTATTTTGAGTTAAAAAACTCATGGGGCTGCTGCCCCAACTCGAACTACTTGCTAACTCAGTCACAAGTCAGGTACATGACAATTTGTTCAAACTTGCCCATACAGAAAGCATTGGCATGCACAGAGCTTCACTCATGCAAGGGCACACAGACACAAACAGACTGTGCAAATGTTTCTTTCTTTCCTTTGCTCATTTGGAGCACCAAACAATCCTACTATTCATAACTAGCCACATATTGTGTTTCTGTGCTTGAAGACAGAAACACAATCAGAAGGTATTGAAACACACACACACACACAAGCCAATACACTGTCCTCATTCATGCCATTGCATGCATGCACACGCGCATGTACACACACACACAGCCCGGAGGGACACGGTACCAGGTGTTTGGCCGAGGCAGAAAAGGATTTGTTCGAGTACAAACAGCGCGCCACTGGAGACAATTGTAGCTATAGAGGCTTTCACTGCGTGTTGAGATTTTCTACGTGAAACACAGCTAGCAAGGCTAAGAATAGAGGATTCACGCCCTCACCAATCTTGGCGTTACTCCTGTCAATGTTCTCGGCAGTGCTGGGAAGATAGAAAGTCAGGAAGCCACAAATTGAACACGCAAAAAACGATACGGTGCGTTTTCTGAGCTTAGCGCCGCTCCTGTCCTTCGTCCGAGGCAATAGTGCGAACAACGCTGATGTTGGCATCCAACGAACAGAGCGGGACGTTCAAAGCGACGACTAACGGCGACCTGTGCTGCTTTCTGAGGTGTTTCAAGCTTTCTCCCTCTCGCGAGCCACAGAAAATGACCGACAATATCAATGTTTCGGACGCAATACTTTGCCTGTACTTTACAATATAAATGTCAGTACAGTTATACTACCACCGCATCAACATTATATATATCTCTTTTTGGGGAAGACATTACACCATTCTCAGAGGGTGTGCAACAGGGTGACCCCCTTGGGCCATTGCTCTTCTGCCTTGCTGTCCATGACTTGGTGCAACAGTTGCAAAGCGAGTTCAACGTTTTCTTCTTAGATGATGGCACACTAGGTGGCAGCTTGGAAGGTGTCCTTGAGGATTTTAGCACTGTGGAACGAATGACAGGGGAGCTAGGTCTTCAACTCAATCGAGACAAGTCAGAAGTCATTTGTGATGACAGTTCCACAAGGTCAGCCATGCTTCGTGCTGTCCCAGGTCTCAGCGTGACAGAGCGAAACCATGCCACTTTGCTTGGGTCTCCCATTGGCGCTGCCAGTGGCATTCAAAACACCATCCTAATTAGAACAAAGTCACTTCAGACCCTGGGGAGCAGGCTACAGCTTTTACGTGCTCACGATGCCTTCTGTCTTTTACATAATGCCCTGGCCATCCCCAAAGTGCTGTAGATCCTGCACACCTCACAATGCTTCCTCGTTCCAGCCCAGCATGATTTGACTCCCTCCTTAGATCTTTGCTGGGCACCATCCTAAATGTCAACCTCTCTGACTCTACATGGACCAAAGCGTCTCTCCCAGTCCGAGCTGGTGGGCTGGGAGTTCGTAGCACAACCCAGCTTGCACCTTCTGCTTATTTAGCATCGGCTGCGGGTTGTGCACAGCTTGTCCAGCGGATCTTGCCCCAAAGACTGCTGAACTCTCCATTCCCAGCAGCTACAGAGGCATTGGTAGTCTGGCAACAGGGCCACAGAGAACCAGCTCCATGTGCCCCTGACTCTTCCCATCAGAAGGCTTGGGATGGCCCCGTGGTGACAGCAGCAGCAGAAGCCCTTGTGAAGGAAGCTCCTGATGAGTTAGCTCAAGCTCGTCTGCTGGCATCTCAAAGGAGGAAGTCGGGTGAATGGCTATATGCGCCTCCAATGTCGGCTATTGGTCTCTCCGAATGGATGATGAGGTGCTTCGAGTAGCAGTGGGGCTTCGCCTGGGGGTTGCCCTGTGCAGACCCCACAAATGTCATCAGTGCGGCGCTGAAGTAGACCATTTGGGTTTGCATGGCCTTAGCTGCAGGAGGAGTCTGGGCCGGCACCCAAGACATGCAGCAGTGAATGACCTTCTCAAAACGGTCACTGGCCTCAGCAAAGATCCCCTCTCGTCTGGAGCCCACGGGCATCACACACTTCGATGGAAGAAGGCCGGATGGGATCTCAGTGATGCCCTGGAGGAACGGGCGGACACTGGTATGGGATGCCACTTGTCCTGATACATTCGCCCCTTCCCATGTAGCCCTTGCTGCAAGGGAAGCAGGACTGGTGGCCAACCAAGCAGAGAAGGCAAAAACCCAGAAGTACGCCCTTCTCGGTTCCAGCCACCACTTCGTTCCAATTACAATCGAAACATCAGGGGATTTTGGGCCAGAGGCCATTACTTTCATCAAGGAGCTGGGTCACAGGATCAGGGCTGAGACTGGGGAGCCACGCTCCCTGCAGTTTCTGATGCATGGCATCACGGTGGCTGTCCAGTGGGGCAATGCAGCTGCAGTGAGGGGTACTTCTCCCCCAACTGACGATAGTTTTATTTGACTATTTAGAGTTATTTTTTTAGTTAGTGCAGTGTTCTAGGCACTGCCCTATTTCAGTGTTTGAAACTAAATATATTATGTATCACATACAGGGCTGGCGGAAGCAATTTCGCTTCGGTCAGGCAAAAAGTGTGGGGAAGACACTGCAAACCTTTTGCTAATGTCACTGTCTTTTTCTAATGTAAATTAATACAGTTAGCAGTTAATACAGTTAATACTTATTTCAGTTAGCTACTCTCGAAATTAATCTTACATATAACTACATCAATAATAGGAAGACAAATATACAATGCATAAAATGAAGTATATAATATTGTTGCACTGTTAAAAGCGGCCAAACATGGAGAGTCTATGTTCACTGCCTTCGACCAAGTTATTGGCTGTAGCACGAAGGTCGATCCTATCTAGCATCTCTTTATATGCTGAGCACCATTAGGTGGTTTAATCTGGCCTGTCCCATGCTGCTTCGCAAGTAGCTTTTTATCCTCCTCGTTGTGGAAAAACTCCGCTCACTTGCTGCATTAGTTGCAGGCATGATAAGGATCAACCGAGCAACAAAGCACACCTGCCTGAAAAAAGCTCGTTGGCCCACATGCAGGCTTTGCAGAAACTTCAAAACTTCCTGCAGAGTGATCTTATCAGGCTGGGATTCCTGTGCAAAATGTGTTCCAAATAATTGCAGCTCTCGTTGAAGTCATTTCCATAAAATGAAACAACTTCTTGAAGCTCAGTAGAATAGTTTTTTTGATTGGCTGCCTTCAAGAGAAGAGATTCCAGATTGCGGTAGATGGCATACCCTGGTTGATCAAAGCGAACTTGAATCCTGGCAACAACCACGTCTATGGCCTCGAAGTACTGTCGGCGATAGTGCTCCTGGATTGTAGGGCTATGGTAGGCATATCCGTGACCAACATCAAGATCCCTTGGTGCCTTCCTCTTCCATGGAAGTGATGGGCCTTCTGTCTCTGTGGAGTTACAAAGTTTCTCCAAATGTTCACAAAAGAGCCCAAATGCTTCATCTGTCCTCATATTCTCCAGTGTCTTGACAGTGAGGGCTGCAATATCTTGTGCTTGTGCGGCTGACAGGGATTGTTATTGGAGAGTCCTACTCAGGTTGTCTGTGATCTTTAGAATCCGTTCACACAGCTTCAACCCAAACAGTAGTCTGTACTGTGACATCTGTGCTTGAACACCGAGCATCCTTCCTTTTACCTTCAGCACTAACATTGTCTCAAGGCCTTCTTCCCAGAGCTGGTGCAGTACATTGTAGTTGTCAAGTATGCTGCTAATCAAATCATCGCGCACAGTCCACCTGGTTGGGCAAAATGACCTGATACCGACCCCTGTGTGAGCCTCTTCTTCAAGGATGTCTGCCTTAGGAGAGAACTTGATGAGCTTGCTGATCTCAAATGCTGTCTCTAAGGCATCGTGACATACTTGGATTGCTTGATAGCATCTCCTACAATTAGATTCAATGCATGTCCATAACAATGTGTATAGACAGCACGCTTCTCCTCTGCCATGATTTGTGTAGCTACGCCATTCCCGCTCCCACTCATATTCGAAGCACCATCATAGCATTGGCCACGGCATTCTGACAGCTTCACTTTCATCCAGAGAAGCACATCCTTGATGGTGTGAACCAGACTGTCTGCAGTGATACTTCCTACTTCATAGAGTCCAATGAAGTCCTCATGATCCTGAAGATCCTCACTGACCCACCTGATGACGATTGTAAACTACTCTTTGTTTGCAATATCAGTGCACTCATCAGCCTTTATGCTGTAACAGCTGCTATCTCTCACACTCTGGCTCACCTCTCGAAGGATTTGCAATGCCATGATCTGCAGACACTCATTCTGGATGTCGTGAGAAGTTTACTTATTAGTCTTCTTCTTCATCCATGCTTCTACCTCAGGGCAGTCTATGCCATGAAGGTGCATAAGCTGGATGAAGTTACTGTCAGTATCTGCATCGCCACCCCTCAATGCCAGACCTTGACAGGAAAGAAACCTGATATTCTGAAGGATCTTCAAGAACATCTTCCTGTTGGTCGCCTTCTCCTCTTTATGCTCTTGGCTAAGTAGCTCTCCAACATCACCTTCGATCTGTCTGGGTAGCAGAATTAGAGCTTCGTTCGCCTCTCGGTGACACTCACTTGACTGGTGCTTCACAAAAGCAGTAGTTGCTTCTTTCTAATATGTAAAACCTCTGCTGAGGAAGGCTGCATCGCGCTTGGTACTTGCCAAAAACTTTCCTTCGTGGTCCGCCTTCATACACAGGTAGCAGAACGCTGAGTTGCTCTCGATGTTGTAGTGCAGCCACGAATACTTTTCACACCACTCTGCTCTGAATGACCTCTCTTCATTCTTCTTGCCGAATGTGCGCTTGGATAACTTGAACGACTTTCCCGGGTGAAACTTCTCTGGAAGCTCGGAACGCAAAGTCGATGTCGAACGCGACGAGGACGCCATTTTTTTCTCACTTTCCATTTACTTTACACTTTACAACTCAAAATGGCATCGTGGTGCAGTAGATCTAGAATACTGTTTTTAGCATTTCTTACTATTATTTCAACTGCAATCCAGACGGTTAGCCAATTAACTTAGCAGGCATGAAGAATAAGTTACTTCTGAGCATGACACAGTTGTTGCTGCTTCTCTGAAACACTCCAAGAATCAAAGGTTTGTGCATAAAAAAATTATAGGCCAGGGCAGGCATTGGTCCGGCAGCCACCGGGTCTGCTGGACCTACTCTGCCGCCCCTGACATAGTATTATATATATTTATATAAATGCACAATGTATATATATATATATATATATATATATATATTTCCGTAGCATGAAGCCATACAACGAGCGCAAAATGAAAACAAGAAATACACCTAACATGCACAGGCATGAGCAAGCATGCCGCTTCATACACGCAGTGGCACACTGACACACTGGCAGACTCGGCGTACTGCTTCCTTTCTTCTTCACATCTGTTGGAGCTGTATTGAACAATCATTCCACTTTGTCCATATTATTGCAGCTAACTACCTTTTGTCTTTCTGTGTTCGAACACAGAAATACGAATGGAATGTGTTCAAGAACACACCTTAGAACACACACAGCTGGCAGGGAAATACATGGACAGTGGCAGATGATTAGTCAAGGCTGTACAAACAGCATGCCTTGATTCCAGCGTGTGAAAAAAAGCAAGTTTGTCCATGCCGACGTTTCGGTCAGGGTACTCTGACCTTCTTCAGGGCGAAGCTATAAAACACTTGTCATTATAAGCCTTGTATCCCATCAAATGCTGTTACTGGAACTGTCAGTTGGTGCTGCAGGTCTTTGGTTGGGTCCGCCTCTTGTGTTCTTCAATGCAGCCATCCAGCATCTAGGCAGCTCCAGACCTACATCTCTGTTGAGGGGTGGTAATGTGGATAGCCTCCGTTACTACCAGCTCCTTGTCAGTCCTGGCGCGATCAATGATGGAGACTTCCTCCCACTTGATTGGATGGTGGTTTGTCC